>OY804589.1:25678352-26278352 GCA_963680875.1 Bathymodiolus brooksi
TCCTTGTGGTTTCATTGCAAAATTAATAAATTGTATTAACATAAGCCCATTACTGTGTATTAAAAGCTTTATTTTGAAAAAGAAGTTCAACTATTTTGACTTGTAAAAATAATTTATTTATGAAACGATTCGAAAATATACGTTTGCCAAATGTGCAAACAATTACACAGTCTCACAATTCCCTTGATGAATGCTCTTGAAACTTAACAAAATGTTGAGATTGATGGATCTTCATTCACTTTGAAATAAAAATCTTACTTGGAAGAATTTTCTTATTTTTGACATATGACAAACACATTTAGGAATGAAAACCTCCCTTTCAGATCATATTTCAATAAAAATACAGCGTTTTATCAATAACTTTTATTCTGGTCAAAAACACTCGGTTGTTGACTGATTTTGTCTGTTTATATAATTATGAGTTTGGACTTTCCCTTCGTAAGATTGTTCGGAGTTCGGTAATTTTGTTATTACCTTTATTTACGAAATAAAAATCTGACTTGAAAGAATTTTTGTATTTTAACCGAAATATAAATCTTACTTAGAAGAATTTTCTTATTTTTGACATATGACAAACACATTTAGGAATGAAAACCTCCCTTTCATATAAGCTCCTTTAGTTTTATATGAAAAACGATACAAAAATAAATAAAATGCTTATTGAAACGTGTGGGTAATAAATCAATTAGACAGAAGTATTGTATTTAAAATTACACTGGACATGCGTTAGTAATAAACAGATAAAGCGTGTTAATTACTTGAATCAACAATGAAATAAACAACTACTGTGTGTACCACATATGGCATGAAAATAACTTCGATAGAGCCCAAAGTTTGGCCATTTTTTATTCAATTTCAAATTGTCGTAACTAAATTCGTAGAAATTCGAACAAAAGTTACCCAAGCTCTTATTTTCCAAAGAGAAAGCCATGCACTTTTTTTGTTTCTACAAATATTTCCTGCTAGTTTATCCAATCAAATTACTTGAATTGTTTTGAAAATTGGCTCAACCAATAATTTCATTTTTGATTAACATGAACAACCTTAAAAGTGAATTTTTTATGAATATAATTCATATGCAAAAATGACGGGTAACGAGTGTTTCCAAGAACTTTATAATAAATGTATTAGGCTAAAACAATTATATGTGTATAATATTGATGTACGAGATCAGATGTTGCTCCTATAATAGTAGCTGAATTGTTGCATTGTATTGTATTTGTTGATCTTCTTGTTGTTAGTGCTGTAAAATGTACATATAATTATATGTAATAAAATGTATTTTTTAACAATTATAGAGTGTTGTTTTCTTATTCAACTAGATGGAAATCATTATTTGATACAAGCCCACATACATTTAGAGCTAAAACCTCCAATTTACAAAATGAATCATTTACATCTTTATTTTTTATAACTTTATTTGCTTTTTTAGACACATTTTCACACAACTGAATTCCACCATCACTATATTCCCCTCCATCGTCCCCCTACAGCTCGGCCAGACCCAACTTCTGATAATCTACATCCTGAAATCCTATTTTGAATAAATCATCTGGTGAACTAATCACTGCCTTAGTACCATTCTGCAAATAACAGATAATCTTTCCATCCCACGTGGAGGCCGACTTGACCTCTTCATATTTACGCACCATTTGAAACAATTTAAATCGCAACTTGGTCAGATTTTCGTTAATAAAGACATTCTTGTAATCAGTGTTTTTCAGGTTTTTGCGTCCAGACAAAAATTTAATCTTCAAAGTTCTGTTCATAAACCTCACAATGATTTGGCGATTTTGTCCAGGGCGTTTTACTCCTAATCTATGAACGTCATTGAAGGAGGAAACGTCAATAACCATCCCCATTGAACTAGCAACTTGTATAATTTTGACTACGAGGTTTTCCTCTGTGCCCTCACCCTCGGGGATCCCTGTAATTCTGACATTCTCGCGGCGCGAGTATTGATCAAGTGCATCGCTAGCATATTCATTTTTTCGTACACCAACCTGCAATCTGTTGATTTTAGTTTCATGTATGCTTAATGTTTCATCCTTTCGGTTAGCGACTAACGCGTCCAAAACGGGGAGGAGCAAGGTTATTACATTCAATGCCGTTTTCTCAGTGTCTGACAATTTATCTCCTTCATTGCTGAAATGATCATTCAGATCCTCGATCGCATCATTTACAGATATATTATCTTCCTTAAGGTTGCTGCATTTGTCTTTAATAAACCCACAAAGCTCAGCAAAATTGTCAGATTTCTTACCGGCGCCATTGCCATGTTTGTTATGTCCTCTCACCGGCATGGTGGAAAAACAAGTCCAGAATTTACAATGTTACACACATAAATGATGTCCAATATATATCTAAAACGCACATCTAGATCGATACTGATAATATTGTCAATACAGATAAGTCCTTCCAACATTAACTGTGTCGATGAGCGACGATTAAAATTTCATAAAAAACAGTCCGGTTCATGCCTTTAACAACATATACTGTACCATTCAATCGAGCTGTCGTTCCTTTATTGGAGTTATCGTTCCTTACGAAATCTCAAAAGTTAACTTCCGCGTAGAAACAAAAATTCTTGTCAGTATGTCAGAAGAGATTTAATAAATTAGAAAATATCAATATAAGTAAAACAAGCTAACAAAATGACTTTTATTACACACGGGTTCCGGGTCTCAGTGGTATCTGATGTACGAGACTTCAGGATCACCTTTGCGCTTTATGTTAAGAAGATCTTCATTAATTGAGTGTGTTAGTGTGTTACACGGAAACCGGTGTTTACAAAGCGTCGATTTTTTTTTCTTCGATAGTATGTTCAGCCATGTTTGTTAAAAAATCCTAAGTACACATTTTATACCATAAAAAGCTCGCATATTAAATGAATTTTTAAATGCTCATATTGGATTAAATTATTCACAATGAATGTAAATAATTTAAAGCTCACACGCCACGACAAGGCTTTGAGCATGTGGAGGGAGGGAGGGGGGGGGGGGGCAGGGAATTTAATGGGAAATTTAGTCGTCATTACTTGTAATAGGGGGCAGGGATTTTAATGGGATATTTAGTCGTCATTACTTGTAATTATGGATTTTTTAAATTTAATAATGTATCTTTTCTTTATAATTTATTTTGTTTTAAGATACAAATATCATGTAATTAAATATTAAGACAACATTTATATGAGCATGGTTTTCATAATGTCATTATTATTCCTACACGGGGTTCTTTCGATGTTCCAATAATTTTTTTAAAGTCTGTCATCTGCTCGTAACTGTACAATATAATGGACGGTACGTTATTTTTAGATTGTTCAACCTTTTGAATAAATGGATGGTCTTTCACCATGCTTAAAACGTTCAAAATGTCATCGGCAACATTGTTCCCATTACTGGTCGCACTTTTACGCCCGGTTCTGTACTTTAAATCACGGAGTTGTTGCAAGTCTCTTGGTGCATTTGCTTCATCTTTGAGAACCATTTCTTTGTACACTTGTCTGGGCTTTTTGGTTTTCAACTCTTGTGCAACGTGTTGGAGTACGTCAGGATGGGTTCTTTTGTAAGGTCCGTTGTCCTTTTTGGAATTGCCATGGGAACTGTCCATCTGTTTAACAACACTGATGTACTCTACTATGGCCCTTGTTGAAAGGTCCTGGTTACCTGGATTACTGAACCAAGTGACACGTTTTTTGAAGTCTGGTTGCCGTTTTAAAGTTGTGTAATACTTGTGTAACGTCACAACATCAGATTCGGCAGGCTGTGGAGATATTGGTATAAAAGTCCGCTTGTTGTTGACTTTCTTTGGAAAGCAGTACAGACCATTTTTCATATATGCGCATTTAAAGTCATGACTAATAACGTAGTGGGTATTGACGGTAGTTCCCGAATCGGAATTCCAGGATTCAAGGTCGTCGCTGAACTGAGATTTTTTATTTGACTTCTTACGCTCAACATTTGTAGAATTGTCTAGTAACATGTAGCAGTTGTTCTTTTGTCCCATTGGAATACTTGTGAATGTTGGTTTGTCGGACGTTACAATTGAGTACAATTCGGATGCGTTGAGGACATTATTTGGTAATGGATGCATCTTTGGTCCGTCGTTATCAGCTTGGTACACATCGTTGTCGGTGTTACAGTCTACACTCTGTATCATGTCATCATCGTTGGTATAGTCGATGTTAACTGTTTGGTCGCTAGAGATGTCCTCTGGCTGGTCTGAGATGTCGTTGACATCTGGTTCTGGTTCTGAAGAAGGTGGAGGAGCATCGTCGGTAACCCACCGTTGATTCCGATACGTTATTCTCTCTCTCCATCACCCGTGGGTCAAATCGCTTGTATACATTCGTACTCATGAATAATTCATAGGTCTTCGCATTACAAACTTCAAATGCGATTCAACCAATCAAATCGTTCCTTTCATAATGAGTTTGGTTAAAAGTTAAAAATGTCGGACCTGTTGCAAAAATTTGGTGTGAAAGAATTGAGGGACTTTCAATAAGAATCTGTAGACAATTTGCTTGAGGGAAATGATGTTTATTTGTCAGATTTTTACCTCCGATACCAAAGAGTTTCACTTTCATAAACGTGATTTTGATTGGTTAATTCGAAACTTTGAATATTCATGAAAACGAATGTTTACAAGCGATTTGACCCACGGGTGATGGAGAGAGAGGAACGTATCGGAATCAACCGTGGGTTACCGACGATGGTGGAGGAGTAGCTTGAGCAGTTGGAGAAGATGGAGGAATAGCTTGAGCAGTTGCTAGTAAAACAAAGTGGTTTGGTGTCCAAGTTCCTGTAATTGGTTTTGAAGGGTCTGTTGTTGTGTTGGTCCACAATACTGTGACTTTACTTTTTGGTTTTAAATTGTTTGGAGTGAAGTCTGTATTTAATATTTTGTATACGAAGTCAGATGCACCGTTGATAGGAGGATAACTTGTTGTGATGGTAATACCATGGCGTCGGACGCGGCCATCATGGTCCAGGTGGATGTTGAGACACATTTGGATGCAAGTACGAACACGAATCTGCACGGAGTAATGTCCATGACCATACAATGACAAAGATACAGCATTGAAGAAACAGTTGCCATTTGCGGTAACACGTTTTGGTATACGGTGGTCATTGACTATGTACTTCTGCATGATTGCATGACTGTTGTAGTCTATCGGTAGTTGACTCAGGTCAGTGTTGACTGGTTCTGGTACTGCCTCTGCTGACATAATTGCTGATTCTCGTCGAGCTGTGTACAGTAGGTAGTCAAAACTGGATCTGGCAGCCTGGAAGAAAATTGATAGAAATGTAAAATATTTATCTTATGAATTGTTAAAATAATGAAAAAAATTAGGCCCCTTCTGTTTTCCTTGTGGTTTCATTGCAAAATTAATAAATTGTATTAACATAAGCCCATTACTGTGTATTAAAAGCTTTATTTTGAAAAAGAAGTTCAACTATTTTGACTTGTAAAAATAATTTATTTATGAAACGATTCGAAAATATACGTTTGCCAAATGTGCAAACAATTACACAGTCTCACAATTCCCTTGATGAATGCTCTTGAAACTTAACAAAATGTTGAGATTGATGGATCTTCATTCACTTTGAAATAAAAATCTTACTTGGAAGAATTTTCTTATTTTTGACATATGACAAACACATTTAGGAATGAAAACCTCCCTTTCAGATCATATTTCAATAAAAATACAGCGTTTTATCAATAACTTTTATTCTGGTCAAAAACACTCCTTTTACCGAAATAAAAATCTGACTTGAAAGAATTTTTGTATTTTAACCGAAATATAAATCTTACTTAGAAGAATTTTCTTATTTTTGACATATGACAAACACATTTAGGAATGAAAACCTCCCTTTCATATAAGCTCCTTTAGTTTTATATGAAAAACGATACAAAAATAAATAAAATGCTTATTGAAACGTGTGGGTAATAAATCAATTAGACAGAAGTATTGTATTTAAAATTACACTGGACATGCGTTAGTAATAAACAGATATAGCGTGTTAATTACTTGAATCAACAATGAAATAAACAACTACTGTGTGTACCACATATGGCATGAAAATAACTTCGATAGAGCCCAAAGTTTGGCCATTTTTTATTCAATTTCAAATTGTCGTAACTAAATTCGTAGAAATTCGAACAAAAGTTACCCAAGCTCTTATTTTCCAAAGAGAAAGCCATGCACTTTTTTTGTTTCTACAAATATTTCCTGCTAGTTTATCCAATCAAATTACTTGAATTGTTTTGAAAATTGGCTCAACCAATAATTTCATTTTTGATTAACATGAACAACCTTAAAAGTGAATTTTTTATGAATATAATTCATATGCAAAAATGACGGGTAACGAGTGTTTCCAAGAACTTTATAATAAATGTATTAGGCTAAAACAATTATATGTGTATAATATTGATGTACGAGATCAGATGTTGCTCCTATAATAGTAGCTGAATTGTTGCATTGTATTGTATTTGTTGATCTTCTTGTTGTTAGTGCTGTAAAATGTACATATAATTATATGTAATAAAATGTATTTTTTAACAATTATAGAGTGTTGTTTTCTTATTCAACTAGATGGAAATCATTATTTGATACAAGCCCACATACATTTAGAGCTAAAACCTCCAATTTACAAAATGAATCATTTACATCTTTATTTTTTATAACTTTATTTGCTTTTTTAGACACATTTTCACACAACTGAATTCCACCATCACTATATTCCCCTCCATCGTCCCCCTACAGCTCGGCCAGACCCAACTTCTGATAATCTACATCCTGAAATCCTATTTTGAATAAATCATCTGGTGAACTAATCACTGCCTTAGTACCATTCTGCAAATAACAGATAATCTTTCCATCCCACGTGGAGGCCGACTTGACCTCTTCATATTTACGCACCATTTGAAACAATTTAAATCGCAACTTGGTCAGATTTTCGTTAATAAAGACATTCTTGTAATCAGTGTTTTTCAGGTTTTTGCGTCCAGACAAAAATTTAATCTTCAAAGTTCTGTTCATAAACCTCACAATGATTTGGCGATTTTGTCCAGGGCGTTTTACTCCTAATCTATGAACGTCATTGAAGGAGGAAACGTCAATAACCATCCCCATTGAACTAGCAACTTGTATAATTTTGACTACGAGGTTTTCCTCTGTGCCCTCACCCTCGGGGATCCCTGTAATTCTGACATTCTCGCGGCGCGAGTATTGATCAAGTGCATCGCTAGCATATTCATTTTTTCGTACACCAACCTGCAATCTGTTGATTTTAGTTTCATGTATGCTTAATGTTTCATCCTTTCGGTTAGCGACTAACGCGTCCAAAACGGGGAGGAGCAAGGTTATTACATTCAATGCCGTTTTCTCAGTGTCTGACAATTTATCTCCTTCATTGCTGAAATGATCATTCAGATCCTCGATCGCATCATTTACAGATATATTATCTTCCTTAAGGTTGCTGCATTTGTCTTTAATAAACCCACAAAGCTCAGCAAAATTGTCAGATTTCTTACCGGCGCCATTGCCATGTTTGTTATGTCCTCTCACCGGCATGGTGGAAAAACAAGTCCAGAATTTACAATGTTACACACATAAATGATGTCCAATATATATCTAAAACGCACATCTAGATCGATACTGATAATATTGTCAATACAGATAAGTCCTTCCAACATTAACTGTGTCGATGAGCGACGATTAAAATTTCATAAAAAACAGTCCGGTTCATGCCTTTAACAACATATACTGTACCATTCAATCGAGCTGTCGTTCCTTTATTGGAGTTATCGTTCCTTACGAAATCTCAAAAGTTAACTTCCGCGTAGAAACAAAAATTCTTGTCAGTATGTCAGAAGAGATTTAATAAATTAGAAAATATCAATATAAGTAAAACAAGCTAACAAAATGACTTTTATTACACACGGGTTCCGGGTCTCAGTGGTATCTGATGTACGAGACTTCAGGATCACCTTTGCGCTTTATGTTAAGAAGATCTTCATTAATTGAGTGTGTTAGTGTGTTACACGGAAACCGGTGTTTACAAAGCGTCGATTTTTTTTTCTTCGATAGTATGTTCAGCCATGTTTGTTAAAAAATCCTAAGTACACATTTTATACCATAAAAAGCTCGCATATTAAATGAATTTTTAAATGCTCATATTGGATTAAATTATTCACAATGAATGTAAATAATTTAAAGCTCACACGCCACGACAAGGCTTTGAGCATGTGGAGGGAGGGAGGGGGGGGGGGGCAGGGAATTTAATGGGAAATTTAGTCGTCATTACTTGTAATAGGGGGCAGGGATTTTAATGGGATATTTAGTCGTCATTACTTGTAATTATGGATTTTTTAAATTTAATAATGTATCTTTTCTTTATAATTTATTTTGTTTTAAGATACAAATATCATGTAATTAAATATTAAGACAACATTTATATGAGCATGGTTTTCATAATGTCATTATTATTCCTACACGGGGTTCTTTCGATGTTCCAATAATTTTTTTAAAGTCTGTCATCTGCTCGTAACTGTACAATATAATGGACGGTACGTTATTTTTAGATTGTTCAACCTTTTGAATAAATGGATGGTCTTTCACCATGCTTAAAACGTTCAAAATGTCATCGGCAACATTGTTCCCATTACTGGTCGCACTTTTACGCCCGGTTCTGTACTTTAAATCACGGAGTTGTTGCAAGTCTCTTGGTGCATTTGCTTCATCTTTGAGAACCATTTCTTTGTACACTTGTCTGGGCTTTTTGGTTTTCAACTCTTGTGCAACGTGTTGGAGTACGTCAGGATGGGTTCTTTTGTAAGGTCCGTTGTCCTTTTTGGAATTGCCATGGGAACTGTCCATCTGTTTAACAACACTGATGTACTCTACTATGGCCCTTGTTGAGAGGTCCTGGTTACCTGGATTACTGAACCAAGTGACACGTTTTTTGAAGTCTGGTTGCCGTTTTAAAGTTGTGTAATACTTGTGTAACGTCACAACATCAGATTCGGCAGGCTGTGGAGATATTGGTATAAAAGTCCGCTTGTTGTTGACTTTCTTTGGAAAGCAGTACAGACCATTTTTCATATATGCGCATTTAAAGTCATGACTAATAACGTAGTGGGTATTGACGGTAGTTCCCGAATCGGAATTCCAGGATTCAAGGTCGTCGCTGAACTGAGATTTTTTATTTGACTTCTTACGCTCAACATTTGTAGAATTGTCTAGTAACATGTAGCAGTTGTTCTTTTGTCCCATTGGAATACTTGTGAATGTTGGTTTGTCGGACGTTACAATTGAGTACAATTCGGATGCGTTGAGGACATTATTTGGTAATGGATGCATCTTTGGTCCGTCGTTATCAGCTTGGTACACATCGTTGTCGGTGTTACAGTCTACACTCTGTATCATGTCATCATCGTTGGTATAGTCGATGTTAACTGTTTGGTCGCTAGAGATGTCCTCTGGCTGGTCTGAGATGTCGTTGACATCTGGTTCTGGTTCTGAAGAAGGTGGAGGAGCATCGTCGGTAACCCACCGTTGATTCCGATACGTTATTCTCTCTCTCCATCACCCGTGGGTCAAATCGCTTGTATACATTCGTACTCATGAATAATTCATAGGTCTTCGCATTACAAACTTCAAATGCGATTCAACCAATCAAATCGTTCCTTTCATAATGAGTTTGGTTAAAAGTTAAAAATGTCGGACCTGTTGCAAAAAGTTGGTGTGAAAGAATTGAGGGACTTTCAATAAGAATCTGTAGACAATTTGCTTGAGGGAAATGATGTTTATTTGTCAGATTTTTACCTCCGATACCAAAGAGTTTCACTTTCATAAACGTGATTTTGATTGGTTAATTCGAAACTTTGAATATTCATGAAAACGAATGTTTACAAGCGATTTGACCCACGGGTGATGGAGAGAGAGGAACGTATCGGAATCAACCGTGGGTTACCGACGATGGTGGAGGAGTAGCTTGAGCAGTTGGAGAAGATGGAGGAATAGCTTGAGCAGTTGCTAGTAAAACAAAGTGGTTTGGTGTCCAAGTTCCTGTAATTGGTTTTGAAGGGTCTGTTGTTGTGTTGGTCCACAATACTGTGACTTTACTTTTTGGTTTTAAATTGTTTGGAGTGAAGTCTGTATTTAATATTTTGTATACGAAGTCAGATGCACCGTTGATAGGAGGATAACTTGTTGTGATGGTAATACCATGGCGTCGGACGCGGCCATCATGGTCCAGGTGGATGTTGAGACACATTTGGATGCAAGTACGAACACGAATCTGCACGGAGTAATGTCCATGACCATACAATGACAAAGATACAGCATTGAAGAAACAGTTGCCATTTGCGGTAACACGTTTTGGTATACGGTGGTCATTGACTATGTACTTCTGCATGATTGCATGACTGTTGTAGTCTATCGGTAGTTGACTCAGGTCAGTGTTGACTGGTTCTGGTACTGCCTCTGCTGACATAATTGCTGATTCTCGTCGAGCTGTGTACAGTAGGTAGTCAAAACTGGATCTGGCAGCCTGGAAGAAAATTGATAGAAATGTAAAATATTTATCTTATGAATTGTTAAAATAATGAAAAAAATTAGGCCCCTTCTGTTTTCCTTGTGGTTTCATTGCAAAATTAATAAATTGTATTAACATAAGCCCATTACTGTGTATTAAAAGCTTTATTTTGAAAAAGAAGTTCAACTATTTTGACTTGTAAAAATAATTTATTTATGAAACGATTCGAAAATATACGTTTGCCAAATGTGCAAACAATTACACAGTCTCACAATTCCCTTGATGAATGCTCTTGAAACTTAACAAAATGTTGAGATTGATGGATCTTCATTCACTTTGAAATAAAAATCTTACTTGGAAGAATTTTCTTATTTTTGACATATGACAAACACATTTAGGAATGAAAACCTCCCTTTCAGATCATATTTCAATAAAAATACAGCGTTTTATCAATAACTTTTATTCTGGTCAAAAACACTCGGTTGTTGACTGATTTTGTCTGTTTATATAATTATGAGTTTGGACTTTCCCTTCGTAAGATTGTTCGGAGTTCGGTAATTTTGTTATTACCTTTATTTACGAAATAAAAATCTGACTTGAAAGAATTTTTGTATTTTAACCGAAATATAAATCTTACTTAGAAGAATTTTCTTATTTTTGACATATGACAAACACATTTAGGAATGAAAACCTCCCTTTCATATAAGCTCCTTTAGTTTTATATGAAAAACGATACAAAAATAAATAAAATGCTTATTGAAACGTGTGGGTAATAAATCAATTAGACAGAAGTATTGTATTTAAAATTACACTGGACATGCGTTAGTAATAAACAGATAAAGCGTGTTAATTACTTGAATCAACAATGAAATAAACAACTACTGTGTGTACCACATATGGCATGAAAATAACTTCGATAGAGCCCAAAGTTTGGCCATTTTTTATTCAATTTCAAATTGTCGTAACTAAATTCGTAGAAATTCGAACAAAAGTTACCCAAGCTCTTATTTTCCAAAGAGAAAGCCATGCACTTTTTTTGTTTCTACAAATATTTCCTGCTAGTTTATCCAATCAAATTACTTGAATTGTTTTGAAAATTGGCTCAACCAATAATTTCATTTTTGATTAACATGAACAACCTTAAAAGTGAATTTTTTATGAATATAATTCATATGCAAAAATGACGGGTAACGAGTGTTTCCAAGAACTTTATAATAAATGTATTAGGCTAAAACAATTATATGTGTATAATATTGATGTACGAGATCAGATGTTGCTCCTATAATAGTAGCTGAATTGTTGCATTGTATTGTATTTGTTGATCTTCTTGTTGTTAGTGCTGTAAAATGTACATATAATTATATGTAATAAAATGTATTTTTTAACAATTATAGAGTGTTGTTTTCTTATTCAACTAGATGGAAATCATTATTTGATACAAGCCCACATACATTTAGAGCTAAAACCTCCAATTTACAAAATGAATCATTTACATCTTTATTTTTTATAACTTTATTTGCTTTTTTAGACACATTTTCACACAACTGAATTCCACCATCACTATATTCCCCTCCATCGTCCCCCTACAGCTCGGCCAGACCCAACTTCTGATAATCTACATCCTGAAATCCTATTTTGAATAAATCATCTGGTGAACTAATCACTGCCTTAGTACCATTCTGCAAATAACAGATAATCTTTCCATCCCACGTGGAGGCCGACTTGACCTCTTCATATTTACGCACCATTTGAAACAATTTAAATCGCAACTTGGTCAGATTTTCGTTAATAAAGACATTCTTGTAATCAGTGTTTTTCAGGTTTTTGCGTCCAGACAAAAATTTAATCTTCAAAGTTCTGTTCATAAACCTCACAATGATTTGGCGATTTTGTCCAGGGCGTTTTACTCCTAATCTATGAACGTCATTGAAGGAGGAAACGTCAATAACCATCCCCATTGAACTAGCAACTTGTATAATTTTGACTACGAGGTTTTCCTCTGTGCCCTCACCCTCGGGGATCCCTGTAATTCTGACATTCTCGCGGCGCGAGTATTGATCAAGTGCATCGCTAGCATATTCATTTTTTCGTACACCAACCTGCAATCTGTTGATTTTAGTTTCATGTATGCTTAATGTTTCATCCTTTCGGTTAGCGACTAACGCGTCCAAAACGGGGAGGAGCAAGGTTATTACATTCAATGCCGTTTTCTCAGTGTCTGACAATTTATCTCCTTCATTGCTGAAATGATCATTCAGATCCTCGATCGCATCATTTACAGATATATTATCTTCCTTAAGGTTGCTGCATTTGTCTTTAATAAACCCACAAAGCTCAGCAAAATTGTCAGATTTCTTACCGGCGCCATTGCCATGTTTGTTATGTCCTCTCACCGGCATGGTGGAAAAACAAGTCCAGAATTTACAATGTTACACACATAAATGATGTCCAATATATATCTAAAACGCACATCTAGATCGATACTGATAATATTGTCAATACAGATAAGTCCTTCCAACATTAACTGTGTCGATGAGCGACGATTAAAATTTCATAAAAAACAGTCCGGTTCATGCATTTAACAACATATACTGTACCATTCAATCGAGCTGTCGTTCCTTTATTGGAGTTATCGTTCCTTACGAAATCTCAAAAGTTAACTTCCGCGTAGAAACAAAAATTCTTGTCAGTATGTCAGAAGAGATTTAATAAATTAGAAAATATCAATATAAGTAAAACAAGCTAACAAAATGACTTTTATTACACACGGGTTCCGGGTCTCAGTGGTATCTGATGTACGAGACTTCAGGATCACCTTTGCGCTTTATGTTAAGAAGATCTTCATTAATTGAGTGTGTTAGTGTGTTACACGGAAACCGGTGTTTACAAAGCGTCGATTTTTTTTTCTTCGATAGTATGTTCAGCCATGTTTGTTAAAAAATCCTAAGTACACATTTTATACCATAAAAAGCTCGCATATTAAATGAATTTTTAAATGCTCATATTGGATTAAATTATTCACAATGAATGTAAATAATTTAAAGCTCACACGCCACGACAAGGCTATGAATATGTGGAGGGAGGGAGGGGGGGGGGGCAGGGAATTTAATGGGAAATTTAGTCGTCATTACTTGTAATAGGGGGCAGGGATTTTAATGGGATATTTAGTCGTCATTACTTGTAATTATGGATTTTTTAAATTTAATAATGTATCTTTTCTTTATAATTTATTTTGTTTTAAGATACAAATATCATGTAATTAAATATTAAGACAACATTTATATGAGCATGGTTTTCATAATGTCATTATTATTCCTACACGGGGTTCTTTCGATGTTCCAATAATTTTTTTAAAGTCTGTCATCTGCTCGTAACTGTACAATATAATGGACGGTACGTTATTTTTAGATTGTTCAACCTTTTGAATAAATGGATGGTCTTTCACCATGCTTAAAACGTTCAAAATGTCATCGGCAACATTGTTCCCATTACTGGTCGCACTTTTACGCCCGGTTCTGTACTTTAAATCACGGAGTTGTTGCAAGTCTCTTGGTGCATTTGCTTCATCTTTGAGAACCATTTCTTTGTACACTTGTCTGGGCTTTTTGGTTTTCAACTCTTGTGCAACGTGTTGGAGTACGTCAGGATGGGTTCTTTTGTAAGGTCCGTTGTCCTTTTTGGAATTGCCATGGGAACTGTCCATCTGTTTAACAACACTGATGTACTCTACTATGGCCCTTGTTGAGAGGTCCTGGTTACCTGGATTACTGAACCAAGTGACACGTTTTTTGAAGTCTGGTTGCCGTTTTAAAGTTGTGTAATACTTGTGTAACGTCACAACATCAGATTCGGCAGGTTGTGGAGATATTGGTATAAAAGTCCGCTTGTTGTTGACTTTCTTTGGAAAGCAGTACAGACCATTTTTCATATATGCGCATTTAAAGTCATGACTAATAACGTAGTGGGTATTGACGGTAGTTCCCGAATCGGAATTCCAGGATTCAAGGTCGTCGCTGAACTGAGATTTTTTATTTGACTTCTTACGCTCAACATTTGTAGAATTGTCTAGTAACATGTAGCAGTTGTTCTTTTGTCCCATTGGAATACTTGTGAATGTTGGTTTGTCGGACGTGACAATTGAGTACAATTCGGATGCGTTGAGGACATTATTTGGTAATGGATGCATCTTTGGTCCGTCGTTATCAGCTTGGTACACATCGTTGTCGGTGTTACAGTCTACACTCTGTATCATGTCATCATCGTTGGTATAGTCGATGTTAACTGTTTGGTCGCTAGAGATTTCCTCTGGCTGGTCTGAGATGTCGTTGACATCTGGTTCTGGTTCTGAAGAAGGTGGAGGAGCATCGTCGGTAACCCACCGTTGATTCCGATACGTTATTCTCTCTCTCCATCACCCGTGGGTCAAATCGCTTGTATACATTCGTACTCATGAATAATTCATAGGTCTTCGCATTACAAACTTCAAATGCGATTCAACCAATCAAATCGTTCCTTTCATAATGAGTTTGGTTAAAAGTTAAAAATGTCGGACCTGTTGCAAAAATTTGGTGTGAAAGAATTGAGGGACTTTCAATAAGAATCTGTAGACAATTTGCTTGAGGGAAATGATGTTTATTTGTCAGATTTTTACCTCCGATACCAAAGAGTTTCACTTTCATAAACGTGATTTTGATTGGTTAATTCGAAACTTTGAATATTCATGAAAACGAATGTTTACAAGCGATTTGACCCACGGGTGATGGAGAGAGAGGAACGTATCGGAATCAACCGTGGGTTACCGACGATGGTGGAGGAGTAGCTTGAGCAGTTGGAGAAGATGGAGGAATAGCTTGAGCAGTTGCTAGTAAAACAAAGTGGTTTGGTGTCCAAGTTCCTGTAATTGGTTTTGAAGGGTCTGTTGTTGTGTTGGTCCACAATACTGTGACTTTACTTTTTGGTTTTAAATTGTTTGGAGTGAAGTCTGTATTTAATATTTTGTATACGAAGTCAGATGCACCGTTGAAAGGAGGATAACTTGTTGTGATGGTAATACCATGGCGTCGGACGCGGCCATCATGGTCCAGGTGGATGTTGAGACACATTTGGATGCAAGTACGAACACGAATCTGCACGGAGTAATGTCCATGACCATACAATGACAAAGATACAGCATTGAAGAAACAGTTGCCATTTGCGGTAACACGTTTTGGTATACGGTGGTCATTGACTATGTACTTCTGCATGATTGCATGACTGTTGTAGTCTATCGGTAGTTGACTCAGGTCAGTGTTGACTGGTTCTGGTACTGCCTCTGCTGACATAATTGCTGATTCTCGTCGAGCTGTGTACAGTAGGTAGTCAAAACTGGATCTGGCAGCCTGGAAGAAAATTGATAGAAATGTAAAATATTTATCTTATGAATTGTTAAAATAATGAAAAAAATTAGGCCCCTTCTGTTTTCCTTGTGGTTTCATTGCAAAATTAATAAATTGTATTAACATAAGCCCATTACTGTGTATTAAAAGCTTTATTTTGAAAAAGAAGTTCAACTATTTTGACTTGTAAAAATAATTTATTTATGAAACGATTCGAAAATATACGTTTGCCAAATGTGCAAACAATTACACAGTCTCACAATTCCCTTGATGAATGCTCTTGAAACTTAACAAAATGTTGAGATTGATGGATCTTCATTCACTTTGAAATAAAAATCTTACTTGGAAGAATTTTCTTATTTTTGACATATGACAAACACATTTAGGAATGAAAACCTCCCTTTCAGATCATATTTCAATAAAAATACAGCGTTTTATCAATAACTTTTATTCTGGTCAAAAACACTCCTTTTACCGAAATAAAAATCTGACTTGAAAGAATTTTTGTATTTTAACCGAAATATAAATCTTACTTAGAAGAATTTTCTTATTTTTGACATATGACAAACACATTTAGGAATGAAAACCTCCCTTTCATATAAGCTCCTTTAGTTTTATATGAAAAACGATACAAAAATAAATAAAATGCTTATTGAAACGTGTGGGTAATAAATCAATTAGACAGAAGTATTGTATTTAAAATTACACTGGACATGCGTTAGTAATAAACAGATAAAGCGTGTTAATTACTTGAATCAACAATGAAATAAACAACTACTGTGTGTACCACATATGGCATGAAAATAACTTCGATAGAGCCCAAAGTTTGGCCATTTTTTATTCAATTTCAAATTGTCGTAACTAAATTCGTAGAAATTCGAACAAAGTTACCCAAGCTCTTATTTTCCAAAGAGAAAGCCATGCACTTTTTTTGTTTCTACAAATATTTCCTGCTAGTTTATCCAATCAAATTACTTGAATTGTTTTGAAAATTGGCTCAACCAATAATTTCATTTTTGATTAACATGAACAACCTTAAAAGTGAATTTTTTATGAATATAATTCATATGCAAAAATGACGGGTAACGAGTGTTTCCAAGAACTTTATAATAAATGTATTAGGCTAAAACAATTATATGTGTATAATATTGATGTACGAGATCAGATGTTGCTCCTATAATAGTAGCTGAATTGTTGCATTGTATTGTATTTGTTGATCTTCTTGTTGTTAGTGCTGTAAAATGTACATATAATTATATGTAATAAAATGTATTTTTTAACAATTATAGAGTGTTGTTTTCTTATTCAACTAGATGGAAATCATTATTTAATGGATGACTCATGAAACACCAATTATTTCTATATGGTACGAAATGGTCATAATGTATCTACTTCCATATGGTACGAAATGGTCATAGTGTAATTCTATTTCCAAAATGGCTACTGAGCAATATTACATATGGTACGAAATGGTTATGGTGCAAAATACATAATTCGTTCCAGTTAACCCAAGAAATAATGAAAATGTTGTTTCATTTAGTTTCAATACATTTCACAATAAATTGGTATAAATGGATAAAGTTATTAAATTCTTATGTGAATTTAAGAATTTTTTAAAATTTTCCTGCTGGATACATAACTTTAATATAAAAAAATATGATGAAAATGTTTTTAAATATAAGGACACACGCTGTATCTTTTATTCTTTATTTTAGTCAAATAAGTAGATCTGGATAATTTACTACCAAAAATGACTCGTTATTTCAATGTGAAAGAGAACCTATACAAATGCAGTTTTTGAGGTATATACCTTAAAATGACATATGCTCTAAGAAAAGATTTACTTGAGAAATTATCAATTAAATAATTACCAAATTAAGTCTAAGAAGTCCAGATGAATATGAGTAGGTTGGTCTACTTCTTCTCTCAAACAGTTCAAACAGCAGAAGGTGGAATAGCTGGTATTAACCAAGACGTCTATGTCGGACAGGGAAAGTTGTTGACAATCATAGTGATACCATGAATTACAGGAGTCGCACTGTACTGAGTTCTCGGTACAATTCTGTCTGCACTCACCGCAAGGCCAGAATACGGACCTTTTTAAGTATGAAATTTTGCGTTTTGGCATTTTTGTGGTTATACGGAAATTAGATATATTTAACAATGTAAGAGCGCTTTTTGGAAGTTAATTCTTATTCCATCAATTTATATCTTTTTGTAATTCTATCTAGATTCAGGAACCAATCGTGAATTTGACCAATGAGATTAACAGGAAATACAATACTGTCCAATGATATCTACAGGAAATAAAATGTTGTCCAATATACAGGGAATACCTGTCATTTCAGTAATTTATGGTCTCAGTTTGCAATTGCAATATGGAAAACTTGAGAAATCTTTAAAATGTCAAAAAGTGTGGTATGACTTCTTTTGAATTTTTGCGTTTCCTGTCTGTGTATAATTGAGCAATAGTGGCCATCTGGTCGTTGCTATTTGTCAAGAAATATACCCCATTAGTAGGTGTGTATTAAAGGACGAAGTCCTTCTAACGGTAAGCTGTCCGATTTTTTCCTTCTATATTGACAGCCAAATATCTGTTCACCGGAAGTTTAAAAAATAGATCAATTGATAATTTAGAAACGCAAAAGAAATATATTTCAATGAAATATTCTCAATTCTTTAATTATTTACTCTATGCAAAATCGAAATAAACTTGAAATAAAATTCTAATAAAAAAATCTCTTTCTACGAAACTCCCGATGGAAGAGCAGCGTAGGTAAAATGAACGCCATAACAAATAAAAGATAATAGCTTCACCGGGCGCAATTACGAACGAAATAAAAAGTATGTCCCTTAATTGTTCCTTCAAAACATGAATTAAAAAAATGCTTTTATAAATAGATACAACGCTAAATTACTCGTGTTTTGGGAGAAAATTATTCATGCGCAGTTGTTGAATGTTGCAGACGACGGGTTTTCATATTTGTAAACAGAAAACGATCGACAATTGCACTTGGAATCTATCGCTAAAATTCATTGAGGTACGCATATTTTGTTATCTTATGCCTGTAATTGGAAAGAATATGATCTCCTGGTTCTATGCATATGTAGAACACATTGAAATTAAAACAAAAACAGTCAATATAATACATTTTCCTTACCTTGATCTATCCCGAAATGTCAAAATCCGTGATGTACCTAATTATTCATTGAAGAGTCCAAGGAATTCCGAATGCAAACTGGCACACATTTATGGTATGAATAAAGGAAAGGTTTTTATGTCATGTGTATTATATACAAATAGATATGTGAACGTAAATGAATGAATGCTCTTTCAATTTTAACAGTTGTCATTAAATAATTTACACTAGAAAGGTTATTATGATGTCGTTCGAAATTGTGTCCGGATCTAGGTCACAGAGTGACTAGAATGGGGTCATGAAAATCTGTTCTAAGTTAAAACCCGTAACAATGCATTGAATAATATATGGGCTATGATTCAAAAGGAATATTGGTGTTTAATCTGAAATATGAACATGCAATCAGCTTCATCAATTTGGTCAAATTTATTATCAAATGCCACGGTCAATATCATCGAAATTGTTCGTAATTGCGTCCGGTGAGGCTAACGTGTACGGATCATCGTATTATTGAAATTTTAGTAGGACTTCGTCCTTCAAACAGGTTGCCTGTCTCATTAAATTGGTAATAAAACATTCATGAGTTAATTATAATGACAATAACTAATGTTTCAACTGGAACTTTCCAACAAAAAATCCTAGTTGTGGATAAAATGATTTTCAAAACAAAAATAAAATTAGAAAATTAATGAACCAAATTTCAAATATACAATTAAAAATATCTTAATACTTCAGCAATTAAAAATAATTTGACAGGCATGTATTTAAAAGAAATGTTATGTAGCCGCCAAAATACAATATAAAAAATTAAACTGAATTAATGAACAACAAAACCCAATTTTGACCAAATCCTGTTAACAGTTTAATTCTTTTAAATTTTTATATTTATCAGACAACTTGATATGCCTTGATATTACATATTGTCATCTTTAAGATATAATTTTTTTTTATTTATGTTTTGTTTAATGACACCCATTTGCAACTTTCCCAACAACCATGAAGCTTATACAAACAAAAAATAATACATAATGCTTATATGAAATTTCATAATTTATAAGCTCTAAATAATTTTTTATTAAATTATTTATTTTTAATTTTTGATATTAATTTTATTCCTATAAATGATATGTAATAGACTATGTTATGAGAACAAAATCACGTCCTAATCACATTTTTGGTCACAAGTAATATTATCATTGAATCAATAATTCTTTTTCACTAAAAGATAATAATTGTCTTTTAAATAAATAAATAAATAATTATATAATACACATATAAATATTGAACAATATTATAAAACAATAATACGGTCCGAGTTGTCTTAACATACGAGCCGACTTACGGGCCGACTTGTCCTCGCTTACGGGCCGAGTTGTCCGCGGGTCGAGTTGTCTGGCATTCGTGGTGTTATATATATTGTATGAACAAATTTGAAAATTAAACCGAATTTTCAAGGTAGAATTACTTCAACTTTGACTATAAAACACTGCCTTAATAATTTCATACTCTAAGATATTTGCATTTCGGGTTTTTGGTGTGTTTTTTTTTTGTTTTATTACTTTGTTTTAATTCTTTATTTTTTTTTGCTTATTTTTCTTTTTGCCAGATTGATGTCTCGTAGTGCTGTTGTATCCAAACAATCATCCTTCCTATAAATAGTTAGCATATCAAAACTTGGTCACATGTTATAAGGAAATTGATAGCCCCTCCCCTTATTCGTATATGACTGTTATCTGTTGTTTCCTCTGCTCATTTAGTTCATGTTTATTGAAAAGTTATCAGCAGTACTTGGTATAATATATAATATTAACCTCACAGACACTGTAATGGAACGTGTTCTTTATATTTTCACTTTGTTCGTCACAGGGGCGTAGTTGAGGCTTAATAATTCACGCCATAATTCTTGAGAGGGGGAGGGGGTTTGGGATTTTTATTTTACGAGATGCAAAATGGTGCGATCTGGGGCCATTCCAGGGATTCATATAACATAGAATCAAGCACAATTTTAATGACTTTTGATAGACAAAAATTTCTTAAAATTGTCCAAAATCTGCCCTTCGCGTTTCAGCAGATGCGAACACCTTCATTGCTTTGTACAAGTCCACTTCAAAATCTCGGTTAATATGCACCAATCCAAGGGAAGATAGCCTGTCATTCTTCATGGTCGACCTGACATAAGTTTTCAAACGTCTCAGTACACTAAATGACATTTCAGCAATAGCGCTTGCTACTGGCATGGTTAACAAAACACATAGTTGTATTAATATTGTATCTATAGAAGGATAGAGAACTGGATTTGCAGAATCAAGTGTGGTACAAAGTGTTGTTGGCAAATCATTACGTTTAGTAATGACCCAGTGGGTTCGCCATCTGGCTACTTCTCTCCTGAAATCCTCTAATGACAAATAAATGTCAGCCTGATATGCCTCGTATATTGTAGCAACATGATCATCAGTTAATTTGTCTACAGCACGGGGCAGTAGATGCTGTGCATGGAAGCGGTTTTCCGATTTAAGGAGACGTGATTCAAGTTCGTAATCAAATTGTCCAAAAATGGATAGTACAAAGAAATTCGCCAATACTGTTTTGGCGTTTCCGCGGGGTGATTGACTCTGGTAGTCTGTCTACCACATCGCCTGGGCATACTATTATATATATCAAAAGATTTGGCTGAGTTCAGTGCAGACTGATACAACTCATCCTAAACCGATTCGTCCTGTCGTTCAGCTCTTAGCATTTCAATCACGGTCTTGGATTCTTTGATTGCTTCAAGAAGGTCGCTTTCGTTATCTTGGAGGAATTTTGACAGATAAACAGTGCTATGTAAAATATGTTACGCTACTACCAAAGCTATAATAAACTGAAACCGCATGGTGGATACAAGAAACTTTGTCATCGCCTTGGTTTTGTAAGCGTTCTTAACGCATTGACCACAACTGGATATTGACGTCTTTAAGGTATACAATGCGTCTGCTCGACTTGTCCAACACATAATTACCATACAACAGTTACTAGTACGTCTTATTAGCGATAAATTAACTATATTGATTTAATTAGACTGGTAAAAGTAACAATACATTTGTTTTCATTCTTTTTTAACCTGTCGATGTGCACGCCATGGCGTGACAGCGTATATGCAGCTACGCCTCTGTCGGATATTTTATTTTTATCTAATAATAGGACAAATATAGGATATGTTTGTAAATAGAGTTGGACAAATATAGAATATAGGACAAACCGCACCGAGAGAGTTCCCCTTACAAAAAAATTACAAATAGATATTTTAGATTCTATAGAGAAGGATATGGCTACATATGGAAAAAATGATGATTTCTTGATTTGTGGAGATTTTAATGCCAGGGTCGGAACTAATTCTGATTGCATAATTCAGGATGATAGTAAATTTCTCCCTCTTGGTGACAGTTATACAACTGATAAGAACATTTTGAATCGTCGCAATAAAGATTTAAAAATTGATAAAAGGGGGAGGGATTTGCTAGATTTCTGCATTGGTCACCAGTTAAGAATTCTTAACGGTAGAATATTAGGTGATTTATTAGGGAACTATACATGCTACACGCCAAATGGATGTAGTACTGTTGATTATGCTATAGTGTCGGAGAATGTCCTTGAAAGCATACTATATTTTAAAGTTAATAACTTTTTGCCTACTTTATCTGACTGTCACTGCCCAATAGAATGGCAAATGTCAGCAAGTTTTATGGAGTCAGTCGCTAAAACTGAGACCACCAAGAATAGTTTTCCTCTGAGGTACATATGGTCAGATGACTCGGCACATGCTTTCCAGCAAGCTTTGGCATCAAACAAAATTCAATCTTTTGTATCAGAATTTGTTAGTATTACATCAGTGAATGATGACAACAGTATAAATACAGCTTCTGAAAAATTAGGGAATATATTTGCTCAAGCTGCAGAAATGTCGCTTAAAAAACAGAAGCCACGAAACAAAATTAAACCTAAGAATCCAAAGTGGTTCAATGGTAATCTACAGCAACTGCGTCAAAATCTGTTCAGTTATGGCAAAGTATATACCAAATATCCTAAAGATCCAGCTGTAAAAAATTATTTTTACAAATTATATAGGGAATACAATAAAATTAGGAAATCTGAAAAAAAGTCTTTCAGACAAAACTTATTAAAAGAACTTGAAACTTTGCATGATGACAATCCCAAAAAATATTGGCAATTAATAAATGAATTGCAAGGGAAATCCCAAAATCAAGATGGAAACTGCATTTCTGCTTCTGATTAGACGTCACACTTTAAAAATCTGAATGAAGTGAAGGAAAAGTTCAAAGACCGCATTAAAGAAATAGACCAAAATGTTAAACAGCTGGAACAAGAGCACTGTTTTAATGAACTTGATTTTGCCACGACTAAGTCAGAAATAGCTAAAGCTATTGCACAAGTTAAAGCAAACAAGTCACCAGGAGTTGATTGTATATCTAATAGTATGATACAAAATTCTACATCATCAATTCTGTCATGTTTTTCAAAGCTTTTCAATGCCTGTCTTAATTATGGCATTTATCATGAAAAATGGGCTGAAGGGTATATTATGCCCTTGCACAAGGGAAATGATATTTATGACCCAGGTAATTATAGAGGTCTTACAATTACTAGTGCTATTGGAAAACTCTTTAATAGAGTCTTGAATGAAAGACTAGTAAAATTCTTAGAAAAGCATAAAATTATAAGTGATTGCCAAATTGGCTTTACTAAGCAAGCCCGGACATCTGACCACATGTTCATAATCAAAACCATTATTGATAAGTATTGTATTGCAAAAAACAAAAAGGTATTTGCCTGCTTTGTTGATTTAAAAAAGGCCTTCGACACAGTAATTCATGAAGGAATCAAACTAAAACTATTAGAAATAGGTAGTGGATCATTATTCTACAACATAATAAAAAATATGTATGCTGTAAGTAAATCTTGTGTTAAAATTGATGACACATTAAGTGATTTTCCCCCTACACAATTAGGGGTTAAACAAGGGGACAATCTTAGCCCCAACTTATTCAAGATATTTATAAATGAACTTCCTAAATATTTGGAAAAGTCTTCTGATCCAGTTATCCTTAATGATAAACCTATACACTGTTTAATGTATGCAGATGATATTATTTTGGTCTCAACGTCCGCACCAGGACTACAAGAAAAAATAGGTATTCTTGGCAAATTTTGTGATGACTGGTGTCTAACAGTTAACATTCAAAAAACAAAAATAATGGTTTTTAACAATGCAGGCAGACTATCAAATGTGCAATTTAAACTCAACAATACTGTACTTGAATGTGTCAACAGGTACAAATATTTGGGTCTAACTTTTTGTTCATCAGGTTCATTTATGTATGCACAAGAGGAACTTTATAATAAAGCTTCGAAAGCATATTTCAAACTGTCAAAAGACATTAAATCCTGGGCTTCATACAAGTATGCATGTATTTGATCACACAATTAAGCCAATACTGCTCTATGGCTGTGCAATTTGGGGAACATTCAACACTTTCTCTGCAAAATTCAGATATGGGATGCAGAATTTATCTTTTGACCAAATTTATTGTAAGCAAAAAGCTGAACTTTTGCACCAGAAATTCTGCAAGTACATACTAGGTGTACACAAAAAATCAACAAATTTTACTGTTCTATCAGAACTTGGTAGATTTCCTCTTCATTTTAGTGTCATTAAAGCAATGATTAGATATTATGATAGACTTCAAAAAATTTAAGAAATGTTTCCTCTTTTGCATGCAGCATATAAAGAATCTATATCAATTGATGATTCAAATCATGCTTCTTGGTTTTCTTCAATGAAATGTATTAGCAATAAAATAGCTCAATCTTTGGATCTGAAAAACAATAAGATAAGCAATGCAATTTTAAGTAAGTTTTTCATTAATGAATGGAACAAAAATAAAGAAAAATTCTCAGATGACAAATTGAGCACTTATTTAACTGTAAAAAAAAACTTTGGTTTTGAAAAATATCTTGACAAAAGTAAGAATTTTGAACAGAGGACAACTTTGACTAGATTTAGAATCTCTGCTCATAAGTTAGCCATAGAAACTGGCAGATACAAGGGAATTCCCCGACACGACAGAATTTGCACACAATGCACGGATAATACTGTAGAGGATGAGAGACACTTCCTAATGTTCAAATAAATCTATGCTCACTTCTTTGATTTGTGATTCATCCGCTGAGGCAGGACAATACAACTCTTTTATTTCACGTTGTGAAATGCTAAATACAAGCTGTGTTTTAGTTTTTTGCTTAATCACGTTGTTTCCTTGACATACGAGGCGTTTCTGTATCACCATCATACTCTGATTCCTGGTGCGTTACTATATCATTGTTATGTGATACATGCTTAAACAGATACAGTCACTACTTATTAATTAATTCTTGTAAAGAGAATCCGTTGGGTATTGTTATTTCACCTGTATGTCCTGGGACTTATGGAAAACAAGGGTATGCTTCATTTCGACTTTAAACTGCAACATCACTTCTAGTATTAGGTTGACATCTTGACAATTGGGGGGGGGGGGGATCTTATGGTAGTTGGATTTACAACTACCTATGCAGTCAGTGCCCATCACCACTAACGTTGTGAGTTCGAACCCCTTTCATGGCGAGATGTATTCGATACAACATTATGTGATAAAGTTCGTCACTTACTTGCGACAGGTAGGTGGTTTTCTCCGGAACTCCGGTTTCCTCCACCAATAAAACTGACCGCCACGATATAACTGAAATATTGTTGAAAGTGGCGTTAAACACCATAAACCCAAACCCTCTTGACAATGAATCAGGTACTATCAGTTGTTCATCAGGTTTATATTGAATCTCAAAATTAAATTCCATCTTTCATAAATTGCTCTGATTAAACCAATACCTTTACTTGACGTTTCCACAGCTAGGTAAAAAGGTAAATCGTATCTAGGGAATGCTAATGCATCTGAATTCATTAGTGAATATTTCAATTCGTCAAAACTACGTGATGTTTCCTTTTCTATAAAAATGTCACACCTTTACGTAGAAGTTTGTATCAACAATTTACTTTAACGCCCTAATCACGAATATATCTCTGGAACCAGTTCATTAATCTAAAATATCGCTCTTAATGTGATGGTCTTATCCTTTCTTTTGATATTTCGTGTCCTAAAAATGCAATTCCTTTGTGCAAAATTACATTCCTGTGGCGATAGCTTCAATGCAGCTGAATAAAATCGTCAAAAAACTCCTGTAAATCTTTCAAAGACTGTTAAAAATTTCAGAACCCCCCCCCCCCCCCCCCCCCCAGTAACATAATGTGTTTCGAAAAGATAAACCATTCAATACTTTATTCTTAAGAAGCTGAAAACTGTTTGGTGATGTTTTCAAACCCATAGGTAACCCATTAAATTTAAATGTACCAAAACAAGTATTGAAGGCCGTATACTTGGTAGACTGTGGCGAAATGCGCATTTGAAAAAAACCTGATCTGAAGTCAATGGAAGATATGTAATTTGGAATATGCCGTGTAAATGATCCCGTTAATTCATCCACATTCGGAATTGTATACAGAAAAGCTTGTGCATTGGAATTCAGATATCGAAAATCTATACAAAACCTAGACATTAATAGACTCCCCTCATTTGAACCTGTTTCCAACCCTGATTTTGGTCGATTTCTCCTTGAAACAAAAACAATGGGACTTGGTATGGGTATATGTTCTTTTTCATTTACCGGTGCAATTATTCCTTGACTTAACAGTTCATCAAGTTGATGACGCAATACGTCCCTCTTGTGAGGTGGCAGTTTATATGGTCTTTGGTGTTTAGAAACTGCATCAGGCTTCAAATGTATCTGGTGTTCTACCAGATTAGTCAAGCCTAACTTTGGGTTTTCTTTAGTGACAAATAATTCTTTGTTTTTAATCAGAAGCTCATTTAATTGTGACTTGTTGGGACGATAGCAAATCATTGGCTTCCATATCGAAATAAGACAAACATATTTTTAAAAGCTAACATCAATTTTATATAATACAACACAAACATTAAGTACATTAGGTGACATATGAAGCAAGTTAGCCTTTACAATCAAATATTATTAAAATGTACATGGGTATATTTTTTAATAAAAACTGAGGAAATTCTTCCTTAAAAACTAGAGAAAAACCTTATTATGGGAAAAACTCTAGAACAGCATTAGTTTCCTCAATTCCATTAAACATTATGGAGCATGTAATCGCTGACCTGGTTTTCATTTTCAGACTTCAAAATTTTACACAAAAAGTCGAAATATATTATATAGGCAGTGTATATTCCCTATTTGAAATTGAATAATGATGTGAAACAATTTTGTACTTGTGTGAATAAAATAAAACAAACTATCATAGAGTTATTTTTAATAGTGGCAGTGATTTTGGATGGAAGGGTTGGGCTTTCACACATATCTTGATAGTGAACCAATGAAAGTTCATTACAGCAACATTTGAATCAATGGTTTCTGGGGAGATTTTAATGTGATTTTGCATAATCAGTATAAATCGAGGGAAAGAAAATTTAAATAGAATAACCAAGAAGATATGTTGAAGTTGGACTAATCATTATCATGAACGAAATATCTCACTGTAAACCTGGAATATATGTGTCATAGAACTGATGTTCAAAATTGAGCTCATTATAACTTAAAATAAGGTAGTAATGGACAAATGAAAAAATTAAGATTTTTACAAATGGTGGTCATGGAAAGTGGTGTATGTCTTGTAAGTACCATATCAACCAAGTTTGATTTAATTTGGTTCAGTGGCATTGGTAGAGAAAATTAAATTATTATAAAACATTATACAAAACATATGTTGAACACTGTGGGAAGATTTATTCACACAAAATACTAGGGAATACTTATGTTGAACACCGTGGGATGATCTATTTAAAATACTTGGGAATATAATATGTTGAACATTGTGGGAAGATTGATTTGATAAACACATTTCTTTGAATACTTTATGTTGAACACTGTGGGAAGATTTATTTACACAAATTACTGGGGGAATACTTCATGTTGAAGTCTGCGGGAAGATTTCTTTCCACAAATTACTGGGGAATACTGTATGTTGAACACTGTGAGAATATTTATTTACATAAAATATTGGGAAATACGTTATGTTGAACACTGGGAAAATTTATTTACACAAAATATTGGGAAATATTTTATGTTGAACACTGTGGGAATATTTATTTCCACACAATACTGGGAAATACGTCATGTTGAGCACTGTGGGAAGATTTATTTACACAAAATACCGAGGAATATTGTATGTTGAGCGTTGTGGGAAGATTTATTTACACAAAAAACTGAGGAATATTGTATGTTGAGCACGGTGGGAAGATTATTTACACAAAATACTGGGAATTACTTTATGTTGAACACTGTGGGAAGATTTATTTACACACAATACTGAGGAATACTTTATGTTGAACACTGTGGGAAGATTTATTTACACAAAATACTGAGGAATACTTTATGTTGAGCACTGTGGGAAGATTTATCTACACAAAATACTGGGAAATACTTTATGCTGAGCACAGTGGGAATATTGATTTACACACAATACTGGGGATTATTTTATGTTGAGCACTGTAGGAAGATTTATTTACACAAAATACTGAGGAATACTTTATGTTGAGCAGTGTGGGAAGATTTATTTAGACAAAATACTGAGGAATACTTTATGTTGAGCACTGTGAGAAGATTTAATTACACAAAATACTGAGGAATACTGTATGTTGAGCACCGTGGGAAGATTTATTTACACAAAATACCGAGGAATATTGTATATTGAGCACTGTGGGAAGATTTATTTACACAAAATACCGAGGAATACTTTATGTTGAACACTGTGATAAGATTTGTTTACACAAAATACTGAGGAATACTTTTATGTTGAGCACTATGTGAAGATTTATTTACACAAAATACTGAGGAATACTTTGTTGAGCACTGTGGGAAGATTTATTTACACAAAATACTGATAATACTTTATGTTAAACACTGTGATAAGATTTATTTACACAAACTACTGAGGAAAACTTCATGTTGAACACTGTGGGAATATTTATTTACATAAAATACTGGGAAATACTTTATGTTGAACACTGTGGGAAGATTTATTTACACAAAATACAGAGGAATAATGTGTTTGAGCACTGTGGGAAAATCATTTACACAAAATACTGAGGAATACTAGCTGTATGTTGAAAACTGGGAAAACTTATTTACACAAAATACTGAGGAATATTTTATGTTGAACACTGGGAATATATATTTACACAAAATACTGAAGAATACTTTATGTTGAGCACTATGGGAAGATTTATTTACACAAAATACTGAGGAATACTGTATGTTGAACACTGTAGGAAGATTTATTTACACAAAATACTTGGGATTACTTCTTGTTGAACACTGGTGGAATATTTATTTATATAAAATACTTGGAAATACTTTATGTTGGCCAATGAGGGAATATTTATTTACACAAAATACTGAGGAATACTTTTTGTTGAGCACCGTAGGAAGATTTATTTACACAAAATACTGAGGAATACTTTTATGTTGAGCACTATGTGAAGATTTATTTACACAAAATACTGAGGAATACTTTGTTGAGCACTATGTGAAGATTTATTTACACAAAATACTGAGGAACACTGTATGTTGAGCACTGTAGGAAGATTTATTTACACAAAATACCGAGGAATACTTTTATGTTGAGCACTATGTGAAGATTTATTTACACAAAATACTGAGGAATACTTTGTTGAGCACTATGTGAAGATTTATTTACACAAAATACTGAGGAATACTTTGTTGAGCACTGTGGGAAGATTTATTTACACAAAATACTGATAATACTTTATGTTAAACACTGTGATAAGATTTATTTACACAAACTACTGAGGAATACTGTATGTTGAGCACTGTGAGAAGATTTCTTTACACAAAATACTGGGGATTACTTCTTGTTGAACACTGGGAATATTTATTTACATAAAATACTGGGAAATACTTTATGTTGAACACTGTGGGAAGATTTATTTACACAAAATACTGAGGAATACTATATGTTGAACACTGTGGGAAGATTTATTTACACAAAATACAGAGGAATAATGTATGTTTGAGCACTGTGGGAAAATAATTTACACAAAATACTGAGGAATACTAGCTGTGTGTTGAAAACTGGGAAAATTTATTTACACAAATACTGAGGAATATTTTATGTTGAACACTGGGAATATTTATTTACACAAAATACTAAGGAATGCTTTATGTTGAGCACTGTGGGAAGATTTATTTACACAAAATACTGAGGAATACTGTATGTTGAGCACTGTAGGAAGATTTATTTACACAAAATACTTGGGATTACTTCTTGTTGGACACTGTTGGAATATTTATTTATATAAAATACTTGGAAATACTTTATGTTGGCCAATGTGGGAATATTTATTTACACAAAATACTGAGGAATACTTTTGTTGAGCACTGTCGGAAGATTTATTTACACAAAATACTGAGGAACACTGTATGTTGAGCACTGTAGGAAGATTTATTTACACAAAATACTTGGGATTACTTCTTGTTGAACACTGGGAATATTTATTTACATAAAATACCTGGAAATACTTTATGTTGAGCACTGTTGGAATATTTATGTACACAAAATACTGGGAATTACTCTATGTTGAACACTGTGGGAAGATTTATTTACACAAAATACTGGGAAATACTTTATGCTGAGTACTGTGAGAATATTTATTTACACAAAATACTGGGGATTACTCTATGTTGAACTGTGGGAAGATTTATTTACACAAAATACTGGGAAATACTTTATGCTGAGTACTGTGGGAATATTTATTTACACAAAATACTGAGGAATACTGTATGTTGAACATTGTGGGAAGATTTATTTATATAAAATACTGAGAAATACTGTATGTTGAACACTGGGAAGATTTATTTACACAAACTACTGAGGAATACTGTATGTTGAACACTGTGAGAAGATTTATATACTCAAAATACTGAGGAATACTGTAAGTTGAACACTGTGGGAAGATTTATTTACACAAAATACTGAGGAATATACTGTATGTTGAACACTGTGGGAAGATTTATTTACACAAAATACTGAGGAATACTGTATGTTGAACACTGAGATGATTTATATACTCAAAATACTGAGGAATACTGTATGTTGAGCACTGTGGGAAGATTTATTTACACAAAATACTGAGGAATATACTGTATGTTGAACACTGTGGGAAGATTTATTTACACAAAATACTGAGGAATACTGTACGTGGAACACTGAGAAGATTTATTTACACAAAATACTGAGGAATACTTTATGTTGAACACTATGAGAAGATTTATTTACACAAATATTGGGGAATAGTGAATGCTGACCACTGTGGGAAAATTTATTTACACAAATTACTGAGGAATACTTTATGTTGAACACTGTGGGAAGATTTATTTACACACAATACTGAGGAATACTGTATGTTGAACACTGGGAAGATTTATTTACACAAAATACTGAGGAATATACTGTATGTTGAACACTGTGGGAAGGTTTATTTACACAAAATACTGAGCAATACTGTACATTGAACACTGTGGGAAGATTTATCTACACAAAATACTGAGGAATACTGTATGTTGAACACTGAGAAGATTTATTTACACAAAATACTGAGGAATACTTCATGTTGAACACTATGGGAAGATTTATTTACACAAAATGCTGAGGAATACTGTGTGTTGAACACTGTGGGAAGACTTATTTACCCAAAATACTGAGAAATAGCGTATGTTGAACACTGTGGGAAGATTTATTTACCCAAAATACTGAGGAATACTTTATGTTGAACACTGTGGGAAGATGTATTTACACAAAATACTGAGGAATACTTTATGTTGAACACTGTGGGAAGATTTATTTACACAAAATACTGAGGAATACTGTATGTTGAACATTGTGGGAAGATTTATTTACACAAAATACTGAGGAATACTTTATGTTGAACACTGTGGGAAGATTTATTTACACAAAATACTAGGGACTACGTAATGTTGAGCACGGTTGGGAGATTTATTTACACAAAATACTGGTGATTACCTTAAGTTGAACACTGGGAATGTTATCATAAACTACGTATTGACACCTTGTGCTTAAAACTGTGAGAGGGGCTGTTACCATAACCTACTGATGGTCACCTTATGTCTAAAACCGGGTGAGGTCCTGCTAACATAAACTACTGATTGACACCTGGTGCTTTAAGCTGTGAGAGGGACTGTTAACATAAACTACTGATGGACACCTTATGCTTAAAACTGTGTGAGGGGATGCTAACAAACTACTGATGAACACCTTATGCTTAAAACTGTGAGAGGTCCTGTTAACATAAACTATTGGTGGATACATTATACTTAAAACTGTGAGAGGAACTGTTAACATTAACTACTGGTGGATACCTTATTTTTAAAACTGAAGGGAGTTGTTAACATAAACTACTGATGGACACCTTATGTTTGATACTGTGAAAGGGGCTGTTAACATAAACTACTGGTGGTCACCTTATGTGTAAAACTCTGAGAGGGGCCGCTAACATAAACTACTGGTGGATACATTATGCTTAAAACTGTGAGAGGGGCTGTTAACATAAACTACTGATGGATACCTTATGCTTAAAACTGTGAGAGGAGCTGTTAACATAAACGACTGGTGGGTACCTTATGCTTACAACTGTGAGAGGGGCTGTTAACATATACTACTGGTGATACTTCATGCTTAAAACTGGGAGAGTGGTTGTTAACATAAACTACTGATGGACACATCATGCTTAAAACTGTGACAGAGGCTGCTAACATAAACTACTACTTGATATATTTTGCTTAAAACTATGAGGAGGGCTGTTAACATAAACTACTGATGGCACCTTATGTTTAATACTGTGAGAGGGGCCGACAGCATAAACTACTGATGGATACCTTATGTTTAAAACTGTGAGAGGGACTGCTAACATAAACTACTAATGGATATATTATTTTTAAAACTGTGAGATCGGCTGTTAACATACACTACTGGTGGATACCTTATGCTTAAAACTGTGAGGGGAGCTGTTAACATAAAGTACTATTTAAGATACAATTAAGTAAGCATGGATACTAGAAACCAGAGTCTCACAGCATCCAATGAGCATGTAATCACCTCGCCTGCATTTCATTTTCAGACTTCAAAATTTTACACAAAAGATCGAAATATGTAAATTAAAACAAGTCAAAATTCAAACGGCATCTGAATTCCTAGCTTGGTTTCATTTGAATCAATTGTGTGCTTTTATATATATAAACCAAAATTAGCACAATTTGCTCAATCTGTACATAAGTTAAATGGGCATTCCTCCGACGGAAAACCTAGAATATATGTATCACAGAGCTGATATTCAATATTGAGCCCATTGTGACTTGAAATGAAGAAGTGATGGACTTTTGAAAAAAGTAAAGCTCATTGTGACTTGAAATGAGGCAGTGATGGACATTTGAAAAAAGTAAAGACAGACAACGGACGACAAGTGATTGCAAAATTGAAATTGTTACTAGATTTGACACTGATTATTTCTTCTTATAATCTTTTAAGAAACAATAAACAGTTTAATTATAATACAAATTTTCACAATACAAACAAAAACTTGTTCTTAAAATATCTAGCAACAAAAACAATTGAGAGCAAAATAAATTACCCTTTTATTGTATTACATGAAATACTGGTGGCTACCATATAATGTTGTAAACTGCGAATATAGAAAACACATTGTGCTAAAAATTAGCATCTGTTTTATATATGACAATTTTGTGTACAAACACTGAGAACATTAGTTGACATGTGTAGCAAGTTAACCTTTATAATCAACATTAATCAAATATACAAGACTGTGTCTTTTATTAAAAACTGTGGAAACTCTGCATGAAAAGCTAGAGATAAAAACCCAGCATTGGAAAAAAACTCTAGAAAAACATTAGTTTCCATAATTTCATTATACATATACCATTACATTTGTAATAACTATTTAAGATACAATTAAGTAACCATGGATACTAAAAACCAGAGTCTCACAGCATCCAATGAGCATGTAATCACCTCGCCTACATTTCATTTTTAGACTTCAAAATTTTACACAAAAGATTGAAATATGTAAATTAAAACAAGTCAAAATTCAAACTGCATCTGAATTCCTAGTTTGGTTTCATTTGAATCAATTGTGTGCTTTTATATATATAAATCAAACTTAGCACAATTTGCTCAATCTGTACATTAGTTAAATGGGCATTCCTCTGACGGAAAACCTAGAATATATGTATCACAGAGCTGATATTCAATTTTGAGCCCGTTGTGACTTGAAATGAAGTAGTGATGGACTTTTGAAAAAAGTAAAGCTCGTTGTGACTTGAAATGAGGCAGTGATGGATATTTGAAAAAAGTAGACAAACAACGGAGACAACGGACGACAAGTGATTGCAAAATTGAAATTGTTGCTAGATTTGACAGATTATTTCTTCATAGAATCTTTCAGTAAACAATAAAAAGCTTAATTGTAATATAAATTCTCACAATACAAACAACAACTTGTTCTTAAAATATCTAGCAACAAAAACAATTGAGAGCAAATAAATTACCCTTTAAGTGTATTACACAAAATACTGGTGAATACCTCATTTTACAAACTGTGGGAGAGTTGATTTTAAAATATACTGGAGAATACAATACATATTTTGCATAGTTTCAGGAAGGTCTGTTGTAAACTGTGTGAATAGTTATAAATTATACAAAAATCTAAAAACATCTTGAGCACTACTAGTATATGAGATATCTAGCTTCAATGTAATAATTCTGTGAAAGCCTAAGATTTTGTATTTAAAATAATAGGATTTACCGAAAATATGTATCTTCTAATGAAAATGTGACTAAAATGAAAATTTCAAAAAAAAAAAGAAAAAAAGTCTTGAATGTCTCTGTGAATTGAGGTGCACAACATTATTATGTATAAATATGGTCTTTAACGTTTCAGGGCTTTAACGTTTCAGGGAAATATAACACAAAATAAGCACACTCTGCTGAAGATGACAAAGATTCAAAAGATGGAAAAATTTGAGAAAAATTCTTAAAACTTCTGTAATATACCATAACTTCAATATGTATGTAATTATTTTGTAGCTTCATGGAAGTTGGACCGGTGCCATAGGAACAATAGTTGATTACACAAAATAGGTACCTCTTTTCCCTACTCACATTTTACCATACAATAGTATGCATCCTGGCAAAAATGGACACACCTTTGTACATAAAATGTAACATTCACAACTGTACATTAATCTTTAGATTATTAGTTTCTTTTAATCAACCATTCTATTTCTGTATAATTTTATAATGAACTTGATCAAAAGGTCAGTGATTCAGTAAAATGTCAGTTTAAACATATTTCATTGTCCAAAAACATGACAATAGGATCAGATACAAGTTTTTCAACTTAGAACATCTTCTCCTTTATATAAACAATATATATATGTAGTTGAACATATATACAAAAAAGCTACAATTACAAAGACATGAAATGTACCAGTGAAACAAGATTTGCTATTTGCCCAATGACAAATCAAACCCATCTTAACTATAATTGGACCTTGTACAACACTGAAGAATAAAGAAAAAGCAATAACTTTGAACTGGATAAATAGTGCTGTAAAGTTAGGGTCTCTTAGAATTCAGTTACAAAACATACAAGCCTGAAGTTATATATTAAATAAAATGTTGGTACTTCTAATCCTACATTACAGATAAATATTGCATTTCATATAAATATTCTGAATAGCACATCATGGAGATGAATGTCATTATCTATTCTTATGCTAAAATGATGTTATTGAAATGGAGAGAAAGAGGTATATTCCACAGTATTTTGTTCAAAATTCATCATTAATAAAACCGAAAGGAATGATGTCATTTTGAAACAAATAAATATTAAATAGCTATCCATTTTTCTGACAAATATTGTGAAACTATTATAATATCATTAATATTTTCTTCATTATATTTCCATATGATATATAATATTATATATTGTACATGTATATTCACAACTGCTGCATTTAATTATATGTCTTGCACATTTTGAAAGTCATCATCTAATTGTATTCTCATGTGACAGTTTATTATATCTTGAGTAAAATAAAGTCTTGAAATCTTGTTCATAATTTAAACAAATTACTTCTGAATAGAGAACTAATCAATTAGACATACTAAGGAATAATGAAAAAAGTATATCTAATATGCAACCTTGTACAATTATTATAATGATCCAACATTATGGTAATTAAAAACAACCAATCAAAAGTCAACTGACATTCAAGCATGTCAAATTTTAATATATCATGTTATTAGTCATCATAATACAAACCAGATATAGAAAATACATACATAACCACAATCTTAGAACACAAAGTCATACAACAAGGAGTTTGGCGATCAGATTCCATATCAATGAACAAATCTTGTGGTAAGAACGATCTCAACCAAAGTACACTATGAACCATACATGTATTATTTGTGGTTTTCTGAACAGTTAGCTGTTAACTGGTAACAGGTATATTGTGAAAAGGGATATGTACAGTTCAGTGACATTATATATAGTGTTGAACCATACATGTTTAGTTTTTTAATAAGTTTAATGGGGAATGTAAAGCTGTGAGTTATATAGTGTTGAGCAATACATTTTTAGCATAGGAGGTTTTTAATCAGTGAAATATGGAAAGTACAGCTCAGTGACATTAACTGAAGTGTTGAGCCATAGTGTTAGTAACCATACATGTTTAGTTTTTTAATAAGTGAAATGGGGAATGTAAAGCTGTGAGTTATATAGTGTTGAGCAGTACATTTTTAGCATAGGAGGTTTTTAATCAGTGAAATTTGGAAAGTACAGCTCAGTGACATTAGCTGAAGTGTTGAGCCATAGTGTTAGTAACCATACATGTTTAGTTTTTTAATAAGTGAAATGGGGAATGTAAAGCTGTGAGTTATATAGTGTTGAGCAATACATTTTTAGCATAGGAGGTTTTTAATCAGTGAAATTTGGAAAGTACAGCTCAGTGACATTAGCTGAAGTGTTGAGCCATAGTGTTAGTAACCATACATGTTTAGTTTTTTAATAAGTGAAATGGGGAATGTAAAGCTGTGAGTTATATAGTGTTGAGCAATACATTTTTAGTATAGGAGGTTTTTAATCAGTGAAATTTGGAAAGTACAGCTCAGTGACATTAGCTGAAGTGTTGAGCCATAGTGTTAGTAACCATACATGCTTAGTTTTTTAATAAGTGAAATGGGGAATGTAAAGCTGTGAGTTATATAGTGTTGAGCAATACATTTTTAGCATAGGAGGTTTTTAATCAGTGAAATTTGGAAAGTACAGCTCAGTAACATTAGCTGAAGTGTTGAGCCATAGTGTTAGTAACCATACATGTTTAGTTTTTTAATAAGTGAAATTGGGGAATGTAAAGCTGTGAGTTATATAGTGTTGAGCAATACATTTTTAGTATAGGAGGTTTTTAATCAGTGAAATTTGGAAAGTACAGCTCAGTGACATTAGCTGAAGTGTTGAGCCATAGTGTTAGTAACCATACATGTTTAGTTTTTTAATAAGTGAAATAGGGAATGTAAAGCTGTGAGTTATATAGTGTTGAGCAATACATTTTTAGCATAGGAGGTTTTTAATCAGTGAAATTTGGAAAGTACAGCTCAGTGACATTAGCTGAAGTGTTGAGCCATAGTGTTAGTAACCATACATGTTTAGTTTTTTAATAAGTGAAATGGGGAATGTAAAGCTGTGAGTTATATAGTGTTGAGCAGTACATTTTTAGCATAGGAGGTTTTTAATCAGTGAAATTTGGAAAGTACAGCTCAGTGACATTAGCTGAATTGTTGAGCCATAATGTTAGTACGGGGGTGGTGTGTGTAATTAAGTGAAGCATGTGTTAGTATTGGGGTGGTGTGTAATTAAATGAAGCATAGTATATAGAAAACCATAACAAAGCATGTCTGATACATTTTTTTCAAAGTAGACTTTCTGACCACATTTATCTGTTCATTATATAGCCATCTGATAATAGTGCACAAACTAGCTATGAAAAGAACTTTGTGTGCTAATACCGGAGCCAGTATATATTTTTACCATAATTAGTAGTCAAACCTGCCTTAAAGGGCACCTCTATATAACAAATCAATGTATATAAAGGACAATCTCATTCTCTCCCATTAATGAATAGTGCATATAATTTTAACCTCTATATAAAGGGCAACTGCTCATAAAGGCCACATTATCAGGTTCCCTTGAGTGACCTTTATATACAGGTTTGACTGTACATATAAAAAATGTCCCTTTTTTTCATATCAACTCCATCAATTAAAAAAAATCAATTGAATCAACCCAAATGAGACAAACATTTTATAGATTTAAAAAGTTGAAATGTGATCTTCATAATTAAAAAGAAGATCCATTATTAATTTTGTTATTTTGTACTCCTAGTAAAAAGTGAGCAATTGTTGTAGAAATTTTGCTTGCCTTAACATGTATTTAAAAATTTGATGTGTGCCAAGTTTCCCATTCAAATATTGAACTTCATTTTTTACTATAATAAGTCTCAAAGGTTTGAACATGTTTACAAAACATACATCAGAGTAATAATATATCACAAATAACTGATACATTAACAAAAATAGTTCTTTATCATGTGATCTTTTATCATTACATCTTATGTTTTATCATAACATCTATCTATGTATAGCTAACTGTTAATCATGTAAATGTATACCATAACATCTGTCTATGTATAACTAACTGTTGATCCAGTACATGTATACCATAACATCTGTCTATGTATAACTAACTGTTGATCCAGTACATGTATACAATTACATCTGTATATGTATAACTAACTGTTGATCCAGTACATGTATACCATAACATCTGTCTATGTATAACTAACTGTTGATCCAGTACATGAATACCATTACATCTGTCTATGTATAACTAACTGTTGATCCAGTACATGAATACCATTACATCTGTCTATGTATAACTAACTGTTGATCCAGTACATGCATACCATTACATCTGTCTATGTATAATTAACTGTTGATCATGTAAATGTATACCATAACATCTGTCTATGTATAACTAACTGTTGATCCAGTACATGTATACCATTACACCTGTCTATGTATAACTAACTGTTGATCCAGTACATGTATACCATTACATCTGTCTATGTATAACTAACTGTTGATCCAGTACATGTATGCCATTACATCTGTCTATGTATAACTAACTGTTGATCCTGTACATGCATACCATTACATCTGTCTATGTATAACTAACTGTTGATCATGTAAATGTATACCATAACATCTGTCTATGTATAACTAACTGTTGATCCAGTACATGTATACCATTACACCTGTCTATGTATAACTAACTGTTGATCCAGTACATGAATACCATAACATCTGTCTATGTATAACTAACTGTTGATCCAGTACATGTATGCCATTACATCTGTCTATGTATAACTAACTGTTGATCCAGTACATGTATACCATTACATCTGTCTATGTATAACTAACTGTTGATCCAGTACATGAATACCATTACATCTGTCTATATATAACTAACTGTTGATCCAGTACATGTATACCATTACATCTGTCTATGTATAACTAACTGTTGATCCAGTACATGAATACCATTACATCTGTATATGTATAACTAACTGTTGATCCAGTACATGTATACCATAACATCTGTCTATGTATAACTAACTGTTGATCCAGTACATGAATACCATTACATCTGTCTATGTATAACTAACTGTTGATCCAGTACATGTATACAATTACATCTGTATATGTATAACTAACTGTTGATCCAGTACATGTATACCATAACATCTGTCTATGTATAACTAACTGTTGATCCAGTACATGAATACCATTACATCTGTCTATGTATAACTAACTGTTGATCCAGTACATGTATACAATTACATCTGTATATGTATAACTAACTGTTGATCCAGTACATGTATACCATAACATCTGTCTATGTATAACTAACTGTTGATCCAGTACATGAATACCATTACATCTGTCTATGTATAACTAACTGTTGATCCAGTACATGAATACCATTACATCTGTCTATGTATAACTAACTGTTGATCCAGTACATGCATACCATTACATCTGTCTATGTATAACTAACTGTTGATCATGTAAATGTATACCATAACATCTGTCTATGTATAACTAACTGTTGATCCAGTACATGTATACCATTACACCTGTCTATGTATAACTAACTGTTGATCCAGTACATGTATACCATTACATCTGTCTATGTATAACTAACTGTTGATCCAGTACATGTATGCCATTACATCTGTCTATGTATAACTAACTGTTGATCCAGTACATGCATACCATTACATCTGTCTATGTATAACTAACTGTTGATCATGTAAATGTATACCATAACATCTGTCTATGTATAACTAACTGTTGATCCAGTACATGTATACCATTACACCTGTCTATGTATAACTAACTGTTGATCCAGTACATGAATACCATAACATCTGTCTATGTATAACTAACTGTTGATCCAGTACATGTATGCCATTACATCTGTCTATGTATAACTAACTGTTGATCCAGTACATGTATACCATTACATCTGTCTATGTATAACTAACTGTTGATCCAGTACATGAATACCATTACATCTGTCTATATATAACTAACTGTTGATCCAGTACATGTATACCATTACATCTGTCTATGTATAACTAACTGTTGATCCAGTACATGAATACCATTACATCTGTCTATATATAACTAACTGTTGATCCAGTACATGTATACCATTACATCTGTCTATGTATAACTAACTGTTGATCCAGTACATGTATACAATTACATCTGTATATGTATAACTAACTGTTGATCCAGTACATGTATACCATTACATCTGTCTATGTATAACTAACTGTTGATCCAGTACATGAATACCATTACATCTGTCTATGTATAACTAACTGTTGATCCAGTACATGCATACCATTACATCTGTCTATGTATAACTAACTGTTGATCATGTAAATGTATACCATAACATCTGTCTATGTATAACTAACTGTTGATCCAGTACATGAATACCATTACATCTGTCTATGTATAACTAACTGTTGATCCAGTACATGAATACCATAACATCTGTCTATGTATAACTAACTGTTGATCCAGTACATGCATACCATTACATCTGTCTATGTATAACTAACTGTTGATCATGTAAATGTATACCATTACATCTGTCTATGTATAACTAACTGATGATCCAGTACATGCATACCATAACATCTGTCTATGTATAACTAACTGTTGATCCAGTACATGTATACCATAACATCTGTTTATGTATAACTAACTGTTGATCCAGTACATGTATACCATTACATCTGTCTATGTATACATGTACTGTTGATCCAGTACATGTATACCATAACATCTGTCTATGTATAACTAACTGTTGATCCAGTACATGTATACCATTGCATCTGTCTATGTATAATTAACTTGATCCAGTACATGTTTACCATAACATCTGTCTATGTATAACTAACTGTTGATCCAGTACATGCATACCATTACATCTGTCTATGTATAACTAACTGTTGATCCAGTACATGTATACCATAACATCTGTCTATGTATAACTAACTGGTCTGTTGATCCAGTACATGTATACCATAGCATCTGTCTATGTATAACTAACTGTTGATCCAGTACATGTATACAATTACATCTGTATATGTATAACTAACTGTTGATCCAGTACATGTATACCATAACATCTGTCTATGTATAACTAACTGTTGATGCAGTACATGTATACCATTACATCTGTCTATGTATAACTAACTGTTGATCCAGTACATGTATACCATTACATCTGTCTATGTATAACTAACTGTTGATCCAGTACATGTATACCATTACATCTGTCTATGTATAACTAACTGTTGATCCAGTACATGTATACCATTACATCTGTCTATATATAACTAACTGTTGATCCAGTACATGCATACCATTACATCTGTCTATGTTTTAACTAACTGTTGATCCAGTACATGTATACCATAACATCTGTCTATGTATAACTAACTGTTGATCCAGTACATGTATACCATTGCATCTGTCTATGTATAACTAACTGTTGATCCAGTACATGTATACCATTACATCTGTCTATGTATAACTAACTGTTGATGCAGTACATGTATACCATAACATCTGTCTATGTATAACTAACTGTTGATCCAGTACATGTATACCATTACATCTGTCTATGTATAACTAACTGTTGATCCAGTATATGAATACCATGACATCTGTCTATGTATAACTAACTGTTGATCCAGTACATGTATACCATAACATCTGTCTATGTATAACTAACTGTTGATCCAGTACATGTATACCATAACATCTGTCTATGTATAACTAACTGTTGATCCAGTACATGTATACCATAACATCTGTCTATGTATAACTAACTGTTGATCCAGTACATGCATACCATTACATCTGTCTATGTATACATGTACTGTTGATCCAGTACATGTATACCATTACATCTGTCTATGTATAACTAACTGTTGATCCAGTTCATGTATACCATTATATCTGTCAATGTATAACTAACTGTTGATCCAGTACATAAATACCATAACATCTGTCTATGCATAATTAACTGTTGATCCAGTACATGTATACAATTACATCTGTATATGTACAACTACCTGTTGATCCAGTACATGAATACCATAACATCTGTCTATGTATAGCTAACTGTTGATCCAGTATATGTATACCATTACATCTGTCTATGTATAACTAACTGTTGATGCAGTACATGTATACCATAACATCTGTCTATGTATAACTAACTGTTGATCCAGTACATGTATACCATTACATCTGTCTATGTATAACTAACTGTTGATCCAGTATATGAATACCATGACATCTGTCTATGTATAACTAACTGTTGATCCAGTACATGTATACCATAACATCTGTCTATGTATAACTAACTGTTGATCCAGTACATGTATACCATAACATCTGTCTATGTATAACTAACTGTTGATCCAGTACATGTATACCATAACATCTGTCTATGTATAACTAACTGTTGATCCAGTACATGCATACCATTACATCTGTCTATGTATACATGTACTGTTGATCCAGTACATGTATACCATTACATCTGTCTATGTATAACTAACTGTTGATCCAGTTCATGTATACCATTATATCTGTCAATGTATAACTAACTGTTGATCCAGTACATAAATACCATAACATCTGTCTATGCATAATTAACTGTTGATCCAGTACATGTATACAATTACATCTGTATATGTATAACTACCTGTTGATCCAGTACATGAATACCATAACATCTGTCTATGTATAGCTAACTGTTGATCCAGTATATGTATACCATTACATCTGTCTATGTATAACTAACTGTTGATCCAGTACATGTATACCATTACATCTGTCTATATATAACTAACTGTTGATCCAGTACATGTATACCATTACATCTGTCTATGTATAACTAACTGTTGATCCAGTACATGTATACCATTACATCTGTCTATATATAACTAACTGTTGATCCAGTACATGCATACCATTACATCTGTCTATGTTTTAACTAACTGTTGATCCAATACATGTATACCATAACATCTGTCTATGTATAACTAACTTTTGATCCAGTACATGTATACCATAACATCTGTCTATGTATAACTAACTGTTGATCCAGTACATGTATACCATAATATCTTTCTATGTATAACTAACTGTTGATCCAGTACATGTATACCATAACATCTGTCTATGTACAACTAACTGTTGATCCAGTACATGTATACCATAACACCTATCTATGTATAACTAACTGTTGATCCAGTACATGTATACCATAATATCTTTCTATGTATAACTAACTGTTGATCCAGTACATGTATACCATTACATCTGTCTATGTATAACTAACTGTTGATCCAGTACATGTTTACCATAACATCTGTCTATGTATAACTAACTGTTGATCCAGTACATGTATACCATTACATCTGTCTATGTATAACTAACTGTTGATCCAGTACATGTATACCATAACATCTGTCTATGTATAACTAACTGTTGATCCAGTACATGTATACCATAACATCTGTCTATGTATAACTAACTGTTGATCCAGTACATGTATACCATAACATCTGTCTATGTATAACTAACTGTTGATGCAGTACATGTATACCATAACATCTGTCTATGTATAACTAACTGTGGATCCAGTACATGTATAACATTACATCTGTCTATATATAACTAACTGTTGATCCAGTACATGTATACCATAACATCTATCTATGTATAACTAACTTTTGATCCAGTACATGTATACCATTACATCTATCTATGTATAACTAACTGTTGATCCAGTACATGTATACCATAACATCTGTCTATGTATAACTAACTGTTGATCCAGTACATGAATACCATAACATCTATCTATGTATAACTAACTGTTGATCCAGTACATGTATACCATAACATCTATCTATGTATAACTAATTGTTGATCCAGTACATGTATACCATTACATCTGTATGTATGTCTTCTGTCTGTTGACTGTTCGTTGGTCTGGGTCAACTTATGTAGGCCTATAACATTTCATGCTATCCATGTTGTAAGAGGGCTGGTCTCTCTTAGCTGTTGGTCCTGAAAAATAATGAAAAATGTTCAAAATAATATCCTTAGACATGTTCAGAGCAATTCTACAATGATGTAATGTAACATACTGTATGATTTCTTTTTCTTGTATTTTACCTCTTTTCACATATAGTCGGTCCTACACAAATTATGTCAAGCAGTGGCAGACATCTTGACATTCTGAAGCATAGGAAAAATTATAATTATGATACTGTAGGGGGTCATCCAATGATTATTATGACACTGTAAGGGGCCATCCAATGATTATTCATGTACAGTTTTGGGTCAATCAAGAGTTTTGTTTTTGAAATTTATTCATTTTTAAGTAGGGTTCTATGCTGAACAAAGTCCTGTGATGTTGGTCATCTTTGATTTCCGATCAACACAAAAATATCTGTTGAGAACCATCCAAGGGATGTTTCGTCCACATATTATTTCAAATGGTTTAGTGGTTTCTCAGAATAATTAAATTATTTCTCCTCGCATTATTCCCCTTTGATTATCTAATTAAATAGATTGTATATTCAATGGTTATAGTTCGTTTGACTTCTATAAATCTCCAGAAATAAAATCTTAAAAATTCATTTTTTAAATCAACAATTTTTTTTGCGGTTGTATGCACATATATATCAATAAAGTATGATAATTAATTTCAAAATGTTTGGCCAATTAATAAAAAAAAATTGTCCATTAGGTCTCCATAGAAACAAAAACAGCAGCAGACAATCTAAGGAACATTCCAAACCAACCAAGTTTTATTTCAATGGTAGAGTGGTTTTGGACATGGACAATTTTTTTAAATATTTTTCTCATTGACACGCAGAACAGACATTTTCTGTTCCAACTTCCTCTATTTTTTTCTTTATATCTGGGCTAGGATCCTATGAATTGGTATAAATTCCTGACTGTGAAACAAATAAAATACATAATGATGAGAGAACACCTGATAGAATACCCATGCTTCAGTTGGTATTGAGAGAGCAGGGCCCGGTTGTTCAAAACAGTGGATAAAGTTATCTGCTGGATAAATCATCTATCCAGTGGAACTGTTGTCCAATGGACAACTTCTATTGTTCAAAAGTTGTCCACTGGACAAATGTGTTTTATCCTGGACAACATTTGTCAAGTTTAATTGGGTACGGATAAAGTTTTATCCAGTGGATAAATATGATCGCCAATTGAAATTACAGTGTACATTCAAATTTTTTTTGTCATCATGAAGTTTATTCTGTTTAATTTCAAGAATAGCATTTCCCTCTTTTGGAAATAGATTACACTACACATAACAGGAACTAAGATAAATAGATAGATTTTAAATACAAATGTAAATAAATAAATGTTATACAATATAAATAAAAAAAAATGAGGAGAGAGAAAAAAACCACACACACCATCAGAACTGATTTCGGATTTAATTTGTTGCCAGCGCGAGTAAATTAAAGAGAGGTGTAAAAGAAGGGACTGGTTGGTTATTTTAGTCTTCCCGTGATCTTGCATTTTTCTTCCGAAATATTTTCTGTTGGTTTTTTGTGTGCCGTGAATCGTTATGAGGACATTTTCCGTGAATCGTTTTGAATCTAATTTATTTTACATTCTTCATGATATACGCCTCTCGTCTACGTTTTTTATGAACCTTTTTTTTCCAATGTGGTCTTCTGTGTTTGTTCATTGTTGTTTTTTTTCTCTCAACGGTGTTGTCAATATTACATGAATTACTGGACACATCCACAGTCCAATTGCCGACAAAATAAACCCGACTAGCGAGGATGTATAAATGGTAAAAAATACCTTTTCAATTACATTGGGTTACATTTTTTTTTAATATGAACAGAAGAATTTATTTAACGTGCCTTCAATTGACCAGTAAAAAATACTTTTGATGAATAGATGAATAGTGATGAGGCCCCCCCCTCCTTTTATTAGTTCAAAAGTGGAAGAATGGCTTATGATGATATTAGTGATGGGCAATTGTTTACTAGATCTGTTTGCTGTTTTTGATTTAGATTTGGAAACGATTTGAGTTGATAATTCTTGTTGTTTTTTATCTCTCAACAGTTGGAGTTAAATATTATTTATTTTATTTGTTTTGACAACAGTATGAAAAAGGTCATTCAGTGTATGTGTGTAGATTTCTGTGAAAATATCCGATCCCAAGACATGTACGTTAAATTTCCCAAGATCCAATCAACATATTTTGTAAACCATGATATTTACTGTATATACATGTACATGTAGGGAGTATCCTAGTCCCAAATATGTCACTTATTTCAGGCCAGCAGCCCACTTCAATAGATTCCATGTCTTCCAGAACACAATTTGGATTTCATTGTTGTAAGACTCTATTACATTACATCATTAAGTACAATAATTGAACTGGATCACAATAAAATATTTCTAAAGTTTTGTAAAATTGTATTTTTCTTAAAATAAATATATCTTCCTATTTTTGTATACATACATAAAAAATCTGAACTATTCAACACAACATGAATGACAAAATGACACACCCTTTAATTAATCTTGCCCTTGCTTCAATGTCGATAAATCTTTAGGAAAGAAATGAAGCAACTAGCTTCAATTTATTTGTACAAAATTATAATTTGGATTATTATTTCATGATCTGAAAAAAATAAATAAAAAGGTTTCTCTTAAAAAAAATCCTGGTCTAATACATTATGTAGGTAAAACTAAATAGAAAATAAATGTGTGATTAGTCACAATTTGTCTAACAAAAATTTGATTACCATATGACTTGAACAAATTCCATGGAGACATAAATTCCCAGCTCCAACAAAAAGATAACAAAATGATTGGTCATATATCATTTGCAAGATTGTAACAAATAAATTGAACTGTGTGAAAAATAACTTGAAATGTGAAAAATAACTTGAAATGTCGCTGAACTTAGCAGACTTTTTTTTCATTTTTGGTCTGGATTGCTTTAAGAGAGGAAGTGCAAAACAAGAACAATATTTGATCTTGTCATGTAACAAAATTGCTCATAAGATGAGTTGATTCCAAAGTGTCACTGGTGCATGGTACGTAAGGTCAGAAGTAGGTTAAAATGTGACTATTGCTCTGTTGAGCTAAAATAAACAGAAACATTTATCATACTTGTCTTTATTTAAAAAAAGATGGATAATCATTCTTGTTTACATGGAATACCATTAAATCATATTTGCACATGCCATAGGTTATTCTACCATCTATATAGTTATCAAAGGGCTTCAATGTGTATGGTATAAAAAATATACAAACTTTTGTCAAAATAAACCATTTCACAAAATACATAGTCTTTATCTTAAATTTTTTCACCTACATGTACTTGCCCGAAAGCCAAATTTAGAATAATTTTCTATTTATTCAAACAAATTCTTTCATAATTTTCACTTGTCCGAATCCAGTTTTACTTGTCCCGGGCTTCGGGCAAGTGGGTTAGCATGAAGACTGCACACACATTAATATTTCTTAGAATTGATCCTAAGTAACAAACCTGCAAAGAGATGACCTTAAAATATGCTACACATAAGTCTAAAGGCAGAAATATATTTAAAAGTAGAGTGCTATCAATTTTACACCAATTTAACAGGATTATTGGTTTTAGTAATAATTATACCACGGTTTTCTAAGTTAAGTTAAACGGTTAAACAATCGAACACAAAACGTCAGATTGTTCAACTTGGAACACTGAGGTATAAATGATTTGTAACATGAAGCCATGTGCAATATCACATCCAGGTCATTGATTATTGCACGGCTCTCTGAGAGTAATAAAACAATAGTCCAGATTTAAAGTGTGCAATATCTCTTATGTGTGTGTATTATTTCATAATTCTAACTTCTTAGCTGTTGCTTACATTCTGGTATATAAACCCAAAAAGACCAAAGGAAAAGAATGGATTCATGTTACAACAAGTATTTAAGGCATCTAAAGTATGCAAGTTTTGTTAAAAGAGATGATTGGGTTTCTCGGAGTAAAAATAAACATTTGAATACAATTCAAAGTACCGTATTTGGTTTTGTATAATGATCACCATTTTGGCTAGCCAGAACCAGTTTTAATAAATCAGATTATCAGAAAGTTTATTGAGTTATTAGTCTTTAATCGTCACTTTCAGCCTGAAATAACACCTGTGACCTATATTAACAGGGATGATTTTTTTCAGTTTCTTAACTGATTTCAGCTATTTTCCTCTGAAATTTTTATTCTGAAAGTTGCTGGACATAATCTGAACAGGTAAAATATGGAGGGTTTGAAAGGGGGTGTAGATGGTTTCAGCTATTTTAATTGATTTTCAGTTATTTCATTTTCTAACCAGAGCCTATCACCAATACGGCGTGGGTTCGTGCCCGGCTTTGTAAATTACAAACTAGAGGCTCCCAGGAGCCTGTAATCACTCACCTGGTTTTCAATCTGACATCTAAAGTTGATAGAAAATGGGTGTGTTACACATAATTTTGAAAGTGGGCCACCCAAAGATTATTTCAACTCAAATTTCTGAGCAAAAGATTTTGATGTGATTTTTATCTCATAATATTCCTAAACGGAATAAACTGGCTGAAAAAATCTCACAGAAAAACCCAGAATATATGTTAAACTACTCCTTGCCATATAGCTGCAGCTAAAATTTGAGTTCATTTTGATTTGTAATAAAGCGGAAATTGACAACTAAAGAAATTTCTATTTTTAGTAACATCAGCCATCTTGAATGGAGGACGGGGCTGTCAGACACAATATTGAAAGGGGACCACCCAAGGACCATCCCAGCCAAATTTACTTTAATTTGGTTCAGCGGTTTCAGAGGAGAAGATTTAAATGTAATCTTTTATCAAAATATGTCTAATTTGTATAATCAGTATAAATCGGTTGAAAGAAAAATTTCACAGAAAAACCCAGAATATATGTTAATCTACTCATTGTTATGTAGCTGCAGATAAAATTTGAGCTCAATTTGATTTATAATAAAGCAGCAATGGACAATTGAAGAAATTTCTATTTTTAGTAACAGCAACCATCTTGAATGGAGGGTGGAGCTGTTGGACACAATTTTGAAATGGGACTACCCAAGGACTATCCCTGCCAGGTTTGGTTTAATTTGGTTCAGCGGTTTCAGAGGAAAAGATTTAAATGTGATCTTTTATCAAAATATGCCTAATTTGCATAATTGGTATAAATCGGCTGAAAGAAACATTTCACAGAAAAGCCCGGAATATATATATGTTAAACTACTCATTGTCATGTAGCTGCAGTTAAAATTTGAGCTCATTTTGGTTTATACTAAAGCAGCAATGGACAATTGAAGACATTTCCATTTTTAGTAACAGCAGCCATCTTGAATGGAGGGCGGGGCTGTCGGACACAATTTTGAAAGGGACCCATCCAAGCGGGGCTGTCGGACACAATTTTGAAAGGGACCCACCCAAGGACCATCCCTGCCTAATTTGCATAATCGGTATAAATCGGCTGAAAGAAAAATTGCACAGAAAAACCCGGAATATATGTTAAACTACTCCTTGCCATGTAGCTGCAGTTAAAATATGAGCTCATTTTGACTTATACTAAAGCAGCAATGGACAATTAAAATTTCATCCTCCCTTTATTCTATTTTCAGCTTGGCGGCCATCTTGGTTGGAAGTCGGGATAACCGGACACAATTTTGGTAGGGGGCCATCCAAGGACCATTCCACCAAAGTTTGGTTCAAATTGGCCCAGTGGCTTCAGAGGAGTTGATTAAAATGTGAAAAGCTAACTGACGGACGGACGACAGACGACGGACGCTCAGTGGTGACAATAGCTCACATGATCCTTTAGGTCAGGTGAGCTAATAATCATGGGAGTTGTCCACAGGACAAATTTTTAGCCAGTGAATAGCTATCCAACCATTGTCTTTGCTTTTGATCAGCCAATTTTAACCACTGTCTAACTGTCGACTGGATAAGTAGTTGTCCAGTGGACAACCTTATCCAGTGGATAACTTTATCCAGTATTTTGAACAACCGGGCCCAGTTTGACAAACTGGAAAAGAAATTGATCCATTGTTTGAATACAATTGCCTTTGTTTGCAGTGAATCCAATTGTTGGACATTTAAACTCTTTGATGTATATCTGGAAGAGAAGTCAATCACTTATTGATTAAAACTCCCATAAAAATTCAACTCATCAGGTAAAGGATTTTGATCTTCTTTGATGTTAAAAAAAAAGTTTACTTCCGATACATAAAAATTATGTAAATAAAAAATGATACCCTCCCATCCCCCCCCAAATAAAAGAATAAAAAAACACAAAAGAAAACAAAATCATAGAGATTTTACTTTCAAAGAACAAATTTCAACATTTGTTTTATGGAAACATTAATAGTTCAAACAGTCAACCAGATAATGTATTATGTATTTTATTTGTTACTTGCCATAAATCCACAATAGTGATGCAAGATTTTTATTTTTAATTTCAAATAAAGGATTAACCCCTCATAGAAATAGATTATCATGGGGTGAAATTAGACATCCTTTGTCACAAACATTAAGTACCCATTCAATATTAAGAGGTGGCTGACTTTTTTCTTGTATTTTCTTGCTGATTGATTTAGATTTTTGGTGTTTTAACATCACTTTCAGCTATATCATGGCGACCAGTTTTAGTGGTGGAAGAAGCTGGAGTACCCGGAGAGAACCACCAACCATGGGAAAGCAACTGGTAAACTTTCTCACTTGCAGTTGCAAAGCCGGGTGCGAACCCATGCCATATCGGCTTGTATGAGTTGTTAAGTAATCCAACTACCTAACTCATTGAGCCACATGGGCCCTCTACATTTTCATCTAAACAATTCCTATTTCCCTATAAAATGTTTGACTGGTATCAATATTTGTGATGTTTTTTATATTTGTACCTACTATATTTCTTTGTGCTCTTGTAAGTTGATCTCTTAATTTATTATGGGTGGAATCTAGTTCTAATAATAAAACCCTAAATGCTTGCTTACTCGCAAGGGTTATAACGGGATGCCATTACACGTAATGGAGCAGCCGCCAAGATTTTTTGCGCTGCTTACAGAGCTTCTGACGCCTGCATTTATCAATAATAAGACATAACCTTTCCTTTTGTCCATTATTATAACAAGTTTTTATCACCTACCAGTATTTTAGAATGTAATTCCCACAAAAAAAAATCTTCTCTTTGAAAATTTTGAATTTCGTCATTTCCGGCCTCACTATTTGGATGTTGATACCATATTTGGCGATTTAGGCGTGAATGTTTACCAATCGTAACTACTCGGCCATTCTCGCTACCCTGCAAATAACAGGGTAGCGAGAATGGCCGAGTAGTTACGATTGGAATGTTTACATCAGCTTGTAATAAGAAATACCATATTTAGAAAAGCTCCGCCTTCCGTAGTTTCCGGTTATGGAAAACGATCGATAAATTTGAACAAGGTTGTTGCTAACTTTGAAAAGCATATATTTCTCAGCCAAACCGATTTAACAAGGACTGGGATCATCAGTAATTGTTATAATGAAATGTTTGAAGCGTAAATAGTGAGTTTTTATGTTTCAACTGCAACTTTTTTTTTGCTCCATTGTGACAAATGGGACCGCGTTGTAGCTCTGCCGAGACACAAGTTTGTCACAGGAGCTACATTATTGCAGCTAGGGTGGAATCTACCCCAAATATCCTAAAATTATCAAAAATGCTAGTAATTTTCACTATTTTTTAAGTCTTTTTTTCCCCCAATTATTTTCATTATTGATATACTCTGCATCCCAGTCTTCTATGATTTAATTGCCACTGATAAGTAGTTATGAAGATAACAATTAAGAATCTCAGTTCTCACATTGGCTGTAATAAAACTCATATAATGTCTTACTATCTATGAATCTAGAAATTTTAGCGAGGGGCACCTGTTTAACAACTGTCATTCCTGCTAATTAATGTATTTTGGATTTCAAACCCTCTCCCTCTTTTTCCCCTTTAAACCTGGAAATATTCCTCCAAGAAATGAAAGAATAACAAAGCTGCATGATAAAAGTGACTGTGACAACCCAAAATAAACAAGACTTACCAAGAAAAAACATAGTTTAGGTTGTAGACAATACATACCTTCATTCTGAAGAGAAATCCCATAGAGTTCTCTGTTATGTTCTAGGACAACTGTTGAGTATGTTGCACCACAATCCAAGAATCTGTACAAAGTAAAAGGTTAAGATATCATAAACATACATAGAGATAAAATATGAATTAAACAAACAATTATTCTATACTGCAATTGAAAACTGAGTTGTTTTCCCCTCTCAAATTTAATTCATAATAAAGTGATTTCTTGTGTAAAATACCATTTTTTTCTATTCAATAGTTTGCCATTTTAAGTAGAGATAAAAACAAATTAAATTACATGCTCGAAATATTCAATTCAAAGTTTAAAATACTGTAATATAATAAAAACAGATAACAATCCATCTTTAAGACTCCAAATTCATGAGTAAAAAATCTGCACTAGTCAATGGGAGGTAACTCTATATTTATTTTGGTCAAATAAATCGCCATTTCAAGGGTAATTTAGTGACTATTTTTTTCAATTTCAGAACTGATTAAAATTCACATTGGACAGTTTGCATAAAGAGAGGAGATAGATGTGGAATTACATATTCTATGAGCACAGGCAAGCCAATCCTCAGTATCAGGGTATATTATTGTGGGATTTAGACAATAAAGAAAAACGTGGTTGGGGGAATAGACAAAAAGTAAAATGCAACAAATATAGGTACATATCTCAGCTGTATACTCTATAAAATATAAAATGAGCTAGAGGAAGGAAGACCAGGACATAAACCCTAAAAAATAAATACCGTTGCTCATGTTGGCCCGAGTTATTCACTAATAGAATACACAGGTTTCAGGAAAATACTTCTCGACTGCCATATTCCTGCTCTTAGTGTATTGAGTCTACAAAAATAAAGAGCAAATAATGTGTGAAATACAAAACATTTTATGAAATGAATATGTCTCCCCTCCTTATATAGTTTTTTTTTGGTCAACATTGTCTCCCCTCCTTCTTATTTTTTTTTGGTCAATATTGTCTCCCCCCCCCCCCCCCCCCCCCCCCATAGTTTTTTTTGGTCAACATTGTCTCCCCTCCTTATATAGTTTTTTTTTGGTCAACATTGTCTCCCCTCCTTATATAGTTTTTTTTGTCAACATTGTCTCCCTTCCTTATATAGTTTTTTGTTGTTCAACATTGTCTCCCTTCCTTATATATTTTTTTTTGTTGTTCAACATTGTCTCCCCTCCTTATACAGTTTTTTTGTTAACATTGTCTCCCCTCCTTATATAGTCTTTTTAAATACATAAAATAAACAAATAGAACATTTAACAACTTACAGGATTACTAAATTTTGTCAACATGAATGAATTATAAATATAATATTGATTTCTAGTTTTAATTTCTGTGATTAAAGTGAGAAACAGAATAAATTGTTTTTTCAGTAAATATATAGATATAGTCTGGAAGACCATTCTGTGACTGAGAAATGTAGAGAAGAGCAATGCTTTACTTGTATCCCAAGTGTAGTGTTTGATAGTCTCTTATGATCACTTACATCCATATCCTTTCTTACTAGTAATTTTTTTATTCAAATAATTCTTATGAAAATTAGTTATCATTCTTTGTAAAAAAAAATATCTCGGGGGGTGGGGGAAACTGCATCAGATATTGATATGAATTTATAGTTCATGCTTATCCTATACAAAATGAGGAATTTTTATTGAGGTTCTCACATTTAACAAATTATTTGGATCGTTATGTAGCTTCAGTTAGGCAGAGTAGACTTGTAAATATAAAAAGTATCCCAAAAGAGAATTTTTACTTACCACTCTCTTCTCGATGCAATTTCTTTTTAATCTTTGACATCTTCCCCACCCTGTCCCTCCCCCCGAGTGACCCAAGTGTAGCTCCTGACACTTCAGTCATTATCTCCCTTGTCGAACTACGCCAGCGTTGTAGTTCAACTTAGGAGATCACGACACCCCAAAAATAGGACCCCAGTGTAGCTGCTGACACCTGTTCCTCCCCACCGCCCCCTAGTCAAGGTACACAGAGCATAGTACCCAAGAGACGTGGCCCCCAAATGAAACTCCTGTCATTTGGATATTGCCTAAATGTACTCGGACCTGGACATCTAAGCATAGGGGGACGTTCATAGATGTGAACCCCAAACACACCAGGCTTAACTTTGTATGCTTTAGTTTGTCCAAGGTCCAAGAACAAATAGTTCCACCTACCTCTTCCCAAGATCAAATTGTCCTCTGAATAGAGGTGGGTGCATCAAACAAGACAGGTTCCAACTGTTCCTTGGTTACAGGTAGTTGTCCTTGGAAAAGGTCATTGCATTTGAACATGTCCTCTGAACAGAGGTGGTTGCATCAGAACAAGTCAAATTGTTCCCTTGATCGAGGCAATTGTCGGGTCTGGTTATGTACAGTAGAGAATTGCAGGAATATTTTAATATGTAGTTGAAAGTTTCTTGTTTGCAAATCAATGTGAATCTGTCCAATTTTTTTAAAGTTTATATTGGTTTTTCTGCCAGATATCTAGTTATAAATAGAAGAGGGTCATTAAATACCAATCCTTCCTAATTGTACCCATCACAAGCCAGGAGATACAATTTCCTTCAGCCTTTCATGTGATTTTTGCACTTAGTGTTTGAGATTTGCAAGTAGTTGTGTGTTGTTATAGCTATTTGTAAACAACCATTAGCATTTGATGTGGTTTTTATGTTGTCATGGTTACTAATATTGATAACCATTAGCGTTTTATTTTCAATGTATCCTGAACTTAAAATAAAAAACTGCAAAAAGAAATCTTCAACTTATGCATTTTATTTTTATTCACCTTCATATTATTCAATACATTATCTACAGATTATTATTGCCATATTTCAGATTTTCAAACCCTGATATTAAAACTGAACAAGATATGATTATAATCTAACGATTATGAAGTCTCCCAAACCGGCCACTGACAACCGGATTAAAAAATATATTAAAAGCTACCTTTGAAATCGAACAATGTTGAATTTGTGCAGCATTGTGGTGGCCATTTTGAAAATGGTGACCGGTAGAAATATTTCGATGTCAGGAATCAATTCGGGACATCATAATCTACCCACATATGAAATGTCATTGAAATCGGACAATGATGAATTTGTGTGCGGAATTGTGGTGGCCATTTTGAAAATGGCGACCGGTAGAAATTTTTCGATGTCGGGAATCAATTCAGGACGTTGAAATCGAACAATGTTGAATTTGTGCAGCATTGTGGCGACCATTTTGAAAATGGTGATCGGTAGAAATTTTTCGATGTCAGGAATCAATTCGGGACATCATAATCTACCCACATATGAAATGTCGTTGAAATCGGACAATGATGAATTTGTGTGGAATTGTGGTGGCCATTTTGAAAATGGCGACCGGTATAAATTTTTCGATGTCTGGAATCAATTCGGGACATCATTATCTACCCACATATCAAATTTTGAATTTTTGCGGTATTATGGCGACCATTTTGAAAATGGCGACAGGTAGAAATTTTTCAATGTCGGGACATCATTATCTACCCACATATAAAATTTTGATGATATCGGACAATGTTGAATTTTTACCGCCCAATTTTTATGCCATGTTTTGGCAGCCATTTTGAAAATGGCAGACATCTCGAAAATTTTGAAACCCAGAATTGATCCTCTAATGGTGACCTATTACTATGTCAAATCTTATTTCTCTATCATTATCCATTTAGAAGTTATCAACATTAACGTACGAAATTTCTACTTTCCCCATAGGATTCTATAGTAACCCCCACCCCCTTTGAACCCCTCAAAATATGACTTTGACCCCCTTTACCACAAAGCTGAAAACTTTAGGACCAACTAGAAACATATATCTATAACTCCACCAAGTTTTATGAAATTCTGTCCAGGAGTTCCTGAGATCTGCCGTGGACAAGTTCATGTGCCACGGAAAGAAACGAGGAGGAGGAGAATAATAATAATAATAAGAAACGGAGCAAAAACAATAATAATACATAAATAAAACTTGTTTCTGTCTGCATCAATGGATTTAAACAACATTCAATAAATCATTCACAAGTCAAAATACAAATATGATTAAAGTTTTCCATCAAATAAAATTCCTTTAGATTACAGGGATTTCTTCTATTTTTCTTGGCATTCTTCCAAGCAACAAATGGTTATCTTCCAGACTTTAGGAAATAAATGATGTTGGCAATCTTCCAGACATTAGGCAGTAAATGATATTGGCAATCTTCCAGACTTTAAAGACATCAGTATTTTCTATAAAAACAAAACAATATTATATTTATAGTTATCTAAATAACATCCTTTCATGTACATTAAATTGGAAACTGGAAACAGTAGATTAGTGGTAAAACATGAAACAAGTGTAGACAGATCTATGTCTCACCTGCCCCCTGCAAATTGCTTGTGCGAAATATTTTTTTAGACAATAAATGAATGTACTGTACCACGAATCTGTACCAGGTCCATCATCAAAGTACAGTAAAACCTGTATTAAGAGGTCACCTTTGTTTCAATGAAAAAGTGGCCTTATATGAAAGGTGACCTCTTAGAAGAGGTTAAATTCATATTACATTTTCTATGACGTGACAAGAAAAAGGTGACCTTTAAATACAGGTGACTGCATGGGCAGGTTTGACTGCATAGACCAAATATGGTGAACCTAGGTTGTAGAAACTTGCCCAAGGCCAAATAAACAAATATGTGTGTTTACGGTCACATGTCAAAAAAATCTAGGGTCGGTCGGTCAGCATTAATTTTTATTTTTTAATTTTCTATTTATTATCGGTAAAACCAGAAATAGTCGTTCCCGGTCAGTCGTCATTTGTTGAAGCTGTTTTATGACGAGTTACACAGTTTTTCTACCTTCTTTGCTCTCAATTTCGACAAAAAGCTAGCGGTTGAATAAATAAAACATTGTTGCTGATTAACAACAAAAAGATTATCTGAATTCTGTGTAAAAATTGATAGGGTCGCTAGCAAAAATTAGGGTCGAATAATTGCCAATAAAAAAGGTTAGGGTCGGCGGCTGAAAAATAGGGTCGGTCGGGTGACCGTAAACACACATATTTTTTTTATTTGGCCTAATCAGCAAAACTTAACATAAATTTAACAAAGTCAGCAGACTGAAAATGAGGTGAAGGGCATGGTGAACCTAGGTGGTATGGTATATGTAGTGGAGAAACTGATCTAATCATGTTTAACACCGGTAGACTGAAAATGAGGTCAAAGATAGGTGACACATGTAAGTCTGACAGGTACCTTCCATGATAAATGTTTGGACCAAACATAGTGAACCTAAGTTGTAGGGGGTGGAGAAAGTGACTCCATAATGAAAACTTGATGTAAATTTTATAAAATCTGTAGATCATGAAAATGAGGTCAATGTGAGATGACATATGCCCGACGACATGTAAACACCATGATAAATATGTGGATCAAGTACAAAATGTATGATGAACCTACATTGTATGGTAGTGGAGAAAGTGACCCAAGCATGAAAAATTGATGCAAATTTATCAAAGCCAGTAGACTGAAAGTGAGGCTCAAGGTCAGGTGGCACATGCCTGGTGAACCTAGGTTGTATGGTAATGGAAAAATGACATAATCACAAAAGCTTGGCACAAATTTAATAAAGTAAGTAGACCATGAAAATGAGGTCAAGGTCTAGACTAAGAAAAATTATTATATTCAGTTTTAGATAGATTTTCAGTTGTAACCCATTAAAGTAGGGTTAGGAGTTATGGTGGTAAATGCCACTTTCAACAATATTTCAGTTATATCGTGGCAATCAGTTTTACTGGTGGAGGAAACCAGAGTACCAGTACCAGGAGAAAACCACCAACCTACTACAAGTCACTGACAAATTTCATCACAAAAAGTTGCATCGAGTGCACCTCGACATTTGAACTCACAACTTTAGTGGTGATAGGCACTGATAGCACAGGTAGTTGAAAATCCAACTACCATATCAACACAACCATGACCTCCCCAAATTAACGTAGGACTTCCAATTTTTTTTTAAATGAGCATTGACATACTACCAAAAGCACTCGACACAATCCATTCAGAATTTGGGCCCCTATAAGAACCCTTTCTGAAATAAAACGAAAAAAAATTATGGCCCACCAACAGCCCATTAATATAGACACTTCACAAAAATTACATTAAAATTCGATGAAAAATAAAAACTTTCAAATTTTGGAAATTTGCACATTTCTTCGTATTGTGTGTTCTTAGTTGCCAGTTTCTCTGGATTGTCTGCTTTTGATTGGCCCTTCGGTATACTCTATCATTTATTCAGCCTCTTTCGATCAAATTTATCTAAAAACCATAAAAGACATCTCTAGCAAATCCATCGACATACTATCGAAAGTTCTCGACACAATCCATTCAACAACAAAAAACAATTGGATGAAGAAAAAAAATTGTATGCACCTTTAAAATACACAACATTTCAAAATTTTGACCCCTTTTTCAAATAAAATAGCCAAACAAATGTATGGCCCATCAATAACACATAATGAGAAACACTGCCAAAAAACTACATTAAAATTGGATGAAAGTTTAAAAAGTTCATTTTTGTTTATCCCTCCCCCCACCCCCCCTTTTATGTCAAAAATGGTAATATGCATGTTTCTGATATGAATTTTGCTCAGGAATGCATTAAAAAACTCTGAATGATTAAAAACATAAATGAAGATAATGTTACCCATGTTACAACTGGATATAAACTATGGCTTCCATGAATTATTTCGATTCTAGTAGGAAAAATCTAACTTATTTTTTAAAGTGGAAATCAGTAATGGAAATGCATTTCATAGCAAAATCCACTAATCTTCATGCTTACAGTTGGTTTTCTTTTATATATAACTACCTACTTTGATGCCATTAAGTTACTGATATTTTCCAATTTGATGGCATTTTGAGAAATTATCAACTAAACAAGTAAAATTCTCACAAAATCGTAAATAAATCAGTAATTGTGTTAATGTCATCAGCATTCCTTGTAAACTATGTCACGGGAAAACGCTAAATTACAACAGTCAAAGTCAATAGATGGTTGTCTAAGTATTTATTCCGGGAAAAAATAGAGGTGAAAAAAACAATATGGGCATTTTTATGTTTGCATGCACCATGCTCCTGTATGAATACATGAATTCAGTGAGGAATGATGTTTGTAATTTGTTCGTCAATACACATGTGCTAATTAAAATACATCGTGACTTTTATCATTGTATTATTTATAGAGCCAATGAAGGACATCATGTTAGAATAAATAATATATACACATATATGGACACACCCTTTTTGATAACATTGGGCCTCTTGTTTCTTTTGTGTATTTCTGATTAACAACAAAAAACATAAACTTTGAATGGGATCATCCAATGAAAATTCCTACCAAGTTTGGTTTCAATTGGCCCAGTTGTTTGAGAGAAGAAGATTAAAATGTAAAACTTTGTGGACAACAGACACTAAGTGATGGCAATAGCCCTCACGTGACCCTTTGGGTCAGGTGAGCTAAATATTCTCTGCATTAAATGTATAATAATTTAATTTGATTTGAATACTGCAATCTGATTGGCTAATCCGCTTGGAGAAAATGTTGGTTATACTTGATAACCCGGGTTGGTATTATGGCGTCACCAACATATTCATTCGCCAACGACAAATTCAAATAGTCACATGAAATAATCGCAATTAAAATCGAGGAATCAATAAATTTTGTTGTAAAAATTAAATTATAAGGAATATTTGAAAAGTTTGAACAGATTATACTTGTATAACCTGGTTTGGAACAGTTTACACTTTTCATAAACCACTTTGCAGTTTATTAAGCATAACCTGCCTCAAACCAGGTTATATTGTATAATCTGTTCAAAAATTCCTTAAATACACAACAATGTAAACAAATTATCTACCTGTCAAAGTTTCTGTAAACAGCTTGATGCTGGAGGCAGTATATGTCTGTAATATCACATTAGAACTTGATACAACTGCAAAGAAATAAAATATATTAGTTTTGCTGTAAACCTTCACATCTTAAATATTAATTTCAATTATGTGTATCCTGTAGTACTCATAATTTGTATAAGATGGCACCATATAATGTACAAGAACAAGGGGAGATAATAAGCAAAATTGTATGAACAATAAACAAAAACGAAAAATAAGCAATTTGTACATGATAAAAATGCATTTTTGCTAAGGCCAAAAAAAAATATGTGTGTTTCCGATTACATGGTCTTCAAAATTAGGGTCAGTAGGTAGGGATGATTTTTTTTTTTTAAACCTACAAGTATGCTCCTTCCTCTAAAATCACACAAACTTGTTGTTTCTTTCTTACTACAGCTTATTAATTATTTGACATGCAGTATAGTACCTTCCTATGGTACCGAGGGTTCTATCATACCACGGTATTTACGTTTCACGCGATTGTCAGGGCTTCCACTACTTTCAAATCAGAGGGAGAAGTGACTTCTCTTTCAGGTGCTGACAAAAGAGAAGTGAGAGACAACAGGGAGAAGTGGTGAGAGTAGAGGGAGAAGTCATAATATTTCTCTAATTGTACCACTTTTCACATTCGCAGGGCATTATCGTGGCATTCGTATGTTATAATGTACTTGTTATGCATTAAGGTATATTCAGTAGTTGTTTAATTCCTTGTTTTTGTTAGCATATCATCTCTCTGATTTACATATGTCCTTGTATTTGTTTTTTGTTTGTTTGTATTAAGTAAACCCTTTTCAGATTCTTTGGTTTGTCTTGCAAAGATGATAAATAAGGGTAATAACAAAATTACCGAACTCCGAGCAATCTTACAAAGGGAAAGTCAAAACTCATAATAATACAAACAGAAAAAATCAGTCAACAACCAAAAAACTGTGAAAACCATAATGACCCTGACTTGGTACAGGCATTTCTAAAGAAATGGTGGGTTGAATCAGATTTTAAAGCGCCAAACCTCCCACTCTCATTACGGTTCAAAGGCTCCGGCTGTCACTATAACAGTATTTAAATACAGGAACAAAATAGGTAAAATAGTTGTCAAAACAGTACCATATTCAGTGAATGTAAATGTCAAAAACACTTTCACGTCACATATTGATAAAAAAATATTTTTGACATTTTTCTTGACTTCTTTATCTTTATACATTTTCACTATATGAAAATGCATCGCTTATAATCGTTTCTGCAGAGACGGAATATATTTCGACAAGATCTTGGTATCGGAATATAAACTTTTTAAGAGATCGAATAAGGCGAATCTTTTTAAGGCACATATATGATAGTGTAACGTGCAGGGGGTTGCACGTCACTGGCGTAATCCGGTTCGTACCAGAGTTACTCCTCTGGACTCAAGTGACGCTCTGTATATCGTGATTATACAGTTAAACCTATGGACAATGTTGTGCGTTTTCGGCACCTGTGCGTTTTACGCACGCACCTATTGTTAGCTTAACCTGTGCGTTTTACCCTCGCACCTATTGCCAGTTTAACCTGTGCGTTTTACGCACGTACCTATTACTGGTTCAGCCTGTGCATTTGTGACGACCGCACCCATTACTAGATAAACCTGTGCGTTTTATGCATGCCACTATAGCTAATTCAACCTGTGCGTTAATCCTGTGCGTTTTACGCACGCCACTATAGCTAATTCAACCTGTGCGTATTTACAGCACTTGTGTGTCAGTCCTGTGCGTTTTACGCACGCTACTATAGCTAATTCAACCTGTGCGTTCTTACAGCACTTAAACTATAGTCTGTGCGTAAAGCTGCTAATCAAGTAACCAAGAGCGAATACTAGTATTGCATAGGGTTATTTGAACAAACATGTAGCACGACAGAGCAACCCAAAGTGACAAGACACGCTGTGACAAGCGTTTATATACCCTGTTTTGGACTATACCATTTTATACAGACGATTCCAAAAGTCTGCATCATCAAAACGATTGTATATAACCCAATGATAATCATAAAGCGTGTAAAGATCAGACTATTTCCGTGCATTATTTCATATCCCGACCCGTTTATGACTGTTACTTATCGTATTAATTATAAACATTATGGAAACTAAAAATAGAAACTATTCGTATGCTTAAAAAATGTCTTATTTAACCAACCACTTGATAAATGAAAATGGTCTACTGTTTCGAAAGTTGTAAATTAATTATTTGCATGCCAACTTTGTATATTAAACAATTAAAACAACATACACCAAAGGGGAATTCGTGGAAGTGGAGAAGGAAATTATACGGTCAAGTGCACAAATTATCACCTATTTATAGCCTTAATTTATTTTTAGAATTTGCATACACATTTTAAATACGTGTTAACTAATTTTGTCACAATAGTCAACTATTGTCCAATAAATAATAAATAAATAAAATTGAATAATAAAATTTATTTCGACATCAGCATTGTCTCAAACAAGTCACACATAGATAAAATGACAAAACATTAGATAAGATAAATATATGCCCAAAAAAAAATACAAGCTGTGAAATCGCTAATTATTTAATCAAATTTTAATGAGTGTATATTATTTACATTGCTTCTCTTTAATCACTGATTGATATTAATTAAGAAACTAATCATATCCAGAAAGTTAACAATCCCTTTGGATAGCCGCCATCAAACTCCAAATAAATGAAATGAAACAATACCGACGTTATTTTCCCCCCGAGTACGGATCCGTAGTAGTTTTTATATTCGTAACTGTTTCGATTGTCCAAGTGGTTTAAGAGAAGAAGCGTTTTGAAACATTTTTCCTATAGGGTCCAATGTTAAACTAAGTCCTGCCGTAGCCGCCATTTTGAATTTCATATCGGAACAAAAAACCTAAAGTTTGTAGAGGATCATCCAAGGAACATTCATGTAAAGCTTGGCTTTAATCATATTTGTAGTTTCTGAGAAGAAGGCATTTGAACATTTTCCCATATTTTTAGAGGACCTTCCAATGATCATTCCTGGGCAGTTTGGTTTAAATTGTCCAAGTGGTTTCAGAAAGGAAGCGTTTTGAAACATTTTTCCCATAGGGTCCAATGCTAAACTAAGTCCTGCTGTAGCCGCCATCTTCCATTTTTTATCGGAACAAAAAACGTAAACTTTGTAGAGGACCATCCAATGAACATTCCTGTCTAGTTTGGATATAGTCTGATCTGTAGTTTCTGAGAAGAAGGCAATTGAACATTTTCCCATAGGGTCCAATGTTAATCTATGTCCTGCGGTTGCGGTCATCTTGGATTTCCGATAGGCATAAAAAACCTAAACTTTGTAGTAGAGGACCTTTCAATGATCATTCCTGGGCAGTTTGGTTTCAATTGTCCAAGTGGTTTAAGAGAACAAGCGTTTTGAAACATTTTCCCGATAGGGTCCAATGTTAAACTAAGTCCTGCCGTAGCCGCCATTTTGAATTTCATATCGGAACAAAAAACCTAAAGTTTGTAGAAGACCATCCAATGAACATTCATGTACAATTTGGTTTTAATCATATTTGTAGTTTCTCAGGAGGCATTTGAACATTTTCCCATCTGGTCCAATGTTAATCTATGTCCTGCGGTGGTGGCCATCTTGGATTTCAGATCCACATAAAAAACATAAACTTGGTAAAGGACATTCCAAGGATCATTAATTTACAGCTTGGGTTCAGTCAGTTCATTAGTTTCAGAGAAGAGGGTCTTTAAAATTTCAGCCAATCAGAGCATATTATTGGTCCTGGCAGCCATGTTGAATATTCGACTGGAACGAAAAACAGCAACTTTGTAGAGGACCATCCAAGGAACATTCCTGCTAAGTTTGGTTCCAATTGGCCCAGTGGTTTCGGAGAAGAAGCTTGAAATGTGAAAAGTTTACAGACAACGGACGCCAAGTGATGGCAATAGTTCCCATGGACCTTTGGTCCAGGTGAACTAATGAAAAACATAAAAAGAACACAATTCTATGCTTACCTCACACAAGGTACAAAGGTCCTCGGTGATCTTATGATTTGATCTATATGTTGTACATTATTGCCAATACTAATTGTGGACACATCCAATGAACCTGAACAACACAATTTAGAACTCAATATTGACACAAAAATAAAAAAAAGTAAAAAGTCACTCATTCTTAGGATAACATTTTTGCTGTTTATTACATGTACATAAGATTATCATTTAAACTGTTTTTATCATGAAAAAATATCTTTTATTCTCAAAGGGTGCGGGTGGCTCAATGAGTTAGGTAGTTGGATTACCTAACAATTCATACAAGCCTATCACCAATACGGCATGGGTTCACGACCGGCTTTGTAAATTGCAACCAGAGGCTCCTAGGAGCCTGTAATCGCTCACCTGGATGAAAGCTGCTTTCAATAACAACGCAGCTGCACTGTGGTGGCCATCTTGGTGGGAGAGTGCGACTGCCGGACACAATTTTGGAAAAGGACCATCCAATGACTATTCCATCAAAGTTTCTAATTGAGCTACTGGTTCCCAACAAGATGGTTTTTATGTGAATTTCATCCCCCCTTTTTTCTATTCTTGGTTGGAAGTCGGGATCACCGGACACAATTTTCAAGCGGGGCCACCCAAGGACCATTCTACCGAAATTTGGTTGCAATTGGCCCAGTGGTTTCTGAGAAGATTAAAATGTGAAATGTTGACGGACGGACGACGGAAAAACGGAATATATGTTAAACTACTCCTTGCTATGTAGCTGCAGTTAAAATTTGAGCTCATTTTGAGCAGCAATGGACAATTGAAGAAATTTATATTTTTAGCAACAGCAATCCTCTTGAGTGGAGGGCGGGGCTGTTGGACACAATTTTGAAAGGGACCCACCCAGGGACCATCTCTGCCAGGTTTGGTTTAATTTGGTTCAGCAGTTTCAAAGGAGAAGATTTAAATGTGATATTTTATCAAAATATGCCTAATTTGCATAATCGGTATAAATCGGCTGAAAGAAAAATTTCACAGGAATATATGTTAAACTACTCCTTGCCATGTAGCTGCAGTTAAAATTTGAGCTCATTTTGACTTGTACTAAAGCAGCAATGGACAATTAAAATTTCATCCCCCCTTTTTTCTGTCTTTAGCTTGACGGCCATCTTGATTGGAAGTCGGATCACCGGACACAATTTTGGAAGGGGGCCATCCAAGGACCATTCCACCAAAGTTTGGTTGCAATTGGCCCAGTGGTTTCTGAGGAGAGGATTAAAATGTGAAATGTTGACGGATGGACGACGGATGAAAAGTGATGGCAATAGCTTACATGGCCTAAAGGCCAGGCGAGCTAAAAAAGGGTGCACTCAACTCGCATCCGCAAGTGACAAAGTTTACTAGTTGCTTGCCCATGGTTCTCTCTGGGTACTCCGGCTTCTTCCACCACTAAAACTGATTGCCATGATACATTTTTTTGTACAACTGAAATATTGCTGAAAGTGGCGTGAAACACCAAAAATCAATCAATCAGTCAATCTTTTATTCTCAATAAACCATCATTATTAAATACTGGCATAGGGTTCGGTTTATGGTATTTAATGATTTTGAGAATGTACTTGTTTTAGCAATAACTATAATATAAATTATTTGTTTTAAAAACTATTTGGCATAGAACTTTCAAATACAACGGGTCTCAGATGAAAGAGATCTTCTAAATTATTTTTGTGGAAAATTGTAGTTTTTGAGAATTGGATCTTACTGATGCAACAAGTTGAGAAACTAGAGGCTCAGGTGAGCCTGTATCGCTCACCTGACATAAATAAGCCCTCTTAAGAATGTTTACATGCCGAATACATCTAAGTTTTACCATTCAAATCCCATAGGGTTCTATGTTAAAACTATGTCTGCTCATGGCAGCCATCTTAGATGGAGGTTGTGGTCACCTGACACAATTTTAAAAGTATAATACCCAAGGACCATCCATGCCATGTTTGCTTTAAATTGGTTGACTGGTTTCAGAGGAGAAGACTTTTAAACAATTTTCCCATAGGTCCTATGTTAAAACTATGTCCACTGACGGTGGCCATTTTGGACCGAGATCGGGGTCACTGAACACAATTTTGGAAGTTGACCACCTAAGGACCATTGATGACATGTTTGCTATATTGGCTTACTGGTTTCAGAGGAGAAGATTTTAAAAAAAAATTTCCCCATAAGGTCCTATGTTAAAACTATGTCCACTGAAGGTGGCCATCTTGGATGGAGGTCAGGGTCACCGGACACAATTTTGAAAATTGACCACTAAAGGACCATCCATGCCATGTTTGCTTTAAATTGGCTAACTGGTTTCAGAGAAGATTTTTAAACATATTTCCCATAGGGTCCTATGTTAAAACTATGTCCGCTGATGACGGCCATCTTGGATGGAGGTCTGGGTCACTGGATATAATTTTGAAATTTGACCATTTAAGGACCATTCATGCCATGTTTGCTTTAAATTGGCTTACTGGTTTCAGAGGAATTTTTTTTTTTTATTTTTCCCATAGGGTCCTATGTTATAACTATGTCTGCTGACGGTGGCCATCTTGAAAGTTGACCACCTAAGGACCATTCATGACATGTTTGCTTTAAATTGACTCACTGGTTTCAGAGGAAAAGACTTTTAAACATTTTTTCCATAGTTAAAACTAAGTCGAGTCACGACGGCCTTCTTGATATTTCCGATCGGCAAACGATTCACAAGTTTAGTACAGGACCACCCAATGATCATTCCTGCAAAGTCACAATTCAATTGGCTTTGTGGTTTCTGACAAGAAGATTTTAAAAATTTCAGCCAATGAGAACACATTATGGACCGTGGCAGCCATGTTGGATTTCAAATCAGCACCAAAAACAAAAATCTGGTAGAGGACCATCCAATGAACATTTCTGGCAAGTTTGGTTCAATTCTCATCAGCGGTTTCAGAGAAGATTTAAATGTGAAAAGCTAACGGACGGACGACGGACGCTTACCCATGACAAAAAAGCTCACATGGCCTATGGCCAGGTGAGCTAAAAAAAAAAACCCATATTTTTTGGTATGATATGAATTGATATGAGCAGCATTTTTGGTGAAAATTCTAGTTTTTTTTTGTTGTTGAAAAAACAAGAATTTTGAGAATTATGTCTTATTTCCACAATAATCTTCTGCAATAAACACTGATGTTCACGAGAATCTATATCACTCACCAAATTGTATCACATTTTGGGATTTGAGAATGTAAATATCATTTTCAATGTCGGTCCTTAAGCATATTGTAGCAGGGATTCAATGCATCAGTGATAATAAGTCCAGCTTGGGTTCGATGCTTTTATTGGAATATAACAGTAACCCTACAAATATACAAATAACAAACATAAATACATGACAAGACAGATCATCACATAAGATAATACACAATCAAAGGGAGAAAATTCTCTATGATTTATCAAAGAATATAAAATAAAACACTTTTCTACAAGTTATCTTCTATGAGAAAAATAACACAATATACAAAATGTAGCTTACTCTTCTAATAAGTATACAATAAAGTAAATTATTCTGTCTTTGGTAAATAACCAAATAATTGCAACTTCAAGACAATTGGCATTGCATCACCTCAGAATTAGTTTCAGCATAGTTTATACACTCAAAAAATAAATCTCTATGTGAGAGAATATATGACACAAATAAAAATGACAAACACTTTTACACTCAGTAAGCACAATTCACTGAATACACAAATGTATAAACATGCAAATAAATAAACAATCAAATACACAAAGCTTACCCTATATATGGCACAAGGGCACCAGAAGAATGGATCACTCTAGGATCTTTGTAAGTCTACATCATAATAAATCCTGAATAAAATAAAAGGGGCATTGATAAGTCAAAATGACTTCAGAACATATTAAATATAACAAAGCATCATCTTGAATAAATTAATCACCTGATATAAGTTGTATATCAAAGTTTACAGAAATTCAACACTTGTAAAAATATAAAAGAATAACCATGATAACATTCCTCTCATTCTAATATTATATGAAATTAGAAAACAATTATACTCAGATTCATACTTCAATCTCAATATGTGCATTCCCACTATTTCATACTAAGGTGAAAATTAGAAATAATAAAATGAGTAAACAGGAAGATCAATTGACTTTGGCGACCACAATACTGGAATACCAGTATTGTCCACAATACTGGTAATGGTATAAAAATTCCAGTATTATACAAGTATTATGACTTGGTAATTAGATAGTATTATATGAAATAAATATGTCTCTATTTAATAAGGTATGAACATAATTGTTTGTTTTCAAGAAAATTGTTTAGAAACATAATTTTTAGACAATAATCAATATATATATTTTTTAATTTTATAAACTTTGGAAAAACCAATATGTTAACTTGTTATTGGAAGAAAATAGTTAAAAAAAAATGATTGACAGAATTAAAGAGTAATTTACGAAGATTACAAAAGAGATACTATTAAAAATATATAGAAGTATATTGAGAAATTTGGACGTTAGGATAGCTCATTTTAATTTGTAATTGCACAACAGTTTAGATTCTTTTTTAACTATTTTGGTAGCCCTTAAAATGACCGTTTTGCCACTTTGGGACTTGAAACTGCTGTAACTGTTTACAGTTTACAAAATAAAACCACTTTAGGCACTTAAGTTTAATCTGAAATAAAAACCTGTCTTTACAATACTGGTATACAATTTGTATACCACTGGTATGACAATACTGGTATTCCAGTATTGTGATCGCCAAAGTCAATTGATCCCATAGAGTAGTAGTACATGTGGTCCAAATTAATTTCCAGTTTGAAAATGTTTGAGTAAACCAAAATGTCTGACTTTTGTTTCTGTTGTGCTCTATCACACGTGTGAGGAAAAGATAATCTACCAATAGAAAGTTTGGGGTACTACTAAACAGAGTCCGGAAGAGTCCGAAGAAGTCGGGTAGAGTCCGGAGGCTTAATATTAGTTTATATGTATATTAAATGATGTATTCCTGTGGTATTGGTTGTTTTTTATATATTTCTTATAATTTCCAACAAAATAAATACTAAATAATAGGTTTTTATTGAAATATACAAGGTGATCAGCAATCGTTCATATATTCAAAATGGCGGATATAGAGTCCGGTAGCAATATCGTCGATTTACAGCATGTATTCTGTACATTTAATGATTGATTATTATTGTATATGTGTTTATCTATAGGCATTTTATCAAAGATTGAATAAAATAGCAAGTAACGTGGAAATATTCATATATACAAGATGATATGTAAATAGAGTCCGGTATTCAAAATGGCGGACAACAGAGTCCGGTGCGATTTATGTTGATTTAAAATTCTGTATAGAACGTCAAAAAAACTTTTTTAAATAATCGACACTATCAGAAAATTCTACTTGAACGCAATTAATTAACTAAATAGAGCCGAATAAAATATTAAACGTTTCTCTGCTTTTTGTTACTATACTATTACAATCAAATTTGAAGCACTATAGATAAAAATACAAAAATAAAGCACTGATTTAAAATCACTGCAAAAATGGCACTAATAAAAAACTATTTTAAATATTCTGCACTATAAGAAATAAGAATATTTCTAAATAGAACGACGATTAAAACTATTTTAAATATTCGGCTTCGGCACTAAGAAATAAGAATATTTCTAAATAGAACGACGATAAAAACTATTTTAAATATTCTGCACTATAAGAAATAAGAATATTTCTAAATAGAACGACGATTAAAACTATTTTAAATATTCGGCTTCGGCACTAAAAAATAAGAATATTTCTAAATATAACGACGATAAAAACTGTTTTAAATATTCGGCTTCGGCACTATAAGAAATAAGAACATTTCTAAATAGAACGACGATAAAAACTATTTTAAATATTCGGCTTCGGCACTATAAGAAATAAGAATATTTCGAAATAGAACGATGATAAAACGCTATTATACAAAATCAGTACTATCTGATTAATTATAATTACGATGTGCACTGATCAAAGATCAAATGAGAAGTGATTGCTAAATAACTACCAATGATGACACTGTTTTGACAGTACACAGTAATTTGTGATCTTGAACTTTATCATTTACAGGAGGATGGCTTTTCATTCAAATTAGAATCCCAAACTGTATATATTGTCTAGACTAATTAGGAAATTGTATATAACAAAAGTTTTATGGCTTCTTTGACATCTGTCACCTTACAGCTAAAAAAAAGAATCCCAGTAGACATTTAGACTGTTTATTTTATGTTGCAAATTGGAAATTCAGTTAAAAATTGCATAATGTGAATGAATTGTAAATATATTTATTTAATTTTTTTTAATAAAGTACCCAAAATGTTTATTAAATCCATAATTTCATTAAAAAAAAGTATTAAAAGTATGGAAATTGTAAGTTATAACATCTGTTCTTCGTAGGAACTTACAAACTGCCACGATCGGAAAAAGAAGAAATGAGATAATATTGTTTTTATATATTTTTATTTGAAATTTTTTTAAAAATCCAACTTTATTGCCACATTATTGTAATTTAAGTACTAAAAATTATGATTAAATCCAGATTTTCATATAAGTAACACTTATAACTATGTAATTAGTAGATTATGGCTTCTTTTCTTCATGTCCGCCGGCAAATAGCCGCGATTGAGAAAAGAAGAACAGTGATAATATTAGCTAAACTATATCGTTTTTATTATTATTTTTTTTTATTTCTCTATAGGTAGCATTTAAAACGACATAAATAGCAGAACCACGTTATCGCCACAATAGATAACCCCAGATAATATTCATAAGTTTACCGATTTCACTTCGTTACTTATACACCAGAAAAACAAAAATATCAGAAAAGTCGAAAAGAAGAACAATGATAATATTTGCTAAAATATATCGTTTTAAATAATTTTTTTTGTAATAAAGCAAAGAAAATGATGATTAAATCCAGATTTTCATGTAAATCACACTGAAAACTAAGTAAAACGTAGATTATGACTTATTTTCTTCATGTCGATCTGCAAATCGCCGCGATTGGGAAAAGAAGAACAATGATCATATTTGCTGAAATATATCGTTTTAAATATTTTTTTTTTGTAATAAAGTAAAGAAATCTAGATTTTCATATATCTGTTTTCTCTAATGTACACCAACAGAATAACTATAACCATTGATTTATATACAGTATACACATATTAAATCAACATAAATCGCACCGGACTCTCAGTGTTGTCCGCCATTTTGAATACCGGACTCTATTTACATATCATCTTGTATATATGAATATTTCCACGTTACTTGCTATTTTATTCAATCTTTGATAAAATGCCTATAGATAAACACATATACAATAATAATCAATCATTAAATGTACAGAATACATGCTGTAAATCTACGATATTGCTACCGGACTCTATATCCGCCATTTTGAATCTATGAATGATTGCTGATCACCTTGTATATTTCAATAAAAACCTATTATTTAGTATTTATTTTGTTGGAAATTATAAGAAATATATAAAAAACAACCAATACCACAGGAATACATCATTTAATATACATATAAACTAATATCAAGCCTCCGGACTCTACAGGACTTCTCCGGACTCTTCCGGACTCTGTTTAGTAGTACCGTCCGGGTACCATTCCGGAAATAGTTTCGAATTTAGTCACCGACTGACTGGTTTCCTAAATTACGCTTTATTCTGTCTGTCCTTCTGTCTACGCTTGCATCTAAAACCAGTAAATTATTTGACAACGAGAAGGTCAAGCGTGACTAATTCACGTTCGCCCTAATTAATACACGTTCGCCCTGATAATTATATATATGAAAGTTATTGAAAATAAATGAAGTATTAATGATATTTGATGGTTTAAAAATTTAGAAAATAAAAAAGTTTATCAAAACACACACGAGATCAAAGAACACAGGCTGTATAAAGTAAATAATTCTTTTATGCTTAAATTTGTTTTACTCAAACCAAGCTTTACATCAATTAATTGTAATGATGAAATCAACAATCATTCATTTCAAACAATATCTAATAGCTGCTTAATTTCTTTAACAAAAGCTTATATTTTTAATTAAATCTTTTCTATATCATTACTTCTTTAATTTCAATTACAATATTTATTATGTTCATTAAGATACTTTTTTATTATCAGGGCAAACGGACCCACTTTTAGGGCGAATGAACCCAGGGCGAACGGACCCGATACCAAGCATGGCCAAGCACCAAGGATCTATTTTATCCTTTTTTGTTTATCTAATGTTCAAAGTTTGTTGTTTATCATGATAATATATGAATTATTATTGTTAGTTAATTAAATAATAAAGTTTTGATCTTTCAACTGTTTTATGCTCTTTGTTTATATTTAGTGTGGCTAACTGAAATTGAGTGTGGCTAAAAGAAATTATTACCCATTAGCCACAGTGGCTAATAAAAAAAATGTCTACCGCTAACACAGTGTATTAATCAAAGTTTTGATTGATCCGAGTAAATATTTAGACCACCCGCGTAGATTCTGCAAAAAATAAAACAAAACTAAAACACACCAAGGCGAGTTTTTCTACATCGGCTGCAAATGGTCCAACAAATAAATTTGATATTTTCTGAAAATATTGTAGTTCAAAATTAAGTCAAATTTATTCTATAATTATCTTTTACTAATCCGTAACTAGAAAGGTTTTTATCTAATAATCTGGACACGCTTGAAAAAAGTGCTGTGTTTGTTTACATGTCGTCACGATTTACGGAATTGACGCAGTTGCAAATGAAATAGATGTCGTTTTGAAATTTGTTGACTCGGGAATGAAAATACAAGATTTTAATTAAAATTCCGCGAAATGTTGTTGACGACTTTGGCCTATGTCTATGAATAACATGACGTCATGACTTTGATAGCGAGATGTCATTCTGATTAATTTAACAATCTAAGCACCTTTTATTGTCTTTTGTTACTTAAATACGATTTTTAGAAGTTCATGATATCATTTTAGTCTTAAAATCATTTATTGGAGACTTTTTATTTTATTTTTGGCATTCTCTCCGAGACTGCCAACTTTTATCAACTTCCGGACGAAAGGATTTCAATCTCATCATAAGGAAGATTGTGTATTCAATGCGCATGCCCATGTTGCTGTAGAACTCTCTGTGCTCGCTATAAATGGCATTATTTAGTATTTACTATTCTTTCATAACGAACATATAATTATTTAATATTCAGAACGACAGAGAATAGATTTATCAAAGTCGTACAACAATGCTATTCAAAAAACAAACGTCTGCGTCATGAAAATATTACATTGTCATCAATTGTCATAAATTTATGTTGCAAAAAAAAAGGACTGCCTTAACATGACTGCGTTGATTGTATACGTTGTATTCTTAATTTTTTTTCGTAATATCGTGTTGTTGTTTATTTGTTTTCATTTTTAAAATAGCAAACTTTGAAAAACATAGCAAGATTGTATGTAGCGCTACGTTATTTTGTCGTCGATAAGATAAAACGTTTACTGGACAATTTGGTTGAACTTCTACAATTTTACGTAGAAATCGTAATTTTTATCCGAAATCAAGTTTGTTAAGTTCATTCTCTTCCACTGAAAATGCACATTTTTGCTATTTGGATTTAGCACGACAATTATGAGCGACAAATATAGTTTCGAATGTGTAAAGTTTTATACTTCGTGATTTTTTTACGTCAAGTTGCAACTGGTAATTTTTGTTGACCTTACTCCTTTAGGAATATTTTTTAAACTTTCTTTAAAAAAATCGTTTTTGAAGAGATTTTTTCGTTTTTTAAGATAATCACATTTGATATGTATATTTTTTTGTGAAAATTTTATAAAACATAGCTGAAATAAAGCTTGTTTTTTTTTTGGCATGCAGATGTTTTTCCTTCAGCGTTACATACTTTTCTTTCCAGGAACTCACCGATTTTTTCCCTTCAAGCATTCCTTAAATCAGAAATCGTTAATGAGGTCATAGAGTACACTAACGCTGCTTCCACGCCTACAAAAAAAAATGGTCCGAAAAACGTATTTTTAGGTTTTTACTGAGAAAAATGTAAAAGACATACGGATATTTTGTAACGCGTTACATGGGAAAATTGTGCGTTAACGACGTTTTCTTCCAAAAAATTCGTTTTCAAAAGCAAAATTAAACTTAATCTAATATAATAAAACAATTATTCGTATAATTCCCTATACAAGCATGTATCGGAAATCAAAATCTATCAATCTAAAAAAAATCTACATTCGTTTAAATACTTATTTCATGTTCTATTTAGTCAAAGTATCACCAATAGCGCGCGTAACGTCTAGAGGGTGTGCCGGGGTAGAATAGGCACCAGGTTTCTCCGTCCTAGAAGCACTAGTTCTCTAAAAGGGGGCAACCCCGGGGTATAGAAATGGGACCGAGAGCTTCTTCGGCTTGAAGGGGCATCCGTCGGTTGTGCGGGATGTATAAATTAACAACCAACCCGTCCTTCGGATGAGACGTAAATAAAACCGAGGTCCCGTGTTGAGAGATTGCCACCCTCTTCGCCCGTTAAAGAACCCAATGTAACAGCTCACTATGAGCATTATGCTCATCATGAGTGGTCCATAGGAGACCTGTTGCACTGGCTAAATTATCCGTCCATACCCATCACCTTTCCTTGTTTCGAGTCCCGTGGCGTTTAATTTTTTTTCTCGTCCTGAATATAGCTGAAAAATTGCTCGCTGGACGTTAAACATCAATCAATCAATCAATCAATCAAATCTTGCAAAAGCTTTGGGGACGTAAACCAATTATCCATTGTGACATCATGATTTTTTCCAAAATGCGGTGCAGCTAAATCCATAACTGCTTTATATCTAGGAAAAGTAAAAATGAAGTACATCGGCTAAAATGATTGAACAGTACGGTACGGTAAATAATCCTTTAAAATAATATCAACATGTGTATAGCTACATCGTTGTAGCATAAAAATATGCAAAATATGTATAGACCATACATTTAAAATATTAAAAAGATGAGATGAAATCTCTCTGTCGTGAACTTTATATTTGTTCCTCGTCTGTATGTTTTCCTCCAAAAACTTTTGAAAGAAATCAATGCAATTGTGAAATTTTAATATTTTTATGAACTGTGGACCTTGGACGGATTCAGGAATTTCGAAATGAGATCATTTTAAGGATTGATCGCAACTGTTGCTCGGCTCATGAAGAAATAATCTAAATCACGTTGTACGCATCGCAAACAAATAATTTAGACAAATCTTTATCAATTAATTCAATTAAATCATTTGCTACTCATAAAAATATAATGCTTCAAAATGAAACATCTGAATCAATTCTCCCATCTTGTGCCGCCTGAAAGCAATGCCCCATGATCACGTGATTAATTTCAAACGTTTCACGGGTTTCCACTGTGTCGATCTTGTATGTATTGATCGGTGCTGTCTGTTCTGACACTGGTTTGCATACCTGTTGATTTGTAAAATGGAACAGTGACATAAATGCACAAGGCGAAGGCTCCGCAGTGTGTCAAACGCACAATACGCCTTTATGGAAATGTTTGATCATTTCAAATACGTAGGTTAAATAACTAAAACCATGAAATATTTACATGTATTATATGCAAGGGCGGATCCAGCGGCGTGTAAGGGAAAAGGGAGGGGGGTCCGGACCCTCCTATAATTTCCAAAATACATACAAAATATATAATTTATATTCTAAGCCAATACTGTATATGAATTATAAGATTTTCTTGTAATATTAAAGAGGTGAAATTGCATTATAGTACCAGGAGACAGAACATCTACATGAACAACAAAATTTAGTGGCAATGACTATGCTTTAATACATGTATATTTACGTGGGAAAAAGGAAATCGTCGACGTTGTTTTCGGCGTATTTTTCAAGTTTACGGTGATTTTTATAATCTTGCTTGCATATTATATTTGATAGTGCTAATACCAGTTTGTTTCGTCAACCAAACGACCTATCATGTCTTCAGTTTATAGAAATTTTTCAAAATATTCTACGGGCGTATAGTTTGGTTCAAATCCCGTAGGTCCAGTGCTTTCCGGCCACGAAACCTTCCACGTTCAACTGGAAAGTTTCTCCGTCTATGACAGAAAACCATGGATTGGTCTTCCTTTTTTTCTTTGATCTTTTTTTTAAAGTGACGTCATTATATTTAAGACGTATGACGTCATACATTGTAGAAAAAAACACTTATAAAAAATGTACACAAAGGTATAATTTTATTGATTGTGCCGAAAACCCTGATTAGCTAAAATAATCAATTAAACGACAAATATGTCGCTTTGGCAGTCAACCCTCAAACGACAAAAATGTCGCCCTGGAACTGAAAGGGTTAATGCATCAGCCTGTTTCCTTTATAAAGATACTACACATATATAATTTTAATTAGATTGTTGGTAAATCATACGGGAACTGTAGATAATACGTCACATCAAGTAACCATTTATTGTAGCAGTTACCAAAGGCTATTTTGTTCATCTCTATACTTTTCAGTGGCGATCAAAAGTTGTTCACCCTGTTAACCCATCCCTTTCATTTCTATATAGTTTATGTATATTAATGAACTTGGTCTTGTCCTAAATATAGCTGAAATACCGCTCACAGGAACATTAACCAATAATCAATCATAATCGATCACATTCGCAAACACTCTATTGCTTCATAAAACGATCATATTCAATATCTTTATTCATGATTGGTCGTCTGATCAATGATCTGTGACAGGTCTCATTTTAGGGTTTACTGGGACAGGTTTCATTACAGGGTTTACTGGGACAGGTCTCATTACAGGGTTTACTGTGACAGGTCTCATTACAGGGTTTACTGTGACAGGTCTCACTACAGGGTTTACTGTGACAGGTCTCATCACAGGGTTTACTGTGACAGGTCTCATTACAGGATTTACTGTGACAGGTCTCATTACAGGGTTTACTGTGACAGGTCTCATTACAGGGTTTACTGTGAAAGGTCTCATTACAGGGTTTACTGTGACAGGTCTCATTACAAGGTTTACTGTGACAGGTCTCATTACAGGGTTTACTGTGACAGGTCTCACTACAGGGTTTACTGTGACAGGTCTCATTACAGGGTTTACTGTGACAGGTCTCATTACAGGGTTTACTGTGACAGGTCTCACTACAGGGTTTACTGTGACAGGTCTCACTACAGGGTTTACTGTGACAGGTCTCATTACAGGTTTTACTGTGACAGGTCTCATTACAGGGTTTACTGTGACAGGTCTCATTACAAGGTTTACTGTGACAGGTCTCATTACAGGGTTTACTGTGACAGGTCTCACTACAGGGTTTACTGTGACAGGTCTCATTACAGGGTTTACTGTGACAGGTCTCATTACAGGGTTTACTGTGACAGGTCTCACTACAGGGTTTACTGTGACAGGTCTCACTACAGGGTTTACTGTGACAGGTCTCATTACAGGGTTTACTGTGACAGGTCTCATTACAAGGTTTACTCATTACAGGGTTTACTGTGACAGGTCTCATTACAGGGTTTACTGTGACAGGTCTCATTACAGGGTTTACTGTGACAGGTCTCGCTACAGGGTTTACTGTGACAGGTCTCGCTACAGGTCTCACTACAGGGTTTACTGTGACAGGTCTCATTACATGGTTTACTGTGACAGGTCTCGCTATAGGGTTTACTGTGACAGGTCTCGCTACAGGGTTTACTGTGACAGGTCTCATTACAGGGTTTACTGTGACAGGTCTCACTACAGGGTTTACTGTGACAGGTCTCACTACAGGGTTTACTGTGACAGGTCTCATTACAATGTTTACTGTGACAGATCTCATTACAAGGTTTACTGTGACAGGTCTCATTACAGGGTTTACTGTGACAGGTCTCACTACAGGGTTTACTGTGACAGGTCTCGTTACAGGGTTTACTGTGACAGATCTCACTACATGGTTTACTGTGACAGGTCTCACTACAGGGTTTACTGTGACAGGTCTCACTACAGGGTTTACTGTGACAGGTCTCATCACAGGGTTTACTGTGACAGGTCTCACTACATGGTTTACTGTGACAGGTCTCATTACAGGGTTAACTGTGACATGTCTCATTACAGGGTTTACTGTGACAGGTCTCACTACAGGATTTACTGTGACAGGTCTCATTACAATGTTTACTCTGACAGGTCTCGTTACAGGGTTTACTGTGACAGGTCTCATTACAGGGTTTACTGTGACAGGTCTCACTACAGGGTTTACTGTGACAGGTATCACTACAGGGTTTACTGTGACAGGTCTCACTACAGGGTTTACTGTGACAGGTCTCGCTACAGGGATTACTGTGACAGGTCTCGCTACATGTCTCACTACAGGGTTTACTGTGACAGGTCTCATTACATGGTTTACTGTGACAGGTCTCGCTACAGGGTTTACTGTGACAGGTCTCGCTACAGGTCTCACTACAGGGTTTACTGTGACAGGTCTCATTACAGGGTTTACTGTGACAGGTCTCACTACAGGGTTTACTGTGACAGGTCTCACTACAGGGTTTACTGTGACAGGTCTCATTACAATGTTTACTGTGACAGATCTCATTACAAGGTTTACTGTGACAGGTCTCATTACAGGGTTTACTGTGACAGGTCTCACTACAGGGTTTACTGTGACAGGTCTCGTTACAGGGTTTACTGTGACAGGTCTCACTACATGGTTTACTGTGACAGGTCTCACTACAGGGTTTACTGTGACAGGTCTCACTACAGGGTTTACTGTGACAGGTCTCATCACAGGGTTTACTGTGAAAGGTCTCACTACATGGTTTACTGTGACAGGTCTCATTACAGGGTTTACTGTGACAGGTCTCACTACAGGATTTACTGTGACAGGACTCATTACAGGGTTGACTGTGACAGGTCTCATCACCGGGTTTACTGTGACAGGTCTCATTACAAGGTTTACTGTGACAGGTCTCATTACAATGTTTACTCTGACAGGTCTCGTTACAGGGTTTACTGTGACAGGTCTCATTACAGGGTTTACTGTGACAGGTCTCAATACAGGGTTTACTGTGACAGGTCTCATTACAGGGTTTACTGTGACAGGTCTCACTACAGGGTTTACTGTGACAGGTCTTACTACAGGGTTTACTGTGACAGGTCTCATTACAGGGTTTACTGTGACAGATCTCATTATAAGGTTTACTTTGACAGGTCTCATTACAAGGTTTACTGTGACAGGTCTCATTACAGGGTTTACTGTGACAGGTCTCATCACAGGGTTTACTGTGACAGGTCTCACTACAGGGTTTACTGTGACAGGTCTCGCTACAGGGTTTACTCTGACAGGTCTCATCACAGGGTTTACTGTGAAAGGTCTCACTACAGGGTTTACTGTGACAGGTCTCACTACAGGGTTTACTGTGACAGGTCTCACTACAGGGTTTACTGTGACAGGTCTCACTACATGGTTTACTGTGACAGGTCTCATCACAGGGATTACTATGACAGGTCTCATTACAGGGTTTACTGTGACAGGTCTCACTACAGGGTTTACTGTGACAGGTCTCATCACAGGGTTTACTGTGACAGGTCTCATCACAGGGTTTACTGTGACAGGTCTCACTACATGGTTTACTGTGACAGGTCTCATTACAGGGTTTACTGTGACAGGTCTCATTACAAGGTTTACTGTGACATGTCTCATTACAGGGTTTACTGTGACAGGTCTCATCACAGGGTTTACTGTGACAGGTCTCATCACAGGGTTTACTGTGACAGGTCTCACTACATGGTTTACTGTGACAGGTCTCATTACAGGGTTTACTGTGACAGGTCTCATTACAAGGTTTACTGTGACAAGTCTCATTACAATGTTTACTCTGACAGGTCTCGTTACAGGGTTTACTGTGACAGGTCTCATTACAGGGTTTACTGTGACAGGTCTCAATACAGGGTTTACTGTCACAGATCTCATCACAGGGTTTACTGTGACAGGTCTCATTACAGGGTTTACTGTGACAGGTCTCATTACAGGGTTTACTGTGACAGGTCTCATTACAGGGTTTACTGTGACAGGTCTCGCTACAGGGTTTACTGTGACAGGTCTCACTACAGGGTTTACTGTGACAGGTCTCGCTACAGGGTTTACTGTGACAGGTCTCACTACAGGGTTTACTGTGACAGGTCTCATTACATGGTTTACTGTGACAGGTCTCGCTACAGGGTTTACTGTGACAGGTCTCGCTACAGGTCTCACTACAGGGTTTACTGTGACAGGTCTCATTACAATGTTTACTGTGACAGATCCATTATAAGGTTTACTGTGACAGGTCTCATTACAGGGTTTACTGTGACAGGTCTCACTACAGGGTTTACTGTGACAGGTCTCGTTACAGGGTTTACTGTGACAGGTCTCACTACATGGTTTACTGTGACAGGACTCACTACAGGGTTTACTGTGACAGGTCTCATCACAGGGTTTACTGTGACAGGTCTCACTACATGGTTTACTGTGACAGGTCTCATTACAAGGTTTACTGTGACAGGTCTCATTACAGGGTTTACTGTGACAGGTCTCACTACAGGATTTACTGTGACAGGTCTCATTACAGGGTTTACACTGACAGGTCTCATTACAGGGTTTACTGTGACAGGTCTCATTACAAGGTTTACTGTGACAGGTCTCATTACAATGTTTACTCTGACAGGTCTCGTTACAGGGTTTACTGTGACAGGTCTCATTACAGGGTTTACTGTGACAGGTCTCAATACAGGGATTACTGTGACAGGTCTCATTACAGGGTTTACTGTGACAGGTCTCACTACAGGGTTTACTGTGACAGGTCTCATCACAGGGTTTACTGTGACAGGTCTTACTAAAGGGTTTACTGTGACAGGTCTCGCTACAGGGTTTACTGTGACAGGTCTCATCACAGGGTTTACTGTGAAAGGTCTCACTACAGGGTTTACTGTGACAGGTCTCATTACAGGGTTTACTGTGACAGGTCTCATTACAGGGTTTACTGTGGCAGGTCTCATTACAGGGTTTACTGTGACAGGTCTCACTACAGGGTTTACTGTGACAGGTCTCACTACAGGGTTTACTGTTACAGGTCTCGCTACAGGGTTTACGGTGACAGGTCTCGCTACAGGGTTTACTGTGACAGGTCTCGCTACAGGGTTTACTGTGACAGGTCTCACTACAGGGTTTACTGTGACAGGTCTCACTACAGGGTTTACTGTGACAGGTCTCACTACATGGTTTACTGTGACAGGTCTCATCACAGGGATTACTATGACAGGTCTCATTACAGGGTTTACTGTGACAGGTCTCATTACCGGGTTTACTGTGACAGGTCTCACTACAGGGTTTACTGTGACAGGTCTCATCACAGGGTTTACTGTGACAGGTCCCATCACAGGGTTTACTGTGACAGGTCTCACTACATGGTTTACTGTGACAGGTCTCATTACAGGGTTTACTGTGACAGGTCTCATTACAAGGTTTACTGTGACAGGTCTCATTACAGGGTTTACTGTGACAGGTCTCATCACAGGGTTTACTGTGACAGGTCTCATCACAGGGTTTACTGTGACAGGTCTCACTATATGGTTTACTGTGACAGGTCTCATTACAGGGTTTACTGTGACAGGTCTCATTACAAGGTTTACTGTGACAGGTCTCATTACAATGTTTACTCTGACAGGTCTCGTTACAGGGTTTACTGTGACAGGTCTCATTACAGGGTTTACTGTGACAGGTCTCAATACAGGGTTTACTGTGACAGATCTCATCACAGGGTTTACTGTGACAGGTCTCATTACAGGGTTTACTGTGACAGGTCTCACTACAGCGTTTACTGTGACAGGTCTCATTACAAGGTTTACTGTGACAGGTCTCATTACAATGTTTACTCTGACAGGTCTCGTTACAGGGTTTACTGTGACAGGTCTCATCACAGGGTTTACTGTGACAGGTCTCGCTACAGGGTTTACTGTGACAGGTCTCACTACAGGGTTTACTGTGACAGGTCTCATTACAGGGCTTACTGTGACAGGTCTCATTAAAGGGTTTACTGTGACAGGTCTCATTACAATGTTTACTGTGAAAGGTCGCACTACAGGGTTTACTGTGACAGGTCTCATTACAGGGTTTACTGTGAAAGGTCTCACTATAGGGTTTACTGTGACAGGTCTCGTTACAGGGTTTACTGTGACAGGTCTCATTACAGGGTTTACTGTGACAGGTCTCATCACAGGGTTTACTGTGACAGGTCTCATCACAGGGTTTACTGTGATAGGTCTCATTACAATGTTTACTCTGACAGGTCTCACTACAGGGTTTACTGTGACAGGTCTCATTACAAGGTTTACTGTGACAGAGCTCACTACAGGGTTTACTATGACAGGTCTCATCACAGGGTTTACTGTGACAGGTCTCACTACAGGGTTTACTGTGACAGGTCTCATTACAGGGTTTACTGTGACAGGTCTCATTACAGAGTTTACTGTGACAGGTCTCACTACAGGGTTTACTGTGACAGGTCTCATTACAGGGTTTACTGTGACAGGTCTCACTACAGGGTTTACTGTGACAGGTCTCGTTACAGGGTTTACTGTGACAGGTCTCATTACAGGGTTTACTGTGACAGGTCTCATCACAGGGTTTACTGTGACAGGTCTCACTACAGGGTTTACTGTGACAGGTCTCGCTACAGGGTTTACTGTGACAGGTCTCATCACAGGGTTTACTGTGACAGGTCTCATTACAGGGTTTACTATGACAGGTCTCATTACAGGGTTTACTGTGACAGGTCTCGTTACAGGGTTTACTGTGACAGGTCTCACTACAGGGTTTACTGTGATAGGTCTCATTACAGGGTTTACTGTGACAGGTCTCATCACAGGGTTTACTGTGACAGGTCTCGCTACAGTGTTTACTGTGACAGGTCTCATCACAGGGTTTACTGTGACAGGTCTCATTACAGGGTTTACTGTGACAGGTCTCATCACAGGTCTCACTACAGGGTTTACTGTGACAGGTCTCACTACAGGGTTTACTGTGACAGGTCTCATCACAGGGTTTACTGTGACAGGTCTCATCACAGGGTTTACTGTGACAGGTCTCACTACAGGGTTTACTGTGACAGGTCTCACTACAGGGTTTACTGTGACAGGTCTCACTACAGGGTTTACTGTGACAGGTCTCACTACAGGGTTTACTGTGACAGGTCTCACTACAGGGTTTACTGTGATAGGTCTCACTACAGGGTTTACTGTGACAGGTCTCACTACAGCTTTTACTATGACAGGTCTCATCACAGGGTTTACTATGACAGGTCTCATCACAGGGTTTACTGTGACAGGTCTCGCTACAGGGTTTACTATGACAGGTCTCGCTACAGGGTTTACTGTGACAGGTCTCGCTACAGGGTTTACTGTGACAGGTCTCATTACAGGGTTTACTGTGATAGGTCTCACTACAGGGTTTACTGTGACAGGTCTCACTACAGGGTTTACTGTGACAGGTCTCACTACAGGATTTACTGTGATAGGTCTCACTACAGGGTTTACTGTGACAGGTCTCATCACAGGGTTTACTATGACAGGTCTCATCACAGGGTTTACTGTGACAGGTCTCATCACAAGGTTTACTGTGACAGGTCTCATTACAGGGTTTACTGTGACAGGTCTCACTACAGGGTTTACTGTGACAGGTCTCACTACAGGGTTTACTGTGACAGGTCTCACTACAGCGTTTACTATGACAGGTCTCACTACAGGGTTTACTGTGACAGGTCTCACTACAGGGTTTACTGTGACAGGTCTCATCACATGGTTTACTGTGACAGGTTTCATCACAGGGTTTACTGTGACAGGTCTCGCTACAGGGTTTACTATGACAGGTCTCATCACAGGGTTTACTGTGACAGGTCTCACTACAGGGTTTACTGTGACAGGTCTCACTACAGCGTTTACTATGACAGGTCTCACTACAGGGTTTACTGTGACAGGTCTCACTACAGGGTTTACTGTGACAGGTCTCGTTACAGGGTTTACTGTGACAGGTCTCATTACAGGGTTTACTGTGACAGGTCTCATCACAGGGTTTACTGTGACAGGTCTCATCACAGGGTTTACTGTGACAGGTCTCATCACAGGGTTTACTGTGACAGGTCTCACTACAGGGTTTACTGTGACAGGTCTCATTACAGGGTTTACTGTGACAGGTCTCATTACAATGTTTACTCTGACAGGTCTCGTTACAGGTTTTACTGTGACAGGTCTCATCACAGGGTTAACTGTGACAGGTCTCGCTACAGGGTTTACTGTGACAGGTCTCGCTACAGGGTTTACTATGACAGGTCTCATCACAGGGTTTACTGTGACAGGTCTCACTACAGGGTTTACTGTGACAGGTCTCATTACAGGATTTACTGTGACAGGTCTCATTACAATGTTTACTCTGACAGGTCTCGTTACAGGGTTTACTGTGACAGGTCTCATCACAGGGTTTACTGTGACAGGTCTCGCTACAGGGTTTACTGTGACAGGTCTCGCTACAGGGTTTACTATGACAGGTCTCACTACAGGGTTTACTGTGACAGGTCTCGCTACAGGGTTTACTATGACAGGTCTCATTACAGGGTTTACTGTGACAGGTCTCATTACAGGGTTTACTATGACAGGTCTCGCTACAGGGTTTACTATGACAGGTCTCATTACAGGGTTTACTGTGACAGGTCTCACTACAGGGTTTACTGTGACAGGTCTCATCACAGGGTTTACTGTGATAGGTCTCATTACAGGGTTTACTGTGACAGGTCTCATCACAGGGTTTACTGTGACAGGTCTCACTACAGGGTTTACTATGACAGGTCTCACTACAGGGTTTACTATGACAGGTCTCATTACAGGGTTTACTGTGACAGGTCTCATCACAGGGTTTACTGTGACAGGTCTCATTACAGGGTTTACTGTGACAGGTCTCGCTACAGGGTTTACTGTGACAGGTCTCATTACAGGGTTTACTGTGACAGGTCTCACTACAGGGTTTACTATGACAGGTCTCATTACAGGGTTTACTATGACAGGTCTCACTACAGGGTTTACTATGACAGGTCTCACTACAGGGTTTACTGTGACAGGTCTCACTACAGGGTTTACTATGACAGGTCTCATTACAGGGTTTACCGTGACAGGTCTCATCACAGGGTTTACTGTGACAGGTCTCGCTACAGGGTTTACTGTGACAGGTCTCACTACAGGGTTTACTATGACAGGTCTCATCACAGGGTTTACTGTGACAGGTCTCATCACAGGGTTTACTGTGACAGGTCTCGCTACAGGGTTTACTGTGACAGGTCTCGCTACAGGGTTTACTGTGACAGGTCTCGCTACAGGGTTTACTGTGACAGGTCTCGCTACAGGGTTTACTGTGACAGGTCTCGCTACAGGGTTTACTATGACAGGTCTCACTACAGGGTTTACTGTGACAGGTCTCACTACAGGGTTTACTGTGACAGGTCTCACTACAGGGTTTACTGTGACAGGTCTCACTACAGGGTTTACTGTGACAGGTCTCATTACAGGGTTTACTGTGACAGGTCTCACTACAGGGTTTACTGTGACAGGTCTCATTACAGGGTTTACTGTGACAGGTCTCACTACAGGGTTTACTGTGACAGGTCTCACTACAGGGTTTACTGTGACAGGTCTCATTACAGGGTTTACTATGACAGGTCTCATCACAGGGTTTACTGTGACAGGTCTCATTACAGGGTTTACTGTGACAGGTCTCACTACAGGGTTTACTGTGACAGGTCTCGCTACAGGGTTTACTGTGACAGGTCTCACTACAGGGTTTACTGTGACAGGTCTCACTACAGGGTTTACTGTGACAGGTCTCATTACCGGGTTTACTGTGATAGGTCTCATTACAATGTTTACTCTGACAGGTCTCACTACATGATTTACTGTGACAGGTCTCATCACAGGGTTTACTGTGACAGGTCTCACTACAGGGTTTACTATGACAGGTCTCATTACAGGGTTTACTGTGACAGGTCTCATTAAAGGGTTTACTCTGACAGGTCTCATTACAGGGTTTACTGTGATAGGTCTCATTACAATGTTTACTCTGACAGGTCTCATTACAGGGTTTACTGTGACAGGTCTCAATACAGGGTTTACTGTGACAGGTCTCGCTACAGGGTTTACTGTGACAGGTCTCAATACAGGGTTTACTGTGACAGGTCTCATCACAGGGTTTACTACAAGTTAGTTGATAATCAGGGAAAAAACCAATTAAAAAAAATCCAACAAACAATTGATTAATATCTGTTTACACTTGACCAATATTATTAACGATTATAATTAATACATGTATAAGTAAATTACACTAATAATACCTCCAGCTCACTGCTACAGTTACAGCTTAAATTTATCATCAAATAACAACTACAAAATATGACATACACATGTAATTTCATTTAAGGAGGAATTGTATTTGAAGAGGTGCCGGCGTTAATTGGAGATTTGATGGTGAAAGTGCAGTTTTACTTGGAGACGCGTACCATATCCAGTAAAATGAATATTTGCGAGTGACGCCAGAAGCTCTTCAAACACAATACTGTTATTACTATTCTAATACAAGACAACATATTTCTAATGGGCTTGATAAAAGATCTAATTCCCAAAACTGAAATGCTACGAAATATTTGGGACATAAATGTCGTTCAATGTTGTAACATCATAGGGAAATTTTCAGCGCAGAATGTAAACACTAGACATTATTTCGCAGCATTTACGCTTCAATGTCGGAAAAAAAATCTATCAAGAAATTATTTTAAAGATTTTAACAGGAACTATATTCAGTTCCAGCAAAAGCAATGGACGGACAAGTATTCAAGTATATATTTTTTGATAATTTAAAGATATGTGAATTTTGTTAAAAAAGAAAACAATCAGAGTATAATTTTATACCAAACTAGAAAATTCCCAATGTAAAAACATTAACATGTTAAGCTAATTATGGGAAAATATATGTATTTTTATTGAACTGTTTATGAAATTGAACCTTTTGGTCGCCGTAAAGGGGGATAGCTCATATAAAGATGGATAACTACATATAATTATATAATTGAATCGTGCAAATGGGTTATTGACATGCTGGATTTCAAGAATTAAATGCAGCGGTAATTCAAACCAGAACCATTCGTTACGATTTCTCGACAAATATTAGCCACTAAAACTGTGTAAAACAATAATCGCATTAGAGTTATAGTTAATATAATTCAAAACATACATATACAGAAACAACAATATATTACGAGACAAGGTAACACTTCAACTATTGAAGCTATATATGTATATAGCGGATGTGGTCGAGTGGTCTAGGGCGCTGGACATAAGGCTAAGCGATTGGTGCTGCAGTGTATCAATGGTGTGAGAACAAAAATTTGACAGCTCAAAGATCTAATTCTAACACTCTTTGGTTTAATTTTCATATATATATATATATATATATATATATACAGCGTCTGAAAAACCAGTCAACGATCAATCTTACGGGGTGTTGGATCGTTACGGTATAATGATACTATACAAGTAAAACAATTATAAACGTCTAAAATGGTTTGTAAAACAACACCAAGTACACAAAACAAAGTGATAAAGAATTAAACACTTCGTAGAATGACAAAATTTTCGTCCCACCGAGGGACTTTATCAATGTCTAATTAAATAAAATCTCGAAACAATATAGCGACTTTTCAAATTTAAAAAAAAAGTTTTTGACGGCCCATGTACGGCACAAAAGAACCAGAAGATGCACATATGAAACTACATGCATAAAAGAATGGAAATCCTACATATAAATTAATAAAAGTACAATAACAATAATATAAATATACAATAGGGCTACACATTTAAATAAATGTTAAATTAGAAATAAAAATAAATATAAAAATGAGACATTATTGGTAAATGTATCAAATAGCACTGTCAAAATATTGTTGAAAACGGTATGATACCCAAACTCATTCAAAAAAACGGCCCGCCACAGTGTGGAATATATACTTTGGGCCAATAGAGCAAACTGTATGTCCTAATACGACTGGTGGAGATCAACACGAATAGGAGTCAAGAGGGGATATTACTTTTTCTCATTGATTCCACTCGGTGATAAGGTCTTAAGTTTTCTAATCCAGAAGCATTGCCTTTCCTGTCTGCTTTTATCATCCCACTTGGGGTTATGGTCAATTATGGTGACCTTCAGTTTGCCGAAAGAATCATGGTGGCCCGTCGATCTGAGATGTCTGCTGAGTGGAAGGTCAGGTTTGCAATTTGCATCGCTTCTGTGGCCATTCAAGCGTTTACTAAGTTGTTGTTTAGTTTCTCCGATGTATTGAAGACCACAAATAGCACATTCCAGGAGGTAGATAATATTTTCTGTCTTGCAGTTGGCATTGCAGTATATGATGAATTTTTCTCCTGTATGTGTGCTGCTGAATTTTTGTGTGCATTGGATGTTTTTGCACGTCATACATCGTCTCGAATCACATTTTTGATATATATATATTAAAGTCAAATGAAATCCGTATGCTGGTACATATAAAAGAAATTATTAAAAAAAGAACAAAACGGATTTTTCACAACAATGTTGTGAAAATTCCGTTTTGTTCTTTTTTTAATAATTTCTTTTATATATATATATATATATATATATATATATATATATATATACAACGTCTGAAAAACCAGTCAACGATCAATCTGACGGGGTGTTGGATCGTTACGTTATAACGATACTATACAAGTAAAACAATTATAAACGTCTAAAATGGTTTGTACAACAACACCAAGTACACAAAACAAAGTGATAAAGAATTAAACACTTCGTAGAATGACAAAATTTTCGTCCCACCGAGGGACTTTATCAATGTCTAATTAAATAAAATCTCGAAACAATATGGCGACTTTTCAAATTAAAAAAAAAAGGTTTTTGACGGTCCATGTACGGCACAAAAGAACCAGAAGATGCACATATGAAACTACATGCATAAAAGAATGGAAATCCTACATATAAATTAATAAAAGTAAGGTCTTAAGTTTTCTAATCCAGAAGCTTTCCCTTTCCTGTCTGCTTTTATCATCCCACTTATATATATATATATATATATATAAAGTCTAAGGGAATCTACCAACCAGAGATCTAGACATGACGATGCAGCACACACAAAATAAATTATAGAAGTCTAGAAGATTGTGCAACGATACCGATAAAGATGTTACAAAAAATATATTGACAACATTTTCGATCAACAAATGACCTTCCTCGATGTCTATCAAAGTTAGACTGAGTTTGTAAAGATTAGATGGTATAATTACAACTCACTAAATAGTCAGGTGACAAAGTGTGACGCATTTGAAAATGTTAAAGATTATCGTTATTTAAAGGTGGTGAGCACAAATCCTGAACTTTGTGATAGTAGTAAAATATTCGTTGACTATAAACACTGTGAAAGAAAATATACATAAAAACCTATTGTTTTTGGTTAATACGGAGTTCTTTAATCCAAAATCTTTCCCGATTCTCACGTTGAAAATCACTCCACAGACAGTTCTGTTCAATGACGAGGATTTTCATTCTGTTAAAATCCTCAAGACTGTGGTCAGACAGTCCGACGTGCTGGCTCACAGGAAGAAATGGCTTTTTTAGTCAACGAATATTTTACTGAAAATGACATCATTACAAGGGGCGTAACTGTCAAAATCCAGTAGGTGGCAGTGTGCGAGAATTACGAAAATCCGACTAACGATGCCAAGGGTGAAGATGAGTAGAGCGGATCGTAACCCTTGGCTAGCGAAGATGGATTACTACAAGATCATTTCCATATCGACTCGACTTCGTCTCAGGCCAATATGGGTGTCTCTTTTCTAGATGTCGGAAGTATGTAATAAATAGTTTAATACATGGGCATTTCCATATTGGCCTGGTTATCATCCCTCGACCCATGTTGGCCCTCGACTGCGTCTCAGGATGATAACCAGGCCAATATGGAAATGCCCATGTATTAATCTGTAAATATATACAACATCTGAAACGTCTAAAATGGTTAGTAAAACTACACCAAGTACACAAAACAAAGTGATAAAGAATTAAACACTTTGCTGAATGACAAAATTTTCGTCCCAACGAGGGACTTTATCAATGTCTAATTGAATAAAATGTCGAAACAATATAGCGACTTTACAATTTCAAAAAAAAGTTTTTGACAGTTAATGTGCGGGAAAAAAGAACCAGATGTTACTCATATGAAAATACGTGCATAAAAGAATTAAAATCCCACATATAAATAAATAAAAGTACAATGACAATAACATAAATACACAATAGGGCTACACATTTGAATAAATGTTTAATTAGAAATAAAAATAAAAATGAGACATTATTGGTTAAAGTATCAAATAGCACTGTCAAAAATATTTTTGAAAACGGTATGATACCTAAACTCATATATATATATTACAGTATTTACTAATGTCCACAAAGAGCCCAGGTGGCTCAATGAGTTAGGTAGCTAGATTACCTAACAACTCATACAGGCCAATCACCAATACGGCGTGGGTTCGCTCCCAGCATTGTAAATTACAAAAAAAGGTGCACTCGACTCGCAGCCGCAAGTATTAAAGTAAACCAGTTGCTTGCCCATGGTCGGTGGTTCTCTCCGGCTACTCCGGCTTCTTCCACCACAAAACTGGTCGCCATGATATAGCTGAAATATTGCTGAAAGTGGCGGTAAGCACCAAAAATCAATCAATCAATCTAATGTCCACACCATATTCATACTAACGTTGTGAGTTCGAATCCCGCTCGATACTCGCTTGCGGCAGGTCGGTGGTTTTCTCCATCAATACAATTGCCCACCACGATATAACTGGAATACTGTTGAAAGTGTCGTTAAACGCCATAGCCCCTAACCTCTTCCACACCATGTTATGATCATAGTTTAACTTGTTTTTGAGTCCATTTAATAAATTTGTAAAGAAGAAACATTTATATAAATTGTAAGAAGAGTTTGAAGATACCAAAGGGGCAATCAGAATCTATATATCGAAGAAGGACAGATAATACAATGGTCAAAAGAAAAGGACAAAAGGACAATCAACGATCTACAAAACATACATATAAAACTAAAGATCAAGTAGCACAAACTAAAAACCGGGGTGAACTCAGGTGCTCAGGAAGGGTAGGCAGTTCCTGCTCCACTAGTGACACCCGTCATGAATGCCATAATGAAATAATTAATAAAAATACAATGTATATTTTAACCTTTTTCTATCATTAATTGTTTAAATTGAAGACATTTTACCTAGCTTCAAAGGGCTTCTATCATTCAGTTCAATGTCAGTATATATTCCGGAATAATACATTTCGTTCCTTTCCGACAAATGGTACATTATATTCATCAAATAAGCTCAGTTTTAGTTACAAGATTTGCCAAACTCTGATTAGACGACACTACCCATGGGATTGCGTTAGATCATTATCCGCGACATATCAGAAAAAGGGGAGCAATTAATGAATGTTGGTAACTATATGCCCAACGTCAAATATTTCATGCATATTCAGGACGAGAACAAGTTCAACAATATATGAGATATATACTTATATAATAATGTTGTGTTAGCAATGACTACGCCAATATAGTGGTCAGGGTTGAAGACATAGCCCACGACCCGAAGGGGAGTGCACTATGTCTTCAACCCTGACCACTCTATGGCATAGTCATTGCTAACACAACATTATTATTATTATTATTATGCTGACTGTTATATGTAGACAAAATATATTGAGAACTATTACAATAAAGGAGGTTCTGATATTGGTGACTAATATATTGGATCAAATAGTCTTGAAAGTGTGAGAATATTCTGTTTCATTTAAGACTTTAAAAATATAAAGATTTTTGAAGTTTGAAATTTAATTAACAACAATAACAAGTATTAAAAAATGTTTAGACGACTATAATAGATTGACAGATTGGATCCGTCCCTTGCAGTGGACTAGATATATATAGCTTGAGACAGCTGAAAACCCAACCTTCCCCGCATGAAACTGGCATAGCAGATGTACTATTTTCGCATAGTATATCAACGCTATATAATCTTTTGTGATATATGCCAAAATATCGTATGAACTTATATTACAGAAGAAATTTACAGAAAGCATAATAATACTAAATAAGTATTACTTTTTTAGTGTGTAGGACGAGTGGCATCAAACCAATAAAATCATTAATGGACGGCTCTACCGGTATCTAAGTCTCAAAAATAAGTATATTTGTCAGCCTACATTCTACAAGGACTAGGCTTCACTCATTATAGATTAATCCTTCCCACTTATTGTGGTATCTTCCATTGTATTCGACACAACAGTCTGCATTTCCTTTAATAAATTAGATCTTGAGAGGCTCATCTTATTACAATAAAGTGCTTCAATCTTTTTAGCAATAGTGTTTTCATCCGATTCTCTCAAAGCAGATAAAAGCCGCTGAATTTTAGGTTCTTTCCTGTTTATTTCGAGGGCTGCCTTCAATAATTGTAAATGTCGAGATACCGTTGGCAGTGCAGAGTAATTGCTCATAATTTGCTCATATTGTGCGTGCATCATATCCAAGTTTATGACAACTCTATACATGGCGTCTGGACTAATCAACTGTGCTACTGCTAGTAGACCTTTGTCCAAAAAGAAAACTAAAAAGAAAAAACACAAAGACGTCTTTACCCAAGTAACACAAGTGTTAAGTGTAATTGTTTTGAGTGATGGATTGATTGATTGATAGTTGTTTAACATAATTTCAGCTATGTTCATGATGAGAACAAACCCATTTTAAAGGTGAAGAAGGTGACACATGGGAGAAAACATCGATGTATCGCGATCGTTCATCGGTTAATAGTTAGACTGTTCTTTTTTTCCAAAAGAGATCCGCCTTACACTCACTACACACTATGGACCGTGTTACATTCGCTGCAGACTAGTGACCATGTTGGATTCAATGCAGACACGTGATAATCGTAATAAATACCAGCAAACCTGTATTAAGAGGTCACCTTTGGGACAATGAAAAAGTTGCCTTAGAAGACAGGTGACCTCTTAAACGAGGTTCAATTGATATGAAATTTTCAATGACAGGACCTTTAAGTGCAGGTGACTACTAAATAGAGGTGACCGCATGAGCAGGTTTGACTGTATAGCATAAGGACCATCTCACAGTCACTTTGCAGGTTTAAGAGATGAAAAACAGCACTAAAATCACTTATATTCAACTTTTACCAGAGTCTCATAGTACACTAAAAGGTAGTTTTGGACCATAAAACTAGTTTGGTCCCGCTAATTTTTTATTGCAGTGACTGTACTAAGCCGAAAAACTGAGCGGTTGCGGATGTGGGTTAGATGTATCGGTTTTGCCTGTGTCGATTTTTGATTAGATTTTGGAACTGTTCCGACAGTATTGTATTTTTTCACAATACTATTTAATTATTAACAATCCATTAGTTTTTATATAGGTTAAACAGATGAAATTTTGAGCCTATGCAATGTATTTCTACAGCGACGCCCCATCCTATTTTGATATCCTGACACCATATCAGGTCGATGATGCATCCTGTATTATATTGTGTTCCTCCAGTTATCGAAATTGTTGTAGAGAATTACGTTATATATTTAAGAAATAATTCATGGCAGGCATAGAGTTGTGCAAATTTACACATGGGCTGGGCCTTTATATTCGAATTTTACCCCGTACAGAAATGCAACTAATTTCTCCGTTTGGGAAAAAGACCCACCGAAATGAGCGTCCGCAGGTTGTGCGAGATGACTCACACAACTCTTAGTAATGATGGGGCGTACATCAGATCCATTTGTATGAAGAATACCACCCTTCTTGCACTTGATTCTATTAATTACTTTCTTTAATACTTTTAATATTAAAATGAGTTATATTTATGGCAAATTCTTTTGAAACTAAATTGTTATACATACTTTCGTTAAAACTATCACTCCGATCATCAGCTGCTGCTTCCACTTCTCCCAAGACAGATGGCATTTTTAGGTGTCTCTGGGGTTTACCGATGTCATTCCATGGATCATGATGGATAGCATGCAGATCTTTCTTCATTCCACTATCTGCCTTGAAGGATATGATTCCGTGCGCAGCACATCCCATTACAGCATTTCGGTATACAGGAAAACAAATGAAATTTTCCGCTGCAATCGGGAAAAAGGTAAGAAAATAATAACTCTTTCTAATGTACTTAGATAAGGCAAAGCTTCCTGCAACGTCCACACGAATCCTTTGTTTATCTGGGAAGAAGAAGTCAGGGCTCGGGCATTTTCGGACAAGTTCGTATCCCATCGATCTTCTCCGAAGAGTAACTTCTTCCATGCTGTCCTTGGTAACACATTCTAACATTACTGATATGCTGTTTGGTTTACGATCGCCAAGAAAGTATAATATTTTACAGCATATTTTATCACCCATAGCATCTTCAATTTCCGAAAGTAGTGACTGAATCCTTCCAAACATCTCGCGACGAACCTTTAATATCAAATATCTGAAATATAAATTATGTGTTAATAAGTAGTAAAAAATGAAAAACAAAAAAATATCACACTGTAGAAACATCCTCAAAATTTAATCGATAAATCATAGAGGCAAAATACCTCTAACATACAAATACATGATCGCTCATTTTCCTGGTATGATACAGACACTTCAATAAAAAAGAATGTCGAGGACAAACCAGTTTTATGGGCCAAAACCTCTCTTCCTTGTAAAAAGATCCGGTCATGCACGTGTTTATCAAATGCTAGAATTGTTGGATCATTTTTTTCTCATTCCATCACCAGGACATCTCCGGGCGGATAAGAAGTGTTCTTTCTATTTAATATTGTCAGGTTATAATATGATAAGCCTGGTCGTGTACCATAATGAGTAATGTTGAAAGTTCCACTAATATCAATAACAATTAACTAAATTTATTTAACTGTGTTTGGAGATGCCTAGGTGTGCATTAAAGAACCCCTAATATGTAGATTATGAAGTAGTAGGCGCAATGTATCCGTTATGAAAGGTGGATCGTGTATTCCTACCCAATCAAAGTTCGTTGCTCCTGTTTGTCCATTTATACCCACAATTCTATATATTTTTTTACATACTGTTGAACTTGTTCTCGTCCTGAATACACACGAATATTTTTTTACATACTGTTGAACTTGTTCTCGTCCTGAATACACACGAACATTTTGCAATTGGATGAAAAACAACAAAGTGTAAACCAAACAAATGAAGAGAGCACCATTTTAACATGTTAAGGAAGACATTATTTTAAGCGACATTGCACTAGTGATAAAATTAGGAAATATTGCACGCTAATATTTCGCTACAGTCCACATGGAATATTATAGTGATTTATAAAAACCAGAGGCTCCCAGGAGCCTGTAATCGCTCACCTGGATCAAAGCTGCTTTCAATAACAACGCAACTGCACTGTGGCGGCCATCTTGGCGGGAGAACGCAACTGCCGGACACCATTTTGGAAGAGGACCATCCAATGACTATTCCATCAAAGTTTGGTTCTAATTGTGCTACTGGTTCCAGACAAGATGGTTTTTATGTGAATTTCCCATAGGGTTCTATGTTAAACTAAGTACAGCTGTGCAGCCATCTTGGTCAGAGGGTGGGACCACCAGACACAATTTTGGAAGAGGACCATCCAATGACTATTTTATCAAAGTTTGGTTCCAATTGAGCAACTGGTTCCAGACAAGAAGATTTTTATGTGAATTTCCCATAGGTTCTTATGTTAAACTAAGTTCGGCTGTGGGGGCCATCTTGGTCAAAGGTCTGAAATGTCAGACATAAATTTGGAAGGGAACCACCCAAGGATCATTTCAGCAAAGTTTGGTTGAGATTGGCTCAGTAGTTTCAGAGGAGAAGATTTTTTAAATTTCATCCCCCCTTTTTTATATTTTTAGCTAGGCGGCCATCTTGGTTGGAAGTCGGGATCACCGGACACAATTTTGGAAGGGGGCCATCCAAGAATCATTTCAGCAAAGTTTGGTTGAGATTGGCTCAGTATTTTCAGAGGAGAAGATTTTTTTTTAATTTCATCCCCCCTTTTTTCTAATTTGCATAATCGGTCAAAATCGGCAAAAGTTCAAAGTTCATAAAAAATACTGTAATACATGTTAAAAAGCTCATCATTATGCTTATACAGTTCAAATTTGGGCACATTCTGGCTTAAAATAGAGCAATTTTGGCCATTTGAAGAAATTTCTATTTTTAGTAACAGCGGCCATCTTGAATGGAGGGCGGGCCTGTCGGACACAATTTTGAAAGGGACCCACCCAGGGACCATCCCTGCCAGGTTTGGTTTAATTTGGTTCAGTGGTTTCAGAGGAGAAGATTTAAATGTGATCTTTTATCAAAATATGCCTAATTTGCATAATCGGTATATATCGGCTCAAAGAAAAATTTCACAGAAAAACCCGGAATTTATGTTAAACTATTCCTTGCCATGTAGCTGCAGTTAAAATTTGAGCTCATTTTGACTTACACTAAAGCAGCAATGGACAATTAAAATTTCATCCCCCCTTTTTTCTATTTTTAGCTTGGCGGCCATCTTGGTTGGAAGGCGGGATCACCGGACACAATTTTGAAAGGGGGCCATCCAAGGACCATTCCACCAAAGTTTGGTTGCAATTGGCCCAGTGGTTTCTGAGGAGAAGATTAAAATGTGAAATGTTGACGGACGGACGAAAAGTGATGACAATAGCTCACATGGCCTAAAGGCCAGGTGAGCTAAAAACTATACACTTACTCGCTGAAGCTATTTACAATAACTGTAGGCACTCCATCTCTTTCTTCTACTTCTAGATTTGTTAGTTCGAATGAACCTGTGTGTTTTCGGTTGAAGACTCCGTATTTACATTCTATATTGGTTGTATCGATTCCTGGCAAATCTTCTACTGGAAGTTGTATGTCTACTGGTTGGTCAAAGGATGACACAGAGTGCTGAACGGATAAACATTCGGATATGGCTAAAATAAAACAATTACTGGGATTGCTTAGTGTCTTTGTAGCCAACGATTCTCTATTCAGAGGTATTACCTAAAATAGATTTTAGACATATTTTATGATCCGAAAACCCGTACAAACACAATGCAAACAGGAACAAAGACTGAAATAAACATATGATATACATGGGGTGCATGAGGACGGGAAATAAATGAGTGCTTCTTATATGGAGAATGTTACACTATTTGAGTATGGGAAATAAACGAGTGCTTTTTGTATGGAGAATGCTACACTGCTTTAGGACAGGACACAAAAGAGTGCTTCTTGTATGGAAAATGCTACACTGCTTTAGGAAGGGAATTAAACAAGTGCTTTTGTATGGAGAGTGCTACACTACTTGAGGACTGGAAATAAACGAGTGCTCCTTCTATGGAGAATGCTACACTACTTGAGGACGGGAAATAAACGAGTGTTCTTTTTTTGGAGAATGCTAGACTACTTGTACGATATAAAAACAACTTTAAGCAGTTCTTAAGGAAGAAACATGATAAGAGGGGTGGCCGTTGTTGTTGGACTGTAGAAAGATGCAATTTTCCGAAACAAACCAATATCTTGCCTTTTCCACCTTGTGGGGATCAAAAGACGTGTAACACATTTTCGAGAAATAGTTGAAAACCTCTTTTAAACTTGGGTAGCAATCTGTGTTTATCTCATAACAATTTACATATTTGATATTCAATGTTATATTTAGTATGACTTACCTTAAATTCAAAAATGCTATCTTGAGAGACTGAACCAGCAGGAAAATTAACTTTGATCCTAGCATCTACCTTTGATACAAACTTGTGTCCGGCTGGTGTAACGCTATGCTTGTCGGATTGTGGGGTAGATGCGATATAAAACGATTCTATCCGATTACAGTTAAAAGCAACAATACCTTCCTGCAATAAAAACAAAGCATGATAAGACGCGTTTTATTTGGAGGTCGTGTTGCTCGATCTTTTGTTTTCTGTGTAATGTTTTGTAGATTATTGGTTGTCCTTTTGTCTTTGATTTCATTTGGTCATGATAGTATTGTATGTCCTTCGATTTCCAGCCTCTGATTAACCCTTTGGTATCTTCAACGTTTTCTTGGCCCTACTGTGCGCTTTCCTTTAACACGTTCTTGCATTACTCTGTGACAAAATAGTGTACATTTGTAATATGTTTTTTCTTTCAATAATTTCATTTAATTCAGAGAGCAATAGAAGGCATAATTCCGATTGTATGTGATGCTGCTATTAAAACTCTATGTTGTCAATCTCAAATCAAAGGATGCTGGGTATCTTACACCAATCATTATCACCTCTAGCTTATTATGTGTTGAAGCCATGACAGATGGAGATGTATCAAATCATAATCATAATCTGGTTCTGGAGGATGGGTTTAAACGAATATCTCGTGATTAGAGAATGCATCGTTTATTGCACTAAAAGACCATGTTGTATGGAGATATCGTTGGTTGCCCGTTGCCCGGCAACATTTTTCGTTTTGTTTTTATCCTATTACAATTTGCATTGGCATACTATATCAATCATTGTTAGTACACCTGTTCTCGTCGTGAATATATACAATAGAGAAGTCCGTTTTATCGATTGAATTGTGTTTTAGTGCTAGTATTTGAGCTATGCGGCCTTGCTCCGAGTACAAATATTACTATCTGACGATTCACAACGCTCCAACCCAACAAACATGTCAGGTGCGGCCACACGTTGCGAATATAAGATACCCTTATGATGGAAGTTGTCAGCGTAGAGTATGGAAAGTCTGACCGTGGATTACAGTGGGAAAACGTTCTTGCAAAGTGGTTTGCTTTCAGCATGTTATAGCTCTATTTTGTATGTTAATCAGTATTAATCGCCAACCTTAGAAGTATCTCAACTATATCGTGGAATATGTAGATTTCCAAAAGGAGTAGGCACATTGTAGCATCTACCAAAGCTAACTTTCTCAGTGCTGTCGCAAATTATTCCCTCTGTTGTCCCATTTCCTCCGCATTGCTGTATATATATCATTTTATATTTTGTTGAACCTATTCTCGTCTGAAAAAGTGGCCTGGGTGGCTCAATGAGTTAGGTAGTTAGATTACCTTACAACTCATGCAAGCCTATCACAAATACGGCGTGAACTCGCGCCCGGCTTTGTAAATTACAAAACAGGGTGCACTTGACTCGCAGCCGCAAGTGATAAAGTTTACCAGTTGCTTGCCCATGGTCGGTGGTTCTCTCCGGGTACTCCGGCTTCTTCCACCTCTAAAACTGGTCGCCATGATATAGCTGAAAGTGGCGCTAAACACCAAATATTAATCAATCTCGTCTGAAAGTGAGATAACATTTATTTGTCTCGGGAGGTTAAACAAGTAACCAACAATCAGCTGATGCTGCTTTGCTCAGTATTCAGGATTAAGGAGAAAAGACTGATTAACTCTGAAACAGGACAATGCCTACGATTGCGACGACGTGCTTGTACAGTCAAACTTGTCTATAGCGACCATTGAAGGGAATTCTGAAAAAGGTCGTATAAGACAGGGAGTCTTTATATAGAGGTTATGATATTTGGTCCCAAAATCCTGAGAGGAAAAAACCTATTTCGGGTATATAATCCGCATTAACTTTTAACCTGTTCGTGTGTATGACGAATGCATGAATAGAGCTTAAATTCTGGCAAGAAAAAGGTATAATGAAATAAAAAATGTGTTCAATTTTCGTTAAATATTTCCGTTCTTTGCGGGTGGAATTTACCGTAGAAAGAAAAAAAAAGAATAATTATATTAAATGATCGACTTTTTTACTTTCTGTCAACAGCTATTGTTATCTTAATTGTTATCGTAATTACAATTAAACATTATGATCAGAAGAATGAAATTTATTGACAAAACGTTTTCAACTTAAATTACTCGCCGATAGCTATAAATAGCACAGACACTCGAATTCTGGACCCTCCTTTTTCTTCATTTGGTCCCTCCCGCGATTATGGTATGGGTCTTTGTCTGGAAGTATATCTTTGAGCCATTTATCCATAGTTTACAACATTTCGTGTTACAACTCTCTCGTTCTACTAACTATTGTTTCTAGGTCCAGCTGTCGTTTTACCTACTTACTTAGTAGAACGAGAGAGTTGTAACACGAAATGTTGTAAAATATGGATAAATGGCTCAAAGATATACTTCCAGACAAAGATCCATACCATAATTGCAGGAGGGACCACATGAGGAAAAAGTGGGTCCGGAATTCGAGTGCCTGTGATAAATAGCCTAATCACACAATCAGCCTGTGCTTACCTTGATCTGTTACCGCATTTTAAACGAATGTTGACAGAAATATATGCTGGGAACCAGTACTTCATAATTCAATAATTTTCAAAAACACGATTATTTATTTAAAAAAGTGAAAGATTAAAATGGTATTTTCTATAGTAACAATTTTAAATATTTGATATGAATAAGAAATACCCTCCCCCCCAACAATAATAAATCATCACGTGTACAACGTACCTGTAAAAAAAAATGGCGTTCTAACTCTTAAACAATAACTCTATGCGTGACTTCATTTAATATGAAAAATCTATTATTATGAACTAGTAACAAGTAGGGACTTTGTAAACATGTACGTTTCGGAGTGAGATGTTGTCAGTAGATCATGCAAATATCGGCTAGAGGGATAGTGGCAGCAATCGCTGCATCAGCTGGGCAAAACGGAAATAAAATGTAATTTATTTTATTAATATAACAAGTGTGGACACAGAAATGTGCTGTCCAAAAGGCAAGTGTGGATGTCAATATTTCATATTATTAACTTTAAAAAAAAAAAAAATTCATGGACACGGGGGTCCTGGATTTTTTAATAAAAAAACTAATCCTGGATTATTATTTTTGCTTAAAGTCCGGTCCTATGTTTTTATTTCAAATTTTCATCATAGCCCCCCTCCCCCTCCCAAGGGATATACCATTGTATCATTAATAATAAATTAATAAATGATAAATTCAGATTTTCTATTTAAAATAAATCTCATTTACAAAACCACTGATATTTGTTCAATTTTTAACGCTGATTTAAGCTTTAGTCGCAACAAATGTTTATTTTTCTCTTTAAACTGTCGAAACATAACATTTATTTAACTGTAAAATTCACAAATAAAATTCACCTCCCCCCTTTTTCCCTTTTTTTCTTGTTTACATCAATGATCAACAATATTCCAGAATCAAACAAATGAATAAATATAACATAGATTTCTTTTACATGCACCTTTTTACCATACGGAGTCAGTGTGTTTTAAATCGGTCATCCAATCAGGATGCTCATTATTCTTGTCCAAGATAAAAAATGCATCGCTAAAATTACCTGTGTGTTTCCCCACTTCAACTCGTAAATTTACATAGAAATCGGAGATATTTCGTCATAAAACTTCACACATGGTTTTGTCTATCATATTTCTTCAAGACAAACATAAAATGTTATTGCATTTATCAATATTTTATGAGTATCAACAGTTTTTTCAACACCGTATCTGTTTCTCGATACAGCCGCCTGATTACAGTGACCCGTGACCCAGATTAACACGTTTCACCAGTTTTTTCTTAATAATGTTGTTTAAATATAAATTGTTCCAAAGTCGGCTGTGTTTATTTATTTATTATCTAACTTCCAGTTTGATAATAATCTTCTAATAGAACACGGGCGTTAGTTGCGTTAGACAGTGGGTCGTTATATAACGGTCAAATGCACTGGAAAACGCAGGGGAGGAATAAATAAGGTCGGCTAACAAAGGAAGTCGTTATACGGAGGGGGTCGCTAAAACAAGCTTGACTGTAGTTGAAATATTTTTCATTCGACGTTTAATAACAATAAATAAATCAAAACTGTAATTCTATTGTAGGTGCTCCTATTTAGGAGATCTACTTAGATAGAAACTTACATTGTGTATGTACTTGGCATCTATTATTGACCATTGTTTCTCGAATCTAATATGTGCATGAAAGTTAAGATATAATCCATTCATCTGGCTCAGTTCAGGGATGTGTACGTTTACTGTTATATCACTTGGGACTACTTTTGGAAAAGACATGGATTTGTAAGATCCGTATGATTTCTGGGGTTCGCTTGGACCTTTTTAATAGATGTTATATATGTCTGTCCAAAACCGTAATTGATTTGTAAAGTTGTTCTCCTTGAAAAATAGACCACGTTCTTCCGGGGTCCATACAAGTGATTCCAAATGGTGGTCTTCCGGTAGAAGGTACCTTGGTAAAATTATTTCTATTCCATTATCAGCGTCGATTCTTAGGCTAAAATAAATACAAAAAATGCCTTGTTAAATAATTGTTTTTTCCCCCTTATTTCCATTAATAAGGTACACTATTTTATAAACGCTCCACCAATAAAACTGACTGCTACGATATGACTGAAATATGATTTAAATTTTATTAATTACAAAATGAAGATATTTAGTATAGTGTGCACGAAGAGTTTCTGGAATAATTTTCATCAGATTAGCTTAAAGTAGAAAAAGCATTATTAACATCAATTATTGAAAACAACAATTACGAAAGAAAAATTTAATAGTAATTAAGACTATTACTGTTTGAAAACTATCTTGGACGTACACAACTATTAAAGCTTATAATGCGCAACGGTTGTTATTAATTGTCTTGTTTCCACAAAATGTGTAGGAGTTATGTGACTGACTATTTTACACATACTGTCGCATAGTAAGATCTTGTGAATGCAATTGTTCTAAAAACCTTTAGGTATAGTAGAGGGGATACGCGGTATACATTTACTGATATAAATATATCACTATAAATAAATAAATAAATAAAGTTTTATTTAGAGTCGATACATATCACAACATACATAAAACACAAGCTCTACAGAGCTTTTCAAATCGACTATACATATAACAAAAACAACATACATGCATACATACAAGGTACATAAAAATACTAGCAAAAATTAAAACATCTATATTAAAATAATTTAAACTAATTAATTTAAAATTTCAAGCACTAAGTAAATAAATTAAAATAAGCAGCCTAAAAAGTAACTATAATTAAAGACAAAGCACAGATTTCAAAAGCATCACAGATAAGCAAAACAAATAAATAAATAAAATTATGCTTTAAAGCTATCTACAAGCATTACAGTGGCATGAGCTACCATTCCATGAATTAATCAAGTTTTTGAATTGTTTAAACGAATTTTCCAGTCTAAAGTGGTTTGGTAGCTCATTCCATGTTTTGGCAGCAAAATATTTAAAAGTTTTAATACCATACCTAGTTGTTCTTGTCGATGGTATACTAGCAGTATTTTGGTATCTGAAAGAATATTTACTTTGTTTAATTGTAATTAAATCATGTAAGTACAAAGGACTGGTTTTATTGACAATTTTTAATGTTTCAATGGCTATAGTTCTAATTCGCCTGATTTTTAAAGTGGGTAATTTGGATTTTGTTAAAAGTTCTTCATATGTGCTGTCAGTATCATCATAGATAAATTTCAGAGCTCTAAATTGTATTTTTTCCATTTTATTTGTATTTTGTTCACTGCAAAAGTGCCATGTTACAGGGCAATAATTAAAGTTCGAGAAAATATAAGAGTAGTATATTGTAAGTCTACTTAGTTTTGTTAAGTATTTACCAATTCTTTTTAAAATGTTCAGATGTCTTGAGGCTTTTTTACAGATATTTGCTATATGAGTATTAAAATTTAGTTCAAAATCTATTGTGACTCCCAAAAGTTTTACCTCATCTTCGCATTTATTATATTACCATTAATATTAAAAGAGATATTTTCATTTTTAGTTTTTTTTCCAATTGCTATCGCTTGAAATTTGTCTGGATTTGCTTTCATTTGGTTTTCAGTTAACCAGTCTATTAAAGTTAGGCTGTCTCTTTCAAGTACTGTGATTAATTGATCCAGATTATGGCCTTCATATGACAAAGTGTTATCATCTGCATAATTATAGAGGGAACTTTCTTGTATAAAATAAAATATATCATTTATAAATATATTAAAAAGTACAGGCCCTAAAATAGAACATTGAGGTACACCTTTATATATGTCTTCCCATTCGCTCATTATATTGCCGATTTTGACACACTGTTTTCTGTTAGAGAGATAATTTTTTATTAGTTTCAATGCAGATTCACTTACTCCGTATGCATCTAGTTTATTTATTAACAGTTTATGGGGAAGGCAGTCGAAAGCTTTTGACAAATCCATGAGGATGGCCGCTACAAATTTATTCTCATCCAGGGCCTTTTTCCAATCTTCTATTATTTTTAGAAGAGCTGTTTGGCAACCATAACCCGATCGGAATGCTGACAGAGAAGGATGAAACACCTTGTCAAAGAAGGTCACAGTCTGCTCATATATTGCTCTTTCATAAAATTTTGAAATAGTAGGTAAGATACTTACAGGTCTATAATTGCATTTATCTAAAGAGTTATTTTTCTTGAATAGTGGTACAACTTGGGCTTCTTTTAATTTTTCGGGAAAAATGGAATTATTTATTGATTTATTTATTAAATTTGTAATTGGTTTAACAATAGCTGGTTTTGCAAATTTTAGAAGTTTTGCCGAAATGCCATCACGTCCGGTTGCTTTTTTTGAATTTGCTTTATTTATTTGCTTTGATACAAAATCATTTTCAATTTCATGAAATATTAATTTAGGAATTTCTTTCTTATTTTCTTTTATAATTTTAATACTTGGATGTTCTTTGGCAGATAAATTATTATCATTACCAATATCCTTTGCCACATTTATGAAAAAATTATTAAAATTATTTGCTACTTGAAGTTGGTCATTTATGATCTTATTATTGTCTTCTAAGATAATATCTTTAGTTATATTACTACCCTTATTAGTTAAAAATGGTTTAATTGTTGGATAAAAGTCAGTAGATTATTTCTATTGCGGCGGGGGACATATGACTATATCTTATTAAAATTTAATTAATGGAGGTAATTTAAAGTCGATATTTTCTGATTAGACGTGTGAAGTTCACTTATTGGTTAACATAACTGAAGTCAATGGTACATAGACTACGTGGGTTTAGTACTTGTTCGCGTGTTCGTCTCCTGTTTAATAGACAGTGTGTTCAATACTCGGTAGTGATAAAACCAACGATTATGCAATTGGTAATTGCTGCTTCTCCACTAAGAACGCAACAAGTAGAAGCAGATATTGATTGGCTTCGGCGTAAGATCTTACAATAACTAGAGGCTCAGTACTGAGCTGAGCCTGTGTCGCTCACCTTTCATTCTGCTCTGAGGAAACTTAATACAGAACCTTCCATAGGTGCTTCCCACCAAATATCGGTTCATTTTGGCAAAGCAGTTTCAGAGAAGAAGATGTTTAGAAATCGACCAATCTAAAACAAGAATTGCCTGTGGCAGCCATGTTTGTTAATGGATCAAAACGAAATGAGCAATCGGTGTCTGGTCCATTTTTCCAATGTCAAAGTTGTCCCAACCAATTTGTCCCATTTTTTTGCCAATTTGTCCCACTTTTGGACAATTTGTCCCATCTGTATTTTATTAATGTGTATCTATGACGGCCATGTTTATTAACGGATCAAAACGGAATGAGCAATTCCCATAGAGGACCTTCCATAGATGCTTCCTACCACGTTTCGGTCCATTTGGCCAAGCTGTTTCAGAGTAGAAGATTTTTAGAAATCGACTAATCAGAAACAAGAATTGCCTTTGGCGGCCATGTTTGTTAATGGATCGGGACAAAATGAGCAATCTTTATAGAAAACCTTCCATAGATGCTTCCTACCAAGATTAGGTTTATTTGGCAGAGCAATTTCAGAGAAGATTTTTAGAAATCGACCAATTAAAAAACAAGAATTGCCTATGGCAGCCATATTTGTTAATGGATCGGGACGAAATGAGCAATCTTGATAGAGGACATCCCATAGATGCATCCTACCAAGTTTCGGTTCGCTTGGCAAAGTGGTTTCAGAGGAGAAGATTTTTAAAAATCAGCAATATCGGTATAGAAATAACTGCATTTCGAATACAGATATCTATATTTAAACAAGAGTTATCTTTCTTTTAGCAGAGGAGAATATTTTTTAGAAATCAACCAATCAGAAACAAGAATTGCCTGTGGTGGCCATGTTTGTTAACCGATCAGGACAAAATGAGCAATCTTTATAGAGGACCTTCCATAGATGCTTCCTACCACGTTTGGGGTTCATTTGTCCAAGCGGTTTCAGAGGAGAAGATTTTTAGAAATCGACCAATCAGAAACAAGAATTGCCTGTGGCGGCCATGTTTGTTAATGGATCGGGACAAAATGAGCAATCTTTATAGAAAACCTTCCATAGATGCTTCCTACCAAGATTAGGTTTATTTGGCAGAGCAATTTCAGAGAAGATTTTTAGAAATCGACCAATTAAAACACAAGAATTGCCTATGGCAGCCATATTTGTTAATGGATCGGGACGAAATGAGCAATCTTTATAGAGGACATCCCATAGATGCATCCTACCAAGTTTCGGTTCGTTTGGCAAAGCGGTTTCAGAGGAGAAGATTTTTAAAAATCAGCAATATCGGTATAGAGATAACTGCATTTCGAATACAGATATCTATATTTAAACAAGAGTTATCTTTCTTTTAGCAGAGGAGAATATTTTTTAGAAATCAACCAATCAGAAACAAGAATTGCCTGTGGTGGCCATGTTTGTTAACCGATCAGGACAAAATGAGCAATCTTTATAGAGGACCTTCCATAGATGCTTCCTACCACGTTTGGGGTTCATTTGTCCAAGCGGTTTCAGAGGAGAAGATTTTTAGAAATCGACCAATCAGAAACAAGAATTGCCTGTGGCGGCCATGTTTGTTAATGGATCGGGACAAAATGAGCAATCTTTATAGAAAACCTTCCATAGATGCTTCCTACCAAGATTAGGTTTATTTGGCAGAGCAATTTCAGAGAAGATTTTTAGAAATCGACCAATTAAAACACAAGAATTGCCTATGGCAGCCATATTTGTTAATGGATCGGGACGAAATGAGCAATCTTTATAGAGGACATCCCATAGATGCATCCTACCAAGTTTCGGTTCGTTTGGCAAAGCGGTTTCAGAAGAGAAGATTTTTAAAAATCAGCAATATCGGTATAGAGATAACTGCATTTCGAATACAGATATCTATATTTAAACAAGAGTTATCTTTCTTTTAGCAGAGGAGAATATTTTTTAGAAATCAACCAATCAGAAACAAGAATTGCCTGTGGTGGCCATGTTTTTTAATGAATCGGGACGAAATGAGCAATCTTTATAGAGAACATTCCAAGGATGCTTCCTACCAAGGTTCGATTCATTTGGCCTAGCAGTTTCAGAGGAGAAGATTTTTAGAAATCGACCAATCAGAAACAAGAATTGCCTGTGGAGGCCATGTTTGTTAATGAATCGGGACGAAATGAGCAATCTTTATAGAGGACATCCCATAGATGCATCCTACCAAGTTTCGGTTCGTTTGGCAAAGCGGTTTCAGAGGAGAAGATTTTTAAAAATCAGCAATATCGGTATAGAGATAACTGCATTTCGAATACAGATATCTATATTTAAACAAGAGTTATCTTTCTTTTAGCAGAGGAGAATATTTTTTAGAAATCAACCAATCAGAAACAAGAATTGCCTGTTGTGGCCATGTTTGTTAACCGATCAGGACAAAATGAGCAATCTTTATAGAGGACCTTCCATAGATGCTTCCTACCACGTTTGGGGTTCATTTGTCCAAGCGGTTTCAGAGGAGAAGATTTTTAGAAATCGACCAATCAGAAACAAGAATTGCCTGTGGTGGCCATGTTTGTTAATGGATCGGGACAAAATGAGCAATCTTTATAGAAAACCTTCCATAGATGCTTCCTACCAAGATTAGGTTTATTTGGCAGAGCAATTTCAGAGAAGATTTTTAGAAATCGACCAATTAAAACACAAGAATTGCCTATGGCAGCCATATTTGTTAATGGATCGGGACGAAATGAGCAATCTTTATAGAGGACATCCCATAGATGCATCCTACCAAGTTTCGGTTCGTTTGGCAAAGCGGTTTCAGAGGAGAAGATTTTTAAAAATCAGCAATATCGGTATAGAGATAACTGCATTTCGAATACAGATATCTATATTTAAACAAGAGTTATCTTTCTTTTAGCAGAGGAGAATATTTTTTAGAAATCAACCAATCAGAAACAAGAATTGCCTGTGGTGGCCATGTTTGTTAATGAATCGGGACGAAATGAGCAATCTTTATAGAGAACATTCCAAGGATGCTTCCTACCAAGGTTCGATTCATTTGGCCAAGCAGTTTCAGAGGAGAAGATTTTTAGAAATCGACCAATCAGAAACAAGAATTGCCTGTGGAGGCCATGTTTGTTAATGAATCGGGACGAAATGAGCAATCTTTATAGAAAACCTTCCATAGATGCTTCCTACCAAGATTAGGTTTATTTGGCAGAGCAATTTCAGAGAAGATTTTTAGAAATCGACCAATTAAAACACAAGAATTGCCTATGGCAGCCATATTTGTTAATGGATCGGGACGAAATGAGCAATCTTTATAGAGGACATCCCATAGATGCATCCTACCAAGTTTCGGTTCGTTTGGCAAAGCGGTTTCAGAGGAGAAGATTTTTAAAAATCAGCAATATCGGTATAGAGATAACTGCATTTCGAATACAGATATCTATATTTAAACAAGAGTTATCTTTCTTTTAGCAGAGGAGAATATTTTTTAGAAATCAACCAATCAGAAACAAGAATTGCCTGTTGTGGCCATGTTTGTTAACCGATCAGGACAAAATGAGCAATCTTTATAGAGGACCTTCCATAGATGCTTCCTACCAAGTTTCAGTTCATTTGTCCAAGCGGTTTCAGAGGAGAAGATTTTTAGAAATCGACCAATCAGAAACAAGAATTGCCTGTGGCGGCCATGTTTGTTAATGGATCGGGACAAAATGAGCAATCTTTATAGAAAACCTTCCATAGATGCTTCCTACCAAGATTAGGTTTATTTGGCAGAGCAATTTCAGAGAAGATTTTTAGAAATCGACCAATTAAAACACAAGAATTGCCTATGGCAGCCATATTTGTTAATGGATCGGGACGAAATGAGCAATCTTTATAGAGGACATCCCATAGATGCATCCTACCAAGTTTCGGTTCGTTTGGCAAAGCGGTTTCAGAGGAGAAGATTTTTAAAAATCAGCAATATCGGTATAGAGATAACTGCATTTCGAATACAGATATCTATATTTAAACAAGAGTTATCTTTCTTTTAGCAGAGGAGAATATTTTTTAGAAATCAACCAATCAGAAACAAGAATTGCCTGTGGTGGCCATGTTTGTTAATGAATCGGGACGAAATGAGCAATCTTTATAGAGAACATTCCAAGGATGCTTCCTACCAAGGTTCGATTCATTTGGCCAAGCAGTTTCAGAGGAGAAGATTTTTAGAAATCGACCAATCAGAAACAAGAATTGCCTGTGGAGGCCATGTTTGTTAATGAATCGGGACGAAATGAGCAATCTTTATAGAGGACATCCCATAGATGCATCCTACCAAGTTTCGGTTCGTTTGGCAAAGCGGTTTCAGAGGAGAAGATTTTTAAAAATCAGCAATATCGGTATAGAGATAACTGCATTTCGAATACAGATATCTATATTTAAACAAGAGTTATCTTTCTTTTAGCAGAGGAGAATATTTTTTAGAAATCAACCAATCAGAAACAAGAATTGCCTGTGGTGGCCATGTTTGTTAACCGATCAGGACAAAATGAGCAATCTTTATAGAGGACCTTCCATAGATGCTTCCTACCACGTTTGGGGTTCATTTGTCCAAGCGGTTTCAGAGGAGAAGATTTTTAGAAATCGACCAATCAGAAACAAGAATTGCCTGTGGCGGCCATGTTTGTTAATGGATCGGGACAAAATGAGCAATCTTTATAGAAAACCTTCCATAGATGCTTCCTACCAAGATTAGGTTTATTTGGCAGAGCAATTTCAGAGAAGATTTTTAGAAATCGACCAATTAAAACACAAGAATTGCCTATGGCAGCCATATTTGTTAATGGATCGGGACGAAATGAGCAATCTTTATAGAGGACATCCCATAGATGCATCCTACCAAGTTTCGGTTCGTTTGGCAAAGCGGTTTCAGAGGAGAAGATTTTTAAAAATCAGCAATATCGGTATAGAGATAACTGCATTTCGAATACAGATATCTATATTTAAACAAGAGTTATCTTTCTTTTAGCAGAGGAGAATATTTTTTAGAAATCAACCAATCAGAAACAAGAATTGCCTGTGGTGGCCATGTTTGTTAACCGATCAGGACAAAATGAGCAATCTTTATAGAGGACCTTCCATAGATGCTTCCTACCACGTTTGGGGTTCATTTGTCCAAGCGGTTTCAGAGGAGAAGATTTTTAGAAATCGACCAATCAGAAACAAGAATTGCCTGTGGCGGCCATGTTTGTTAATGGATCGGGACAAAATGAGCAATCTTTATAGAAAACCTTCCATAGATGCTTCCTACCAAGATTAGGTTTATTTGGCAGAGCAATTTCAGAGAAGATTTTTAGAAATCGACCAATTAAAACACAAGAATTGCCTATGGCAGCCATATTTGTTAATGGATCGGGACGAAATGAGCAATCTTTATAGAGGACATCCCATAGATGCATCCTACCAAGTTTCGGTTCGTTTGGCAAAGCGGTTTCAGAAGAGAAGATTTTTAAAAATCAGCAATATCGGTATAGAGATAACTGCATTTCGAATACAGATATCTATATTTAAACAAGAGTTATCTTTCTTTTAGCAGAGGAGAATATTTTTTAGAAATCAACCAATCAGAAACAAGAATTGCCTGTGGTGGCCATGTTTTTTAATGAATCGGGACGAAATGAGCAATCTTTATAGAGAACATTCCAAGGATGCTTCCTACCAAGGTTCGATTCATTTGGCCAAGCAGTTTCAGAGGAGAAGATTTTTAGAAATTGACCAATCAGAAACAAGAATTGCCTGTGGAGGCCATGTTTGTTAATGAATCGGGACGAAATGAGCAATCTTTATAGAGGACATCCCATAGATGCATCCTACCAAGTTTCGGTTCGTTTGGCAAAGCGGTTTCAGAGGAGAAGATTTTTAAAAATCAGCAATATCGGTATAGAGATAACTGCATTTCGAATACAGATATCTATATTTAAACAAGAGTTATCTTTCTTTTAGCAGAGGAGAATATTTTTTAGAAATCAACCAATCAGAAACAAGAATTGCCTGTTGTGGCCATGTTTGTTAACCGATCAGGACAAAATGAGCAATCTTTATAGAGGACCTTCCATAGATGCTTCCTACCACGTTTGGGGTTCATTTGTCCAAGCGGTTTCAGAGGAGAAGATTTTTAGAAATCGACCAATCAGAAACAAGAATTGCCTGTGGCGGCCATGTTTGTTAATGGATCGGGACAAAATGAGCAATCTTTATAGAAAACCTTCCATAGATGCTTCCTACCAAGATTAGGTTTATTTGGCAGAGCAATTTCAGAGAAGATTTTTAGAAATCGACCAATTAAAACACAAGAATTGCCTATGGCAGCCATATTTGTTAATGGATCGGGACGAAATGAGCAATCTTTATAGAGGACATCCCATAGATGCATCCTACCAAGTTTCGGTTCGTTTGGCAAAGCGGTTTCAGAGGAGAAGATTTTTAAAAATCAGCAATATCGGTATAGAGATAACTGCATTTCGAATACAGATATCTATATTTAAACAAGAGTTATCTTTCTTTTAGCAGAGGAGAATATTTTTTAGAAATCAACCAATCAGAAACAAGAATTGCCTGTGGTGGCCATGTTTGTTAACCGATCAGGACAAAATGAGCAATCTTTATAGAGGACCTTCCATAGATGCTTCCTACCACGTTTGGGGTTCATTTGTCCAAGCGGTTTCAGAGGAGAAGATTTTTAGAAATCGACCAATCAGAAACAAGAATTGCCTGTGGCGGCCATGTTTGTTAATGGATCGGGACAAAATGAGCAATCTTTATAGAAAACCTTCCATAGATGCTTCCTACCAAGATTAGGTTTATTTGGCAGAGCAATTTCAGAGAAGATTTTTAGAAATCGACCAATTAAAACACAAGAATTGCCTATGGCAGCCATATTTGTTAATGGATCGGGACGAAATGAGCAATCTTTATAGAGGACATCCCATAGATGCATCCTACCAAGTTTCGGTTCGTTTGGCAAAGCGGTTTCAGAAGAGAAGATTTTTAAAAATCAGCAATATCGGTATAGAGATAACTGCATTTCGAATACAGATATCTATATTTAAACAAGAGTTATCTTTCTTTTAGCAGAGGAGAATATTTTTTAGAAATCAACCAATCAGAAACAAGAATTGCCTGTGGTGGCCATGTTTGTTAACCGATCAGGACAAAATGAGCAATCTTTATAGAGGACCTTCCATAGATGCTTCCTACCACGTTTGGGGTTCATTTGTCCAAGCGGTTTCAGAGGAGAAGATTTTTAGAAATCGACCAATCAGAAACAAGAATTGCCTGTGGCGGCCATGTTTGTTAATGGATCGGGACAAAATGAGCAATCTTTATAGAAAACCTTCCATAGATGCTTCCTACCAAGATTAGGTTTATTTGGCAGAGCAATTTCAGAGAAGATTTTTAGAAATCGACCAATTAAAACACAAGAATTGCCTATGGCAGCCATATTTGTTAATGGATCGGGACGAAATGAGCAATCTTTATAGAGGACATCCCATAGATGCATCCTACCAAGTTTCGGTTCGTTTGGCAAAGCGGTTTCAGAAGAGAAGATTTTTAAAAATCAGCAATATCGGTATAGAGATAACTGCATTTCGAATACAGATATCTATATTTAAACAAGAGTTATCTTTCTTTTAGCAGAGGAGAATATTTTTTAGAAATCAACCAATCAGAAACAAGAATTGCCTGTGGTGGCCATGTTTGTTAACCGATCAGGACAAAATGAGCAATCTTTATAGAGGACCTTCCATAGATGCTTCCTACCACGTTTGGGGTTCATTTGTCCAAGCGGTTTCAGAGGAGAAGATTTTTAGAAATCGACCAATCAGAAACAAGAATTGCCTGTGGCGGCCATGTTTGTTAATGGATCGGGACAAAATGAGCAATCTTTATAGAAAACCTTCCATAGATGCTTCCTACCAAGATTAGGTTTATTTGGCAGAGCAATTTCAGAGAAGATTTTTAGAAATCGACCAATTAAAACACAAGAATTGCCTATGGCAGCCATATTTGTTAATGGATCGGGACGAAATGAGCAATCTTTATAGAGGACATCCCATAGATGCATCCTACCAAGTTTCGGTTCGTTTGGCAAAGCGGTTTCAGAAGAGAAGATTTTTAAAAATCAGCAATATCGGTATAGAGATAACTGCATTTCGAATACAGATATCTATATTTAAACAAGAGTTATCTTTCTTTTAGCAGAGGAGAATATTTTTTAGAAATCAACCAATCAGAAACAAGAATTGCCTGTGGTGGCCATGTTTGTTAACCGATCAGGACAAAATGAGCAATCTTTATAGAGGACCTTCCATAGATGCTTCCTACCACGTTTGGGGTTCATTTGTCCAAGCGGTTTCAGAGGAGAAGATTTTTAGAAATCGACCAATCAGAAACAAGAATTGCCTGTGGCGGCCATGTTTGTTAATGGATCGGGACAAAATGAGCAATCTTTATAGAAAACCTTCCATAGATGCTTCCTACCAAGATTAGGTTTATTTGGCAGAGCAATTTCAGAGAAGATTTTTAGAAATCGACCAATTAAAACACAAGAATTGCCTATGGCAGCCATATTTGTTAATGGATCGGGACGAAATGAGCAATCTTTATAGAGGACATCCCATAGATGCATCCTACCAAGTTTCGGTTCGTTTGGCAAAGCGGTTTCAGAAGAGAAGATTTTTAAAAATCAGCAATATCGGTATAGAGATAACTGCATTTCGAATACAGATATCTATATTTAAACAAGAGTTATCTTTCTTTTAGCAGAGGAGAATATTTTTTAGAAATCAACCAATCAGAAACAAGAATTGCCTGTGGTGGCCATGTTTTTTAATGAATCGGGACGAAATGAGCAATCTTTATAGAGAACATTCCAAGGATGCTTCCTACCAAGGTTCGATTCATTTGGCCAAGCAGTTTCAGAGGAGAAGATTTTTAGAAATCGACCAATCAGAAACAAGAATTGCCTGTGGAGGCCATGTTTGTTAATGAATCGGGACGAAATGAGCAATCTTTATAGAGGACATCCCATAGATGCATCCTACCAAGTTTCGGTTCGTTTGGCAAAGCGGTTTCAGAGGAGAAGATTTTTAAAAATCAGCAATATCGGTATAGAGATAACTGCATTTCGAATACAGATATCTATATTTAAACAAGAGTTATCTTTCTTTTAGCAGAGGAGAATATTTTTTAGAAATCAACCAATCAGAAACAAGAATTGCCTGTTGTGGCCATGTTTGTTAACCGATCAGGACAAAATGAGCAATCTTTATAGAGGACCTTCCATAGATGCTTCCTACCACGTTTGGGGTTCATTTGTCCAAGCGGTTTCAGAGGAGAAGATTTTTAGAAATCGACCAATCAGAAACAAGAATTGCCTGTGGCGGCCATGTTTGTTAATGGATCGGGACAAAATGAGCAATCTTTATAGAAAACCTTCCATAGATGCTTCCTACCAAGATTAGGTTTATTTGGCAGAGCAATTTCAGAGAAGATTTTTAGAAATCGACCAATTAAAACACAAGAATTGCCTATGGCAGCCATATTTGTTAATGGATCGGGACGAAATGAGCAATCTTTATAGAGGACATCCCATAGATGCATCCTACCAAGTTTCGGTTCGTTTGGCAAAGCGGTTTCAGAGGAGAAGATTTTTAAAAATCAGCAATATCGGTATAGAGATAACTGCATTTCGAATACAGATATCTATATTTAAACAAGAGTTATCTTTCTTTTAGCAGAGGAGAATATTTTTTAGAAATCAACCAATCAGAAACAAGAATTGCCTGTGGTGGCCATGTTTGTTAATGAATCGGGACGAAATGAGCAATCTTTATAGAGAACATTCCAAGGATGCTTCCTACCAAGGTTCGATTCATTTGGCCAAGCAGTTTCAGAGGAGAAGATTTTTAGAAATCGACCAATCAGAAACAAGAATTGCCTGTGGAGGCCATGTTTGTTAATGAATCGGGACGAAATGAGCAATCTTTATAGAAAACCTTCCATAGATGCTTCCTACCAAGATTAGGTTTATTTGGCAGAGCAATTTCAGAGAAGATTTTTAGAAATCGACCAATTAAAACACAAGAATTGCCTATGGCAGCCATATTTGTTAATGGATCGGGACGAAATGAGCAATCTTTATAGAGGACATCCCATAGATGCATCCTACCAAGTTTCGGTTCGTTTGGCAAAGCGGTTTCAGAGGAGAAGATTTTTAAAAATCAGCAATATCGGTATAGAGATAACTGCATTTCGAATACAGATATCTATATTTAAACAAGAGTTATCTTTCTTTTAGCAGAGGAGAATATTTTTTAGAAATCAACCAATCAGAAACAAGAATTGCCTGTGGTGGCCATGTTTGTTAATGAATCGGGACGAAATGAGCAATCTTTATAGAGAACATTCCAAGGATGCTTCCTACCAAGGTTCGATTCATTTGGCCAAGCAGTTTCAGAGGAGAAGATTTTTAGAAATCGACCAATCAGAAACAAGAATTGCCTGTGGAGGCCATGTTTGTTAATGAATCGGGACGAAATGAGCAATCTTTATAGAGGACATCCCATAGATGCATCCTACCAAGTTTCGGTTCGTTTGGCAAAGCGGTTTCAGAGGAGAAGATTTTTAAAAATCAGCAATATCGGTATAGAGATAACTGCATTTCGAATACAGATATCTATATTTAAACAAGAGTTATCTTTCTTTTAGCAGAGGAGAATATTTTTTAGAAATCAACCAATCAGAAACAAGAATTGCCTGTGGTGGCCATGTTTGTTAACCGATCAGGACAAAATGAGCAATCTTTATAGAGGACCTTCCATAGATGCTTCCTACCACGTTTGGGGTTCATTTGTCCAAGCGGTTTCAGAGGAGAAGATTTTTAGAAATCGACCAATCAGAAACAAGAATTGCCTGTGGCGGCCATGTTTGTTAATGGATCGGGACAAAATGAGCAATCTTTATAGAAAACCTTCCATAGATGCTTCCTACCAAGATTAGGTTTATTTGGCAGAGCAATTTCAGAGAAGATTTTTAGAAATCGACCAATTAAAACACAAGAATTGCCTATGGCAGCCATATTTGTTAATGGATCGGGACGAAATGAGCAATCTTTATAGAGGACATCCCATAGATGCATCCTACCAAGTTTCGGTTCGTTTGGCAAAGCGGTTTCAGAGGAGAAGATTTTTAAAAATCAGCAATATCGGTATAGAGATAACTGCATTTCGAATACAGATATCTATATTTAAACAAGAGTTATCTTTCTTTTAGCAGAGGAGAATATTTTTTAGAAATCAACCAATCAGAAACAAGAATTGCCTGTGGTGGCCATGTTTGTTAACCGATCAGGACAAAATGAGCAATCTTTATAGAGGACCTTCCATAGATGCTTCCTACCACGTTTGGGGTTCATTTGTCCAAGCGGTTTCAGAGGAGAAGATTTTTAGAAATCGACCAATCAGAAACAAGAATTGCCTGTGGCGGCCATGTTTGTTAATGGATCGGGACAAAATGAGCAATCTTTATAGAAAACCTTCCATAGATGCTTCCTACCAAGATTAGGTTTATTTGGCAGAGCAATTTCAGAGAAGATTTTTAGAAATCGACCAATTAAAACACAAGAATTGCCTATGGCAGCCATATTTGTTAATGGATCGGGACGAAATGAGCAATCTTTATAGAGGACATCCCATAGATGCATCCTACCAAGTTTCGGTTCGTTTGGCAAAGCGGTTTCAGAAGAGAAGATTTTTAAAAATCAGCAATATCGGTATAGAGATAACTGCATTTCGAATACAGATATCTATATTTAAACAAGAGTTATCTTTCTTTTAGCAGAGGAGAATATTTTTTAGAAATCAACCAATCAGAAACAAGAATTGCCTGTGGTGGCCATGTTTTTTAATGAATCGGGACGAAATGAGCAATCTTTATAGAGAACATTCCAAGGATGCTTCCTACCAAGGTTCGATTCATTTGGCCAAGCAGTTTCAGAGGAGAAGATTTTTAGAAATCGACCAATCAGAAACAAGAATTGCCTGTGGAGGCCATGTTTGTTAATGAATCGGGACGAAATGAGCAATCTTTATAGAGGACATCCCATAGATGCATCCTACCAAGTTTCGGTTCGTTTGGCAAAGCGGTTTCAGAGGAGAAGATTTTTAAAAATCAGCAATATCGGTATAGAGATAACTGCATTTCGAATACAGATATCTATATTTAAACAAGAGTTATCTTTCTTTTAGCAGAGGAGAATATTTTTTAGAAATCAACCAATCAGAAACAAGAATTGCCTGTGGTGGCCATGTTTGTTAACCGATCAGGACAAAATGAGCAATCTTTATAGAGGACCTTCCATAGATGCTTCCTACCACGTTTGGGGTTCATTTGTCCAAGCGGTTTCAGAGGAGAAGATTTTTAGAAATCGACCAATCAGAAACAAGAATTGCCTGTGGCGGCCATGTTTGTTAATGGATCGGGACAAAATGAGCAATCTTTATAGAAAACCTTCCATAGATGCTTCCTACCAAGATTAGGTTTATTTGGCAGAGCAATTTCAGAGAAGATTTTTAGAAATCGACCAATTAAAACACAAGAATTGCCTATGGCAGCCATATTTGTTAATGGATCGGGACGAAATGAGCAATCTTTATAGAGGACATCCCATAGATGCATCCTACCAAGTTTCGGTTCGTTTGGCAAAGCGGTTTCAGAGGAGAAGATTTTTAAAAATCAGCAATATCGGTATAGAGATAACTGCATTTCGAATACAGATATCTATATTTAAACAAGAGTTATCTTTCTTTTAGCAGAGGAGAATATTTTTTAGAAATCAACCAATCAGAAACAAGAATTGCCTGTGGTGGCCATGTTTGTTAACCGATCAGGACAAAATGAGCAATCTTTATAGAGGACCTTCCATAGATGCTTCCTACCACGTTTGGGGTTCATTTGTCCAAGCGGTTTCAGAGGAGAAGATTTTTAGAAATCGACCAATCAGAAACAAGAATTGCCTGTGGCGGCCATGTTTGTTAATGGATCGGGACAAAATGAGCAATCTTTATAGAAAACCTTCCATAGATGCTTCCTACCAAGATTAGGTTTATTTGGCAGAGCAATTTCAGAGAAGATTTTTAGAAATCGACCAATTAAAACACAAGAATTGCCTATGGCAGCCATATTTGTTAATGGATCGGGACGAAATGAGCAATCTTTATAGAGGACATCCCATAGATGCATCCTACCAAGTTTCGGTTCGTTTGGCAAAGCGGTTTCAGAAGAGAAGATTTTTAAAAATCAGCAATATCGGTATAGAGATAACTGCATTTCGAATACAGATATCTATATTTAAACAAGAGTTATCTTTCTTTTAGCAGAGGAGAATATTTTTTAGAAATCAACCAATCAGAAACAAGAATTGCCTGTGGTGGCCATGTTTTTTAATGAATCGGGACGAAATGAGCAATCTTTATAGAGAACATTCCAAGGATGCTTCCTACCAAGGTTCGATTCATTTGGCCAAGCAGTTTCAGAGGAGAAGATTTTTAGAAATCGACCAATCAGAAACAAGAATTGCCTGTGGAGGCCATGTTTGTTAATGAATCGGGACGAAATGAGCAATCTTTATAGAGGACATCCCATAGATGCATCCTACCAAGTTTCGGTTCGTTTGGCAAAGCGGTTTCAGAGGAGAAGATTTTTAAAAATCAGCAATATCGGTATAGAGATAACTGCATTTCGAATACAGATATCTATATTTAAACAAGAGTTATCTTTCTTTTAGCAGAGGAGAATATTTTTTAGAAATCAACCAATCAGAAACAAGAATTGCCTGTTGTGGCCATGTTTGTTAACCGATCAGGACAAAATGAGCAATCTTTATAGAGGACCTTCCATAGATGCTTCCTACCACGTTTGGGGTTCATTTGTCCAAGCGGTTTCAGAGGAGAAGATTTTTAGAAATCGACCAATCAGAAACAAGAATTGCCTGTGGCGGCCATGTTTGTTAATGGATCGGGACAAAATGAGCAATCTTTATAGAAAACCTTCCATAGATGCTTCCTACCAAGATTAGGTTTATTTGGCAGAGCAATTTCAGAGAAGATTTTTAGAAATCGACCAATTAAAACACAAGAATTGCCTATGGCAGCCATATTTGTTAATGGATCGGGACGAAATGAGCAATCTTTATAGAGGACATCCCATAGATGCATCCTACCAAGTTTCGGTTCGTTTGGCAAAGCGGTTTCAGAGGAGAAGATTTTTAAAAATCAGCAATATCGGTATAGAGATAACTGCATTTCGAATACAGATATCTATATTTAAACAAGAGTTATCTTTCTTTTAGCAGAGGAGAATATTTTTTAGAAATCAACCAATCAGAAACAAGAATTGCCTGTGGTGGCCATGTTTGTTAATGAATCGGGACGAAATGAGCAATCTTTATAGAGAACATTCCAAGGATGCTTCCTACCAAGGTTCGATTCATTTGGCCAAGCAGTTTCAGAGGAGAAGATTTTTAGAAATCGACCAATCAGAAACAAGAATTGCCTGTGGAGGCCATGTTTGTTAATGAATCGGGACGAAATGAGCAATCTTTATAGAAAACCTTCCATAGATGCTTCCTACCAAGATTAGGTTTATTTGGCAGAGCAATTTCAGAGAAGATTTTTAGAAATCGACCAATTAAAACACAAGAATTGCCTATGGCAGCCATATTTGTTAATGGATCGGGACGAAATGAGCAATCTTTATAGAGGACATCCCATAGATGCATCCTACCAAGTTTCGGTTCGTTTGGCAAAGCGGTTTCAGAGGAGAAGATTTTTAAAAATCAGCAATATCGGTATAGAGATAACTGCATTTCGAATACAGATATCTATATTTAAACAAGAGTTATCTTTCTTTTAGCAGAGGAGAATATTTTTTAGAAATCAACCAATCAGAAACAAGAATTGCCTGTGGTGGCCATGTTTGTTAATGAATCGGGACGAAATGAGCAATCTTTATAGAGAACATTCCAAGGATGCTTCCTACCAAGGTTCGATTCATTTGGCCAAGCAGTTTCAGAGGAGAAGATTTTTAGAAATCGACCAATCAGAAACAAGAATTGCCTGTGGAGGCCATGTTTGTTAATGAATCGGGACGAAATGAGCAATCTTTATAGAGGACATCCCATAGATGCATCCTACCAAGTTTCGGTTCGTTTGGCAAAGCGGTTTCAGAGGAGAAGATTTTTAAAAATCAGCAATATCGGTATAGAGATAACTGCATTTCGAATACAGATATCTATATTTAAACAAGAGTTATCTTTCTTTTAGCAGAGGAGAATATTTTTTAGAAATCAACCAATCAGAAACAAGAATTGCCTGTGGTGGCCATGTTTGTTAACCGATCAGGACAAAATGAGCAATCTTTATAGAGGACCTTCCATAGATGCTTCCTACCACGTTTGGGGTTCATTTGTCCAAGCGGTTTCAGAGGAGAAGATTTTTAGAAATCGACCAATCAGAAACAAGAATTGCCTGTGGCGGCCATGTTTGTTAATGGATCGGGACAAAATGAGCAATCTTTATAGAAAACCTTCCATAGATGCTTCCTACCAAGATTAGGTTTATTTGGCAGAGCAATTTCAGAGAAGATTTTTAGAAATCGACCAATTAAAACACAAGAATTGCCTATGGCAGCCATATTTGTTAATGGATCGGGACGAAATGAGCAATCTTTATAGAGGACATCCCATAGATGCATCCTACCAAGTTTCGGTTCGTTTGGCAAAGCGGTTTCAGAGGAGAAGATTTTTAAAAATCAGCAATATCGGTATAGAGATAACTGCATTTCGAATACAGATATCTATATTTAAACAAGAGTTATCTTTCTTTTAGCAGAGGAGAATATTTTTTAGAAATCAACCAATCAGAAACAAGAATTGCCTGTGGTGGCCATGTTTGTTAACCGATCAGGACAAAATGAGCAATCTTTATAGAGGACCTTCCATAGATGCTTCCTACCACGTTTGGGGTTCATTTGTCCAAGCGGTTTCAGAGGAGAAGATTTTTAGAAATCGACCAATCAGAAACAAGAATTGCCTGTGGCGGCCATGTTTGTTAATGGATCGGGACAAAATGAGCAATCTTTATAGAAAACCTTCCATAGATGCTTCCTACCAAGATTAGGTTTATTTGGCAGAGCAATTTCAGAGAAGATTTTTAGAAATCGACCAATTAAAACACAAGAATTGCCTATGGCAGCCATATTTGTTAATGGATCGGGACGAAATGAGCAATCTTTATAGAGGACATCCCATAGATGCATCCTACCAAGTTTCGGTTCGTTTGGCAAAGCGGTTTCAGAAGAGAAGATTTTTAAAAATCAGCAATATCGGTATAGAGATAACTGCATTTCGAATACAGATATCTATATTTAAACAAGAGTTATCTTTCTTTTAGCAGAGGAGAATATTTTTTAGAAATCAACCAATCAGAAACAAGAATTGCCTGTGGTGGCCATGTTTTTTAATGAATCGGGACGAAATGAGCAATCTTTATAGAGAACATTCCAAGGATGCTTCCTACCAAGGTTCGATTCATTTGGCCAAGCAGTTTCAGAGGAGAAGATTTTTAGAAATCGACCAATCAGAAACAAGAATTGCCTGTGGAGGCCATGTTTGTTAATGAATCGGGACGAAATGAGCAATCTTTATAGAGGACATCCCATAGATGCATCCTACCAAGTTTCGGTTCGTTTGGCAAAGCGGTTTCAGAGGAGAAGATTTTTAAAAATCAGCAATATCGGTATAGAGATAACTGCATTTCGAATACAGATATCTATATTTAAACAAGAGTTATCTTTCTTTTAGCAGAGGAGAATATTTTTTAGAAATCAACCAATCAGAAACAAGAATTGCCTGTGGTGGCCATGTTTGTTAACCGATCAGGACAAAATGAGCAATCTTTATAGAGGACCTTCCATAGATGCTTCCTACCACGTTTGGGGTTCATTTGTCCAAGCGGTTTCAGAGGAGAAGATTTTTAGAAATCGACCAATCAGAAACAAGAATTGCCTGTGGCGGCCATGTTTGTTAATGGATCGGGACAAAATGAGCAATCTTTATAGAAAACCTTCCATAGATGCTTCCTACCAAGATTAGGTTTATTTGGCAGAGCAATTTCAGAGAAGATTTTTAGAAATCGACCAATTAAAACACAAGAATTGCCTATGGCAGCCATATTTGTTAATGGATCGGGACGAAATGAGCAATCTTTATAGAGGACATCCCATAGATGCATCCTACCAAGTTTCGGTTCGTTTGGCAAAGCGGTTTCAGAAGAGAAGATTTTTAAAAATCAGCAATATCGGTATAGAGATAACTGCATTTCGAATACAGATATCTATATTTAAACAAGAGTTATCTTTCTTTTAGCAGAGGAGAATATTTTTTAGAAATCAACCAATCAGAAACAAGAATTGCCTGTGGTGGCCATGTTTTTTAATGAATCGGGACGAAATGAGCAATCTTTATAGAGAACATTCCAAGGATGCTTCCTACCAAGGTTCGATTCATTTGGCCTAGCAGTTTCAGAGGAGAAGATTTTTAGAAATCGACCAATCAGAAACAAGAATTGCCTGTGGAGGCCATGTTTGTTAATGAATCGGGACGAAATGAGCAATCTTTATAGAGGACATCCCATAGATGCATCCTACCAAGTTTCGGTTCGTTTGGCAAAGCGGTTTCAGAGGAGAAGATTTTTAAAAATCAGCAATATCGGTATAGAGATAACTGCATTTCGAATACAGATATCTATATTTAAACAAGAGTTATCTTTCTTTTAGCAGAGGAGAATATTTTTTAGAAATCAACCAATCAGAAACAAGAATTGCCTGTTGTGGCCATGTTTGTTAACCGATCAGGACAAAATGAGCAATCTTTATAGAGGACCTTCCATAGATGCTTCCTACCACGTTTGGGGTTCATTTGTCCAAGCGGTTTCAGAGGAGAAGATTTTTAGAAATCGACCAATCAGAAACAAGAATTGCCTGTGGCGGCCATGTTTGTTAATGGATCGGGACAAAATGAGCAATCTTTATAGAAAACCTTCCATAGATGCTTCCTACCAAGATTAGGTTTATTTGGCAGAGCAATTTCAGAGAAGATTTTTAGAAATCGACCAATTAAAACACAAGAATTGCCTATGGCAGCCATATTTGTTAATGGATCGGGACGAAATGAGCAATCTTTATAGAGGACATCCCATAGATGCATCCTACCAAGTTTCGGTTCGTTTGGCAAAGCGGTTTCAGAGGAGAAGATTTTTAAAAATCAGCAATATCGGTATAGAGATAACTGCATTTCGAATACAGATATCTATATTTAAACAAGAGTTATCTTTCTTTTAGCAGAGGAGAATATTTTTTAGAAATCAACCAATCAGAAACAAGAATTGCCTGTGGTGGCCATGTTTGTTAATGAATCGGGACGAAATGAGCAATCTTTATAGAGAACATTCCAAGGATGCTTCCTACCAAGGTTCGATTCATTTGGCCAAGCAGTTTCAGAGGAGAAGATTTTTAGAAATCGACCAATCAGAAACAAGAATTGCCTGTGGAGGCCATGTTTGTTAATGAATCGGGACGAAATGAGCAATCTTTATAGAGGACATCCCATAGATGCATCCTACCAAGTTTCGGTTCGTTTGGCAAAGCGGTTTCAGAGGAGAAGATTTTTAAAAATCAGCAATATCGGTATAGAGATAACTGCATTTCGAATACAGATATCTATATTTAAACAAGAGTTATCTTTCTTTTAGCAGAGGAGAATATTTTTTAGAAATCAACCAATCAGAAACAAGAATTGCCTGTTGTGGCCATGTTTGTTAACCGATCAGGACAAAATGAGCAATCTTTATAGAGGACCTTCCATAGATGCTTCCTACCACGTTTGGGGTTCATTTGTCCAAGCGGTTTCAGAGGAGAAGATTTTTAGAAATCGACCAATCAGAAACAAGAATTGCCTGTGGCGGCCATGTTTGTTAATGGATCGGGACAAAATGAGCAATCTTTATAGAAAACCTTCCATAGATGCTTCCTACCAAGATTAGGTTTATTTGGCAGAGCAATTTCAGAGAAGATTTTTAGAAATCGACCAATTAAAACACAAGAATTGCCTATGGCAGCCATATTTGTTAATGGATCGGGACGAAATGAGCAATCTTTATAGAGGACATCCCATAGATGCATCCTACCAAGTTTCGGTTCGTTTGGCAAAGCGGTTTCAGAGGAGAAGATTTTTAAAAATCAGCAATATCGGTATAGAGATAACTGCATTTCGAATACAGATATCTATATTTAAACAAGAGTTATCTTTCTTTTAGCAGAGGAGAATATTTTTTAGAAATCAACCAATCAGAAACAAGAATTGCCTGTGGTGGCCATGTTTTTTAATGAATCGGGACGAAATGAGCAATCTTTATAGAGAACATTCCAAGGATGCTTCCTACCAAGGTTCGATTCATTTGGCCTAGCAGTTTCAGAGGAGAAGATTTTTAGAAATCGACCAATCAGAAACAAGAATTGCCTGTGGAGGCCATGTTTGTTAATGAATCGGGACGAAATGAGCAATCTTTATAGAGGACATCCCATAGATGCATCCTACCAAGTTTCGGTTCGTTTGGCAAAGCGGTTTCAGAGGAGAAGATTTTTAAAAATCAGCAATATCGGTATAGAGATAACTGCATTTCGAATACAGATATCTATATTTAAACAAGAGTTATCTTTCTTTTAGCAGAGGAGAATATTTTTTAGAAATCAACCAATCAGAAACAAGAATTGCCTGTTGTGGCCATGTTTGTTAACCGATCAGGACAAAATGAGCAATCTTTATAGAGGACCTTCCATAGATGCTTCCTACCACGTTTGGGGTTCATTTGTCCAAGCGGTTTCAGAGGAGAAGATTTTTAGAAATCGACCAATCAGAAACAAGAATTGCCTGTGGCGGCCATGTTTGTTAATGGATCGGGACAAAATGAGCAATCTTTATAGAAAACCTTCCATAGATGCTTCCTACCAAGATTAGGTTTATTTGGCAGAGCAATTTCAGAGAAGATTTTTAGAAATCGACCAATTAAAACACAAGAATTGCCTATGGCAGCCATATTTGTTAATGGATCGGGACGAAATGAGCAATCTTTATAGAGGACATCCCATAGATGCATCCTACCAAGTTTCGGTTCGTTTGGCAAAGCGGTTTCAGAGGAGAAGATTTTTAAAAATCAGCAATATCGGTATAGAGATAACTGCATTTCGAATACAGATATCTATATTTAAACAAGAGTTATCTTTCTTTTAGCAGAGGAGAATATTTTTTAGAAATCAACCAATCAGAAACAAGAATTGCCTGTGGTGGCCATGTTTGTTAATGAATCGGGACGAAATGAGCAATCTTTATAGAGAACATTCCAAGGATGCTTCCTACCAAGGTTCGATTCATTTGGCCAAGCAGTTTCAGAGGAGAAGATTTTTAGAAATCGACCAATCAGAAACAAGAATTGCCTGTGGAGGCCATGTTTGTTAATGAATCGGGACGAAATGAGCAATCTTTATAGAGGACATCCCATAGATGCATCCTACCAAGTTTCGGTTCGTTTGGCAAAGCGGTTTCAGAGGAGAAGATTTTTAAAAATCAGCAATATCGGTATAGAGATAACTGCATTTCGAATACAGATATCTATATTTAAACAAGAGTTATCTTTCTTTTAGCAGAGGAGAATATTTTTTAGAAATCAACCAATCAGAAACAAGAATTGCCTGTTGTGGCCATGTTTGTTAACCGATCAGGACAAAATGAGCAATCTTTATAGAGGACCTTCCATAGATGCTTCCTACCACGTTTGGGGTTCATTTGTCCAAGCGGTTTCAGAGGAGAAGATTTTTAGAAATCGACCAATCAGAAACAAGAATTGCCTGTGGCGGCCATGTTTGTTAATGGATCGGGACAAAATGAGCAATCTTTATAGAAAACCTTCCATAGATGCTTCCTACCAAGATTAGGTTTATTTGGCAGAGCAATTTCAGAGAAGATTTTTAGAAATCGACCAATTAAAACACAAGAATTGCCTATGGCAGCCATATTTGTTAATGGATCGGGACGAAATGAGCAATCTTTATAGAGGACATCCCATAGATGCATCCTACCAAGTTTCGGTTCGTTTGGCAAAGCGGTTTCAGAAGAGAAGATTTTTAAAAATCAGCAATATCGGTATAGAGATAACTGCATTTCGAATACAGATATCTATATTTAAACAAGAGTTATCTTTCTTTTAGCAGAGGAGAATATTTTTTAGAAATCAACCAATCAGAAACAAGAATTGCCTGTGGTGGCCATGTTTTTTAATGAATCGGGACGAAATGAGCAATCTTTATAGAGAACATTCCAAGGATGCTTCCTACCAAGGTTCGATTCATTTGGCCTAGCAGTTTCAGAGGAGAAGATTTTTAGAAATCGACCAATCAGAAACAAGAATTGCCTGTGGAGGCCATGTTTGTTAATGAATCGGGACGAAATGAGCAATCTTTATAGAGGACATCCCATAGATGCATCCTACCAAGTTTCGGTTCGTTTGGCAAAGCGGTTTCAGAGGAGAAGATTTTTAAAAATCAGCAATATCGGTATAGAGATAACTGCATTTCGAATACAGATATCTATATTTAAACAAGAGTTATCTTTCTTTTAGCAGAGGAGAATATTTTTTAGAAATCAACCAATCAGAAACAAGAATTGCCTGTTGTGGCCATGTTTGTTAACCGATCAGGACAAAATGAGCAATCTTTATAGAGGACCTTCCATAGATGCTTCCTACCACGTTTGGGGTTCATTTGTCCAAGCGGTTTCAGAGGAGAAGATTTTTAGAAATCGACCAATCAGAAACAAGAATTGCCTGTGGCGGCCATGTTTGTTAATGGATCGGGACAAAATGAGCAATCTTTATAGAAAACCTTCCATAGATGCTTCCTACCAAGATTAGGTTTATTTGGCAGAGCAATTTCAGAGAAGATTTTTAGAAATCGACCAATTAAAACACAAGAATTGCCTATGGCAGCCATATTTGTTAATGGATCGGGACGAAATGAGCAATCTTTATAGAGGACATCCCATAGATGCATCCTACCAAGTTTCGGTTCGTTTGGCAAAGCGGTTTCAGAGGAGAAGATTTTTAAAAATCAGCAATATCGGTATAGAGATAACTGCATTTCGAATACAGATATCTATATTTAAACAAGAGTTATCTTTCTTTTAGCAGAGGAGAATATTTTTTAGAAATCAACCAATCAGAAACAAGAATTGCCTGTGGTGGCCATGTTTGTTAATGAATCGGGACGAAATGAGCAATCTTTATAGAGAACATTCCAAGGATGCTTCCTACCAAGGTTCGATTCATTTGGCCAAGCAGTTTCAGAGGAGAAGATTTTTAGAAATCGACCAATCAGAAACAAGAATTGCCTGTGGAGGCCATGTTTGTTAATGAATCGGGACGAAATGAGCAATCTTTATAGAGGACATCCCATAGATGCATCCTACCAAGTTTCGGTTCGTTTGGCAAAGCGGTTTCAGAGGAGAAGATTTTTAAAAATCAGCAATATCGGTATAGAGATAACTGCATTTCGAATACAGATATCTATATTTAAACAAGAGTTATCTTTCTTTTAGCAGAGGAGAATATTTTTTAGAAATCAACCAATCAGAAACAAGAATTGCCTGTTGTGGCCATGTTTGTTAACCGATCAGGACAAAATGAGCAATCTTTATAGAGGACCTTCCATAGATGCTTCCTACCACGTTTGGGGTTCATTTGTCCAAGCGGTTTCAGAGGAGAAGATTTTTAGAAATCGACCAATCAGAAACAAGAATTGCCTGTGGCGGCCATGTTTGTTAATGGATCGGGACAAAATGAGCAATCTTTATAGAAAACCTTCCATAGATGCTTCCTACCAAGATTAGGTTTATTTGGCAGAGCAATTTCAGAGAAGATTTTTAGAAATCGACCAATTAAAACACAAGAATTGCCTATGGCAGCCATATTTGTTAATGGATCGGGACGAAATGAGCAATCTTTATAGAGGACATCCCATAGATGCATCCTACCAAGTTTCGGTTCGTTTGGCAAAGCGGTTTCAGAGGAGAAGATTTTTAAAAATCAGCAATATCGGTATAGAGATAACTGCATTTCGAATACAGATATCTATATTTAAACAAGAGTTATCTTTCTTTTAGCAGAGGAGAATATTTTTTAGAAATCAACCAATCAGAAACAAGAATTGCCTGTGGTGGCCATGTTTGTTAATGAATCGGGACGAAATGAGCAATCTTTATAGAGAACATTCCAAGGATGCTTCCTACCAAGGTTCGATTCATTTGGCCAAGCAGTTTCAGAGGAGAAGATTTTTAGAAATCGACCAATCAGAAACAAGAATTGCCTATGGCAGCCATATTTGTTAATGGATCGGGACGAAATGAGCAATCTTTATAGAGGACATCCCATCGATGCATCCTACCAAGTTTCGGTTCGTTTGGCAAAGCGGTTTCAGAGGAGAAGATTTTTAAAAATCAGCAATATCGGTATAGAGATAACTGCATTTCGAATACAGATATCTATATTTAAACAAGAGTTATCTTTCTTTTAGCAGAGGAGAATATTTTTTAGAAATCAACCAATCAGAAACAAGAATTGCCTGTGGTGGCCATGTTTGTTAATGAATCGGGACGAAATGAGCAATCTTTATAGAGAACATTCCAAGGATGCTTCCTACCAAGGTTCGATTCATTTGGCCAAGCAGTTTCAGAGGAGAAGATTTTTAGAAATCGACCAATCAGAAACAAGAATTGCCTGTGGAGGCCATGTTTGTTAATGAATCGGGACGAAATGAGCAATCTTTATAGAAAACCTTCCATAGATGCTTCCTACCAAGATTAGGTTTATTTGGCAGAGCAATTTCAGAGAAGATTTTTAGAAATCGACCAATTAAAACACAAGAATTGCCTATGGCAGCCATATTTGTTAATGGATCGGGACGAAATGAGCAATCTTTATAGAGGACATCCCATAGATGCATCCTACCAAGTTTCGGTTCGTTTGGCAAAGCGGTTTCAGAAGAGAAGATTTTTAAAAATCAGCAATATCGGTATAGAGATAACTGCATTTCGAATACAGATATCTATATTTAAACAAGAGTTATCTTTCTTTTAGCAGAGGAGAATATTTTTTAGAAATCAACCAATCAGAAACAAGAATTGCCTGTGGTGGCCATGTTTGTTAATGAATCGGGACGAAATGAGCAATCTTTATAGAGAACATTCCAAGGATACTTCCTACCAAGGTTCGATTCATTTGGCCAAGCAGTTTCAGAGGAGAAGATTTTTAGAAATCGACCAATCAGAAACAAGAATTGCCTGTGGAGGCCATGTTTGTTAATGAATCGGGACGAAATGAGCAATCTTTATAGAGGACATCCCATAGATGCATCCTACCAAGTTTCGGTTCGTTTGGCAAAGCGGTTTCAGAGGAGAAGATTTTTAAAAATCAGCAATATCGGTATAGAGATAACTGCATTTCGAATACAGATATCTATATTTAAACAAGAGTTATCTTTCTTTTAGCAGAGGAGAATATTTTTTAGAAATCAACCAATCAGAAACAAGAATTGCCTGTTGTGGCCATGTTTGTTAACCGATCAGGACAAAATGAGCAATCTTTATAGAGGACCTTCCATAGATGCTTCCTACCAAGTTTCGGTTCATTTGTCCAAGCGGTTTCAGAGGAGAAGATTTTTAGAAATCGACCAATCAGAAACAAGAATTGGCTGTGGAGGCCATGTTTGTTAATGAATCGGGACGAAATGAGCAATCTTTATAGAAAACCTTCCATAGATGCTTCCTACCAAGATTAGGTTTATTTGGCAGAGCAATTTCAGAGAAGATTTTTAGAAATCGACCAATTAAAACACAAGAATTGCCTATGGCAGCCATATTTGTTAATGGATCGGGACGAAATGAGCAATCTTTATAGAGGACATCCCATCGATGCATCCTACCAAGTTTCGGTTCGTTTGGCAAAGCGGTTTCAGAGGAGAAGATTTTTAAAAATCAGCAATATCGGTATAGAGATAACTGCATTTCGAATACAGATATCTATATTTAAACAAGAGTTATCTTTCTTTTAGCAGAGGAGAATATTTTTTAGAAATCAACCAATCAGAAACAAGAATTGCCTGTGGTGGCCATGTTTGTTAATGAATCGGGACGAAATGAGCAATCTTTATAGAGAACATTCCAAGGATGCTTCCTACCAAGGTTCGATTCATTTGTCCAAGCAGTTTCAGAGGAGAAGATTTTTAGAAATCGACCAATCAGAAACAAGAATTGCCTGTGGAGGCCATGTTTGTTAATGAATCGGGACGAAATGAGCAATCTTTATAGAAAACCTTCCATAGATGCTTCCTACCAAGATTAGGTTTATTTGGCAGAGCAATTTCAGAGAAGATTTTTAGAAATCGACCAATTAAAACACAAGAATTGCCTATGGCAGCCATATTTGTTAATGGATCGGGACGAAATGAGCAATCTTTATAGAGGACATCCCATAGATGCATCCTACCAAGTTTCGGTTCGTTTGGCAAAGCGGTTTCAGAGGAGAAGATTTTTAAAAATCAGCAATATCGGTATAGAGATAACTGCATTTCGAATACAGATATCTATATTTAAACAAGAGTTATCTTTCTTTTAGCAGAGGAGAATATTTTTTAGAAATCAACCAATCAGAAACAAGAATTGCCTGTGGTGGCCATGTTTGTTAATGAATCGGGACGAAATGAGCAATCTTTATAGAGAACATTCCAAGGATACTTCCTACCAAGGTTCGATTCATTTGGCCAAGCAGTTTCAGAGGAGAAGATTTTTAGAAATCGACCAATCAGAAACAAGAATTGCCTGTGGAGGCCATGTTTGTTAATGAATCGGGACGAAATGAGCAATCTTTATAGAGGACATCCCATAGATGCATCCTACCAAGTTTCGGTTCGTTTGGCAAAGCGGTTTCAGAGGAGAAGATTTTTAAAAATCAGCAATATCGGTATAGAGATAACTGCATTTCGAATACAGATATCTATATTTAAACAAGAGTTATCTTTCTTTTAGCAGAGGAGAATATTTTTTAGAAATCAACCAATCAGAAACAAGAATTGCCTGTTGTGGCCATGTTTGTTAACCGATCAGGACAAAATGAGCAATCTTTATAGAGGACCTTCCATAGATGCTTCCTACTAAGTTTCGGTTCATTTGTCCAAGCGGTTTCAGAGGAGAAGATTTTTAGAAATCGACCAATCAGAAACAAGAATTGGCTGTGGAGGCCATGTTTGTTAATGAATCGGGACGAAATGAGCAATCTTTATAGAAAACCTTCCATAGATGCTTCCTACCAAGATTAGGTTTATTTGGCAGAGCAATTTCAGAGAAGATTTTTAGAAATCGACCAATTAAAACACAAGAATTGCCTATGGCAGCCATATTTGTTAATGGATCGGGACGAAATGAGCAATCTTTATAGAGGACATCCCATAGATGCATCCTACCAAGTTTCGGTTCGTTTGGCAAAGCGGTTTCAGAGGAGAAGATTTTTAAAAATCAGCAATATCGGTATAGAGATAACTGCATTTCGAATACAGATATCTATATTTAAACAAGAGTTATCTTTCTTTTAGCAGAGGAGAATATTTTTTAGAAATCAACCAATCAGAAACAAGAATTGCCTGTGGTGGCCATGTTTGTTAATGAATCGGGACGAAATGAGCAATCTTTATAGAGAACATTCCAAGGATGCTTCCTACCAAGGTTCGATTCATTTGGCCAAGCAGTTTCAGAGGAGAAGATTTTTAGAAATCGACCAATCAGAAACAAGAATTGCCTGTGGAGGCCATGTTTGTTAATGAATCGGGACGAAATGAGCAATCTTTATAGAGGACATTCCAAGGATGCTTCCTGTCCAGGTTCGATTCATTTGGCCAAGCGGTTTCAGAGGAGAAGATTTTTTAGAAATCAACCAATCAGAAACATGAATGGCCTGTGGCGGCCATGTTTGTAAACGGATTGAGTTCATATAGTAGAGGGGATACGCGGTATACATTTACTGATATAAATATATCACTATTTCTATTGCGGCGGGGGACATATGACTACATGTTGCTATCTTATTAAAATTTAATTAATGGAGGTAATTTAAAGTCGATATTGACTGATTAGACGTGTGAAGTTCACTTATTGGTTAACATAACTGAAGTCAATGGTACATAGACTACGTGAGTTTAGTACTTGTTCGCGTGTTCGTCTCCTGTTTAATAGACAGTGTGCTCAATACTCGGTAGTGATAAAACCAACGACTATGCAATTGGTAATTGCTGCTTCTCCACTAAGAACGCAACAGGTAGAAGCAGATATTGATTGGCTTCGGCGTAAGATCTTACAATAGCTAGAGGCTCAGTACTGAGCTGAGCCTGTGTCGCTCACCTTTCATTCTGCTTTGAGGAAACTTAATACAGAACCTTCCATAGCTGCTTCTCACCAAATATCGGTTCATTTTGGCAAAGCAGTTTCAGAGAAGAAGATTTTTAGAAATCGATCAATCTAAAACAAGAATTGCCTGTGGCAGCCATGTTTGTTAATGGATCAAAACGAAATGAGCAATCGGTGTCTGGTCAATTTGTCCAATGTCAAATTTGTCCCAACCAATTTGTCCCATTTTTTTGCCAATTTGTCCCATCTGTATTTTATTAATGTGTATCTATGATGGCCATGTTTGTTAACGGATCAAAACGGAATGAGCAATTCCCATAGAGGACCTTCCATAGATGCTTCCTACCACGTTTCGGTCCATTTGGCCAAGCTGTTTCAGAGTAGAAGATTTTTAGAAATCGACCAATCAGAAACAAGAATTGCCTGTGGCGGCCATATTTGTTAATGGATCGGGACAAAATGAGCAATCTTTATAGAGAATCTTCCATAGATGCTTCCTAACAAGTTTCGGTTCGTTTGGCCAAGCGGTTTCAGAGGAGAAGATTTTTAAAAATCAGCAATATCTGTATAGAGATAACTGCATTTTGAATACAGATATCTATATTTAAACAAGAGCTATCTTTTTTTTTAGAAGAGGAGAAGAATTTTTAGAAATCAACCAATCAGAAACAAGAATTGCCTGTGGCAGCCATGTTTGTTAACCGATCAGGACAAAAGAAGACTTTTTTAGAAATCAACCAATCAGAAACAAGAATGGTCTGTGGCAGCCATGTTTGTTAACCGATCAGGACAAAAGAAGATTTTTTTAGAAATCAACCAATCAGAAACAAGAATTGCCTGTGGTGGCCATGTTTGTTAATGAATCGGGACGAAATGAGCAATCTTTATAGAGAACATTCCAAGGATGCTTCCTACCAAGGTTCGATTCATTTGGCCAAGCAGTTTCAGAGGAGAAGATTTTTAGAAATCGACCAATCAGAAACAAGAATTGCCTGTGGAGGCCATGTTTGTTAATGAATCGGGACGAAATGAGCAATCTTTATAGAGGACATCCCATAGATGCATCCTACCAAGTTTCGGTTCGGTTAGCAAAGCGGTTTCAGAGGAGAAGATTTTTAAAAATCAGCAATATCGGTATAGAGATAACTGCATTTCGAATACAGATATCTATATTTAAACAAGAGTTATCTTTCTTTTAGCAGAGGAGAATATTTTTTAGAAATCAACCAATCAGAAACAAGAATTGCCTGTGGTGGCCATGTTTGTTAACCGATCAGGACAAAATGAGCAATCTTTATAGAGGACCTTCCATAGATGCTTCCTACCAAGTTTCGGTTCATTTGTCCAAGCGGTTTCAGAGGAGAAGATTTTTAGAAATCGACCAATCAGAAACAAGAATTGGCTGTGGAGGCCATGTTTGTTAATGAATCGGGACGAAATGAGCAATCTTTATAGAGGACATTCCAAGGATGCTTCCTGTCGAGGTTCGATTCATTTGGCCAAGCGGTTTCAGAGGAGAAGATTTTTTAGAAATCAACCAATCAGAAACATGAATGGCCTGTGGCGGCCATGTTTGTAAACGGATTGAGTTCATATAGTAGAGGGGATACGCGGTATACATTTACTGATATAAATATATCACTATTTCTATTGCGGCGGGGGACATATGACTACATGTTGCTATCTTATTAAAATTTAATTAATGGAGGTAATTTAAAGTCGATATTGACTGATTAGACGTGTGAAGTTCACTTATTGGTTAACATAACTGAAGTCAATGGTACATAGACTACGTGGGTTTAGTACTTGTTCGCGTGTTCGTCTCCTGTTTAATAGACAGTGTGCTCAATACTCGGTAGTGATAAAACCAACGACTATGCAATTGGTAATTGCTGCTTCTCCACTAAGAACGCAACAGGTAGAAGCAGATATTGATTGGCTTCGGCGTAAGATCTTACAATAGCTAGAGGCTCAGTACTGAGCTGAGCCTGTGTCGCTCACCTTTCATTCTGCTTTGAGGAAACTTAATACAGAACCTTCCATAGCTGCTTCCCACCAAATATCGGTTCATTTTGGCAAAGCAGTTTCAGAGAAGAAGATTTTTAGAAATCGATCAATCTAAAACAAGAATTGCCTGTGGCAGCCATGTTTGTTAATGGATCAAAACGAAATGAGCAATCGGTGTCTGGTCAATTTGTCCAATGTCAAATTTGTCCCAACCAATTTGTCCCATTTTTTTGCCAATTTATCCCATCTGTATTTTATTAATGTGTATCTATGATGGCCATGTTTGTTAACGGATCAAAACGGAATGAGCAATTCCCATAGAGGACCTTCCATAGATGCTTCCTACCACGTTTCGGTCCATTTGGCCAAGCTGTTTCAGAGTAGAAGATTTTTAGAAATCGACCAATCAGAAACAAGAATTGCCTGTGGCGGCCATATTTGTTAATGGATCGGGACAAAATGAGCAATCTTTATAGAGAATCTTCCATAGATGCTTCCTAACAAGTTTCGGTTCGTTTGGCCAAGCGGTTTCAGAGGAGAAGATTTTTAAAAATCAGCAATATCTGTATAGAGATAACTGCATTTTGAATACAGATATCTATATTTAAACAAGAGCTATCTTTTTTTTTAGAAGAGGAGAAGAATTTTTAGAAATCAACCAATCAGAAACAAGAATTGCCTGTGGCAGCCATGTTTGTTAACCGATCAGGACAAAAGAAGACTTTTTTAGAAATCAACCAAGCAGAAACAAGAATGGTCTGTGGCAGCCATGTTTGTTAACCGATCAGGACAAAAGAAGATTTTTTTAGAAATCAACCTATCAGAAACAAGAATGGCCTGTGGCGACCATGTTTGTTAACGGATCGGGACGAAATTAGCAATCTTTATAGAGGACATTCCAAGGATGATTCCTACCAAGGTTCGATTCATTTGGCCAAGCGGTTTCAGAGAAGATTTATTAGTAATCAACCAATCAGAAAAAAGAATGGCATGTGGTGGCCATATTTGTTAACGGATCGCGACGAAATGAGCAATCTTTGTAGAGGACCTTCCATAGATTCTTCCTACGAAGTTTCGGTTCATTTGGCCAAGCAGTTTCAGAGGAGAATATTTTTAGAAATCGACCAATCAGAAACAAGATTCGCCTATGGCGGCCATATTTGTTAATGGATTGGGACGAAATGAGCAATCTTTATAGAGGACATCCCATAGATGCATCCTACCAAGTTTCGGTTCGTTTGGCAAAACGGTTTCAGAGGAGAAGATTTTTAAAAATCAGCAATATCGGTATAGAGATAACTGCATTTCGAATACAGATATCTATATTTAAACAAGAGTTATCTTTCTTTTAGCAGAGGAGAATATTTTTTAGAAATCAACCAATCAGAAACAAGAATTGCCTGTGGTGGCCATGTTTGTTAATGAATCGGGACGAAATGAGCAATCTTTATAGAGAACATTCCAAGGATGCTTCCTACCAAGGTTCGATTCATTTGGCCAAGCGGTTTCAGAGGAGAAGATTTTTAGAAATCGACCAATCAGAAACAAGAATTGCCTGTGGAGGCCATGTTTGTTAATGAATCGGGACGAAATGAGCAATCTTTATAGAGGACATCCCATAGATGCATCCTACCAAGTTTCGGTTCGTTTGGCAAAGCGGTTTCAGAGGAGAAGATTTTTAAAAATCAGCAATATCGGTATAGAGATAACTGCATTTCGAATACAGATATCTATATTTAAACAAGAGTTATCTTTCTTTTAGCAGAGGAGAATATTTTTTAGAAATCAACCAATCAGAAACAAGAATTGCCTGTGGTGGCCATGTTTGTTAACCGATCAGGACAAAATGAGCAATCTTTATAGAGGACCTTCCATAGATGCTTCCTACCAAGTTTCGGTTCATTTGTCCAAGCGGTTTCAGAGGAGAAGATTTTTAGAAATCGACCAATCAGAAACAAGAATTGGCTGTGGAGGCCATGTTTGTTAATGAATCGGGACGAAATGAGCAATCTTTATAGAGGACATTCCAAGGATGCTTCCTGTCGAGGTTCGATTCATTTGGCCAAGCGGTTTCAGAGGAGAAGATTTTTTAGAAATCAACCAATCAGAAACATGAATGGCCTGTGGCGGCCATGTTTGTAAACGGATTGAGTTCATATAGTAGAGGGGATACGCGGTATACATTTACTGATATAAATATATCACTATTTCTATTGCGGCGGGGGACATATGACTACATGTTGCTATCTTATTAAAATTTAATTAATGGAGGTAATTTAAAGTCGATATTGACTGATTAGACGTGTGAAGTTCACTTATTGGTTAGCATAACTGAAGTCAATGGTACATAGACTACGTGGGTTTAGTACTTGTTCGCGTGTTCGTCTCCTGTTTAATAGACAGTGTGCTCAATACTCGGTAGTGATAAAACCAACGACTATGCAATTGGTAATTGCTGCTTCTCCACTAAGAACGCAACAGGTAGAAGCAGATATTGATTGGCTTCGGCGTAAGATCTTACAATAGCTAGAGGCTCAGTACTGAGCTGAGCCTGTGTCGCTCACCTTTCATTCTGCTTTGAGGAAACTTAATACAGAACCTTCCATAGCTGCTTCCCACCAAATATCGGTTCATTTTGGCAAAGCAGTTTCAGAGAAGAAGATTTTTAGAAATCGATCAATCTAAAACAAGAATTGCCTGTGGCAGCCATGTTTGTTAATGGATCAAAACGAAATGAGCAATCGGTGTCTGGTCAATTTGTCCAATGTCAAATTTGTCCCAACCAATTTGTCCCATTTTTTTGCCAATTTATCCCATCTGTATTTTATTAATGTGTATCTATGATGGCCATGTTTGTTAACGGATCAAAACGGAATGAGCAATTCCCATAGAGGACCTTCCATAGATGCTTCCTACCACGTTTCGGTCCATTTGGCCAAGCTGTTTCAGAGTAGAAGATTTTTAGAAATCGACCAATCAGAAACAAGAATTGCCTGTGGCGGCCATATTTGTTAATGGATCGGGACAAAATGAGCAATCTTTATAGAGAATCTTCCATAGATGCTTCCTAACAAGTTTCGGTTCGTTTGGCCAAGCGGTTTCAGAGGAGAAGATTTTTAAAAATCAGCAATATCTGTATAGAGATAACTGCATTTTGAATACAGATATCTATATTTAAACAAGAGCTATCTTTTTTTTTAGAAGAGGAGAAGAATTTTTAGAAATCAACCAATCAGAAACAAGAATTGCCTGTGGCAGCCATGTTTGTTAACCGATCAGGACAAAAGAAGACTTTTTTAGAAATCAACCAATCAGAAACAAGAATGGTCTGTGGCAGCCATGTTTGTTAACCGATCAGGACAAAAGAAGATTTTTTTAGAAATCAACCAATCAGAAACAAGAATTGCCTGTGGTGGCCATGTTTGTTAATGAATCGGGACGAAATGAGCAATCTTTATAGAGAACATTCCAAGGATGCTTCCTACCAAGGTTCGATTCATTTGGCCAAGCAGTTTCAGAGGAGAAGATTTTTAGAAATCGACCAATCAGAAACAAGAATTGCCTGTGGAGGCCATGTTTGTTAATGAATCGGGACGAAATGAGCAATCTTTATAGAGGACATCCCATAGATGCATCCTACCAAGTTTCGGTTCGGTTAGCAAAGCGGTTTCAGAGGAGAAGATTTTTAAAAATCAGCAATATCGGTATAGAGATAACTGCATTTCGAATACAGATATCTATATTTAAACAAGAGTTATCTTTCTTTTAGCAGAGGAGAATATTTTTTAGAAATCAACCAATCAGAAACAAGAATTGCCTGTGGTGGCCATGTTTGTTAACCGATCAGGACAAAATGAGCAATCTTTATAGAGGACCTTCCATAGATGCTTCCTACCAAGTTTCGGTTCATTTGTCCAAGCGGTTTCAGAGGAGAAGATTTTTAGAAATCGACCAATCAGAAACAAGAATTGGCTGTGGAGGCCATGTTTGTTAATGAATCGGGACGAAATGAGCAATCTTTATAGAGGACATTCCAAGGATGCTTCCTACCGAGGTTCGATTCATTTGGCCAAGCGGTTTCAGAGGAGAAGATTTTTTAGAAATCAACCAATCAGAAACATGAATGGCCTGTGGCGGCCATGTTTGTAAACGGATTGAGTTCATATAGTAGAGGGGATACGCGGTATACATTTACTGATATAAATATATCACTATTTCTATTGCGGCGGGGGACATATGACTACATGTTGCTATCTTATTAAAATTTAATTAATGGAGGTAATTTAAAGTCGATATTGACTGATTAGACGTGTGAAGTTCACTTATTGGTTAGCATAACTGAAGTCAATGGTACATAGACTACGTGGGTTTAGTACTTGTTCGCGTGTTCGTCTCCTGTTTAATAGACAGTGTGCTCAATACTCGGTAGTGATAAAACCAACGACTATGCAATTGGTAATTGCTGCTTCTCCACTAAGAACGCAACAAGTAGAAGCAGATATTGATTGGCTTCGGCGTAAGATCTTACAATAGCTAGAGGCTCAGTACTGAGCTGAGCCTGTGTCGCTCACCTTTCATTCTGCTTTGAGGAAACTTAATACAGAACCTTCCATAGCTGCTTCCCACCAAATATCGGTTCATTTTGGCAAAGCAGTTTCAGAGAAGAAGATTTTTAGAAATCGATCAATCTAAAACAAGAATTGCCTGTGGCAGCCATGTTTGTTAATGGATCAAAACGAAATGAGCAATCGGTGTCTGGTCAATTTGTCCAATGTCAAATTTGTCCCAACCAATTTGTCCCATTTTTTTGCCAATTTATCCCATCTGTATTTTATCAATGTGTATCTATGATGGCCATGTTTGTTAACGGATCAAAACGGAATGAGCAATTCCCATAGAGGACCTTCCATAGATGCTTCCTACCACGTTTCGGTCCATTTGGCCAAGCTGTTTCAGAGTAGAAGATTTTTAGAAATCGACCAATCAGAAACAAGAATTGCCTGTGGCGGCCATATTTGTTAATGGATCGGGACAAAATGAGCAATCTTTATAGAGAATCTTCCATAGATGCTTCCTAACAAGTTTCGGTTCGTTTGGCCAAGCGGTTTCAGAGGAGAAGATTTTTAAAAATCAGCAATATCTGTATAGAGATAACTGCATTTTGAATACAGATATCTATATTTAAACAAGAGCTATCTTTTTTTTTAGAAGAGGAGAAGAATTTTTAGAAATCAACCAATCAGAAACAAGAATTGCCTGTGGCAGCCATGTTTGTTAACCGATCAGGACAAAAGAAGACTTTTTTAGAAATCAACCAAGCAGAAACAAGAATGGTCTGTGGCAGCCATGTTTGTTAACCGATCAGGACAAAAGAAGATTTTTTTAGAAATCAACCTATCAGAAACAAGAATGGCCTGTGGCGACCATGTTTGTTAACGGATCGGGACGAAATTAGCAATCTTTATAGAGGACATTCCAAGGATGATTCCTACCAAGGTTCGATTCATTTGGCCAAGCGGTTTCAGAGAAGATTTATTAGTAATCAACCAATCAGAAAAAAGAATGGCATGTGGTGGCCATATTTGTTAACGGATCGCGACGAAATGAGCAATCTTTGTAGAGGACCTTCCATAGATTCTTCCTACGAAGTTTCGGTTCATTTGGCCAAGCAGTTTCAGAGGAGAATATTTTTAGAAATCGACCAATCAGAAACAAGATTCGCCTATGGCGGCCATATTTGTTAATGGATTGGGACGAAATGAGCAATCTTTATAGAGGACATCCCATAGATGCATCCTACCAAGTTTCGGTTCGTTTGGCAAAACGGTTTCAGAGGAGAAGATTTTTAAAAATCAGCAATATCGGTATAGAGATAACTGCATTTCGAATACAGATATCTATATTTAAACAAGAGTTATCTTTCTTTTAGCAGAGGAGAATATTTTTTAGAAATCAACCAATCAGAAACAAGAATTGCCTGTGGTGGCCATGTTTGTTAATGAATCGGGACGAAATGAGCAATCTTTATAGAGAACATTCCAAGGATGCTTCCTACCAAGGTTCGATTCATTTGGCCAAGCGGTTTCAGAGGAGAAGATTTTTAGAAATCGACCAATCAGAAACAAGAATTGCCTGTGGAGGCCATGTTTGTTAATGAATCGGGACGAAATGAGCAATCTTTATAGAGGACATTCCAAGGATGCTTCCTACCGAGGTTCGATTCATTTGGCCAAGCGGTTTCAGAGGAGAAGATTTTTTAGAAATCAACCAATCAGAAACATGAATGGCCTGTGGCGGCCATGTTTGTAAACGGATTGAGTTCATATAGTAGAGGGGATACGCGGTATACATTTACTGATATAAATATATCACTATTTCTATTGCGGCGGGGGACATATGACTACATGTTGCTATCTTATTAAAATTTAATTAATGGAGGTAATTTAAAGTCGATATTGACTGATTAGACGTGTGAAGTTCACTTATTGGTTAGCATAACTGAAGTCAATGGTACATAGACTACGTGGGTTTAGTACTTGTTCGCGTGTTCGTCTCCTGTTTAATAGACAGTGTGCTCAATACTCGGTAGTGATAAAACCAACGACTATGCAATTGGTAATTGCTGCTTCTCCACTAAGAACGCAACAAGTAGAAGCAGATATTGATTGGCTTCGGCGTAAGATCTTACAATAGCTAGAGGCTCAGTACTGAGCTGAGCCTGTGTCGCTCACCTTTCATTCTGCTTTGAGGAAACTTAATACAGAACCTTCCATAGCTGCTTCCCACCAAATATCGGTTCATTTTGGCAAAGCAGTTTCAGAGAAGAAGATTTTTAGAAATCGATCAATCTAAAACAAGAATTGCCTGTGGCAGCCATGTTTGTTAATGGATCAAAACGAAATGAGCAATCGGTGTCTGGTCAATTTGTCCAATGTCAAATTTGTCCCAACCAATTTGTCCCATTTTTTTGCCAATTTATCCCATCTGTATTTTATCAATGTGTATCTATGATGGCCATGTTTGTTAACGGATCAAAACGGAATGAGCAATTCCCATAGAGGACCTTCCATAGATGCTTCCTACCACGTTTCGGTCCATTTGGCCAAGCTGTTTCAGAGTAGAAGATTTTTAGAAATCGACCAATCAGAAACAAGAATTGCCTGTGGCGGCCATATTTGTTAATGGATCGGGACAAAATGAGCAATCTTTATAGAGAATCTTCCATAGATGCTTCCTAACAAGTTTCGGTTCGTTTGGCCAAGCGGTTTCAGAGGAGAAGATTTTTAAAAATCAGCAATATCTGTATAGAGATAACTGCATTTTGAATACAGATATCTATATTTAAACAAGAGCTATCTTTTTTTTTAGAAGAGGAGAAGAATTTTTAGAAATCAACCAATCAGAAACAAGAATTGCCTGTGGCAGCCATGTTTGTTAACCGATCAGGACAAAAGAAGACTTTTTTAGAAATCAACCAAGCAGAAACAAGAATGGTCTGTGGCAGCCATGTTTGTTAACCGATCAGGACAAAAGAAGATTTTTTTAGAAATCAACCTATCAGAAACAAGAATGGCCTGTGGCGACCATGTTTGTTAACGGATCGGGACGAAATTAGCAATCTTTATAGAGGACATTCCAAGGATGATTCCTACCAAGGTTCGATTCATTTGGCCAAGCGGTTTCAGAGAAGATTTATTAGTAATCAACCAATCAGAAAAAAGAATGGCATGTGGTGGCCATATTTGTTAACGGATCGCGACGAAATGAGCAATCTTTGTAGAGGACCTTCCATAGATTCTTCCTACGAAGTTTCGGTTCATTTGGCCAAGCAGTTTCAGAGGAGAATATTTTTAGAAATCGACCAATCAGAAACAAGATTCGCCTATGGCGGCCATATTTGTTAATGGATTGGGACGAAATGAGCAATCTTTATAGAGGACATCCCATAGATGCATCCTACCAAGTTTCGGTTCGTTTGGCAAAACGGTTTCAGAGGAGAAGATTTTTAAAAATCAGCAATATCGGTATAGAGATAACTGCATTTCGAATACAGATATCTATATTTAAACAAGAGTTATCTTTCTTTTAGCAGAGGAGAATATTTTTTAGAAATCAACCAATCAGAAACAAGAATTGCCTGTGGTGGCCATGTTTGTTAATGAATCGGGACGAAATGAGCAATCTTTATAGAGAACATTCCAAGGATGCTTCCTACCAAGGTTCGATTCATTTGGCCAAGCGGTTTCAGAGGAGAAGATTTTTAGAAATCGACCAATCAGAAACAAGAATTGCCTGTGGAGGCCATGTTTGTTAATGAATCGGGACGAAATGAGCAATCTTTATAGAGGACATCCCATAGATGCATCCTACCAAGTTTCGGTTCGTTTGGCAAAGCGGTTTCAGAGGAGAAGATTTTTAAAAATCAGCAATATCGGTATAGAGATAACTGCATTTCGAATACAGATATCTATATTTAAACAAGAGTTATCTTTCTTTTAGCAGAGGAGAATATTTTTTAGAAATCAACCAATCAGAAACAAGAATTGCCTGTGGTGGCCATGTTTGTTAACCGATCAGGACAAAATGAGCAATCTTTATAGAGGACCTTCCATAGATGCTTCCTACCAAGTTTCGGTTCATTTGTCCAAGCGGTTTCAGAGGAGAAGATTTTTAGAAATCGACCAATCAGAAACAAGAATTGGCTGTGGAGGCCATGTTTGTTAATGAATCGGGACGAAATGAGCAATCTTTATAGAGGACATTCCAAGGATGCTTCCTACCGAGGTTCGATTCATTTGGCCAAGCGGTTTCAGAGGAGAAGATTTTTTAGAAATCAACCAATCAGAAACATGAATGGCCTGTGGCGGCCATGTTTGTAAACGGATTGAGTTCATATAGTAGAGGGGATACGCGGTATACATTTACTGATATAAATATATCACTATTTCTATTGCGGCGGGGGACATATGACTACATGTTGCTATCTTATTAAAATTTAATTAATGGAGGTAATTTAAAGTCGATATTGACTGATTAGACGTGTGAAGTTCACTTATTGGTTAGCATAACTGAAGTCAATGGTACATAGACTACGTGGGTTTAGTACTTGTTCGCGTGTTCGTCTCCTGTTTAATAGACAGTGTGCTCAATACTCGGTAGTGATAAAACCAACGACTATGCAATTGGTAATTGCTGCTTCTCCACTAAGAACGCAACAAGTAGAAGCAGATATTGATTGGCTTCGGCGTAAGATCTTACAATAGCTAGAGGCTCAGTACTGAGCTGAGCCTGTGTCGCTCACCTTTCATTCTGCTTTGAGGAAACTTAATACAGAACCTTCCATAGCTGCTTCCCACCAAATATCGGTTCATTTTGGCAAAGCAGTTTCAGAGAAGAAGATTTTTAGAAATCGATCAATCTAAAACAAGAATTGCCTGTGGCAGCCATGTTTGTTAATGGATCAAAACGAAATGAGCAATCGGTGTCTGGTCAATTTGTCCAATGTCAAATTTGTCCCAACCAATTTGTCCCATTTTTTTGCCAATTTATCCCATCTGTATTTTATCAATGTGTATCTATGATGGCCATGTTTGTTAACGGATCAAAACGGAATGAGCAATTCCCATAGAGGACCTTCCATAGATGCTTCCTACCACGTTTCGGTCCATTTGGCCAAGCTGTTTCAGAGTAGAAGATTTTTAGAAATCGACCAATCAGAAACAAGAATTGCCTGTGGCGGCCATATTTGTTAATGGATCGGGACAAAATGAGCAATCTTTATAGAGAATCTTCCATAGATGCTTCCTAACAAGTTTCGGTTCGTTTGGCCAAGCGGTTTCAGAGGAGAAGATTTTTAAAAATCAGCAATATCTGTATAGAGATAACTGCATTTTGAATACAGATATCTATATTTAAACAAGAGCTATCTTTTTTTTTAGAAGAGGAGAAGATTTTTTAGAAATCAACCAATCAGAAACAAGAATTGCCTGTGGCAGCCATGTTTGTTTACCGATCAGGACAAAAGAAGATTTTTTTAGAAATCAACCAATCAGAAACAAGAATGGTCTGTGGCAGCCATGTTTGTTAACCGATCAGGACAAAAGAAGATTTTTTTAGAAATCAACCAATCAGAAACAAGAATGGCCTGTGGCGACCATGTTTGTTAACGAATCGGGACGAAATTAGCAATCTTTATAGAGGACATTCCAAGGATGATTCCTACCAAGGTTCGATTCATTTGGCCAAGTGGTTTCAGAGAAGATTTATTAGTAATCAACCAATCAGAAAAAAGAATGGCATGTGGTGGCCATATTTGTTAACGGATCGCGACGAAATGAGCAATCTTTATAGAGGACCTTCCATAGATTCTTCCTACGAAGTTTCGGTTCATTTGGCCAAGCAGTTTCAGAGGAGAATATTTTTAGAAATCGACCAATCAGAAACAAGATTCGCCTATGGCGGCCATATTTGTTAATGGATCGGGACGAAATGAGCAATCTTTATAGAGGACATCCCATAGATGCATCCTACCAAGTTTCGGTTCATTTGACAAAGCGGTTTCAGGGGAGAAGATTTTAAAAAATCAGCAATATCTGTAGAGATAACTGTATTTTGAATACAGATATCTATATTCAAACAAGATTTATCTTTCCTTTAGCAGAGGAGAAGATATTTTAGAAATCAACCAATCAGAAACAAGAATTGCCTGTGGTGGCAATGTTTGTTAACCGATCAGGACAAAATGAGCAATCTTTATAGAGGACCTTCCATAGATGCGTTCTACCAAGTTTCGGTTCATTTGGCCAAGCGGTTTCAGAGGAGAAGATTTTTAGAAATCGGCCAATTAGAAACAAGAATTGCCTGTGGAGGCCATGTTTGTTAATGAATCGAGACGAAATGAGCAATCTTTACAGAGGACCTTCCATAGATGCTTCCTACGAAGTTTCGGTTCATTTCGCCAAGCGGTTTCAGAGGAGAAGATTTTTAAAAATCAGCAATATCTGTATAGAGATAACTGCATTTTGAATACAGATATCTATGTTTCTGAATATGAACCGAACAAATGAACTGGTGACACGTCGAATTCGAATTATATAAATATATTTTAAAGTATTATTATCCTCGATGGTGGTGTAATGGTTAGCGTGTTTCCCTCGAGTGTCTATGCAATTTGTGCTTGTTTTTTCCTGCACTGATCACAAGTAGTATCAAAGAAGATTGGTTGATTCTGAGTCAGGAGTATGTGTCGGAGTGTCAGAGTGTGGCGACATTTCTATCTGTGTACTGTTATTCAAACAGTTATTTGAGTGAGTAAGCAAAAACAAAAAAAACTAGAGGCTCCCAGGAGCCTGTATAGCTCACCTGGGTATAACAACATCAGTCAATAAAACTTGATAACTTCGGTCAAAAAATAACAAATGTAGCCCTCGTCATTGCAGACCTCCTCTCCAAAAATATTTGGGCAGGAGTTCCCCCTTTAATGTAAGTTATCAACATTGCTGTCAAAAAACATAAATGTCAATGATTCTCCAAATTTAGCTTTTGCTACTTCACATTTTGTAATACAGTTCCTTCCCTTTGATTATTTGAGTAACCAAAAGCAGTGAAAGTCAACAAAAAAAAAATGCATTTCAAGAGGAATAACTCTTCACACAGTTGTCGGGCATTTTCAACTGTGGAAATTTGTTGTAGATCTTGACATGCTGAACATTTTTGCAATTTAAACTTAACCTTTATTTCTTATAGTTTTTTGAAATATAAGACGAAAAGTATTAAAATTTTAAAAATTTGATGAAAAAAGGGAAATAACTCCAAGATGGGTAATCAGATTTACTTCAAAATTGCAGGGTAGGTAGACCTTGCTGTGCTGATCGTTTTTACTCCATGTCGGATTTCTGATATTATTAACGGTTTTTGAGTTAGTACCCAAAAACCTGTAATTTTACCATATGTTCTATTTTTAGTAACAGCGGCCATGTTGGTTGGTGCACAGCATCACCAGACATACTTTTGAAACTAGAAACCCTAGTGATGATTCAGACCAAGTTTGGTTTCAATTGGTCCAGTAGTTTCAGAGGAGAAGATTTTTTTAAAAGTTTACGACAGACGACGACGACGGACGCCGAGTGATGGCAATAGCTCACCTGGCCCTTGGGCCAGGTGAGCTAAAACAGGAATTTTACCCCAATCATAAGACAACGTATATGACATGTCAAATTCCTTGTGTTGTATTTTGCATCCATTGTCATGGTTCTACTTTTTAATTTGCGTTTTGTATAATTCTTTTCAGCTCTACAAGTAAACAATTAATGTAACGTTCATGGTATATATGGGTCATTATCAAATAACACGCACTTTTCTGTTATTACGCAATTAAAAGACAAATATCAACCAAACTGATTGGAGAAAACATGTTTTGCATGAAGGCACATCAGCTTTCTATAGTTTTACCATCTAAATCCAGATTGGTCCAATTGCGAATTTATACTAGCTAGACGAAGGCCTGTTTTTTCCTTGGTGTTACGTGTTATTTTTCCAGAATGACTTACTTTTGGTCATTTGTACTATTCAGATGTTATGATTTTATTCGATCTTTATATTATTTTTGAACTATTCCTAAAACTCTAATAGCACAACATTATTTTTGCTTGATATATATTGAAATTTAAAGAGAAAATTAGCAAAAACCTGCTGTTATAGATTTTCATGTCTCTGGCGTTACCCTTCCTATTAAGGCTGGTAAGAGTTATCTGTCTTATCATATTTGAAGCAAAAATTGTTTCTCCCTTTGCTTATTCCCTGTTTCATGACATGTGCAGACGACAAAAACAAAAGTGATCCATAAACTAGTATAGAGCCGAAAAGGTACGTGCGATTGGCATAGTATATCAATTGTATGTCTGTGGTATACTTCTCACTACTTCTTTTTGTTAGAATTGAACAAAATGTAAAAATATACAATACATTGCATTTGGTATTCTTCACAGGATATACATATAAAGTATAGTCAGGAAGAAATTATTTTCCTTTTATCCTGAAAATACTTACCTGTTTTCTGTGGTGTTACTGTCAATGGTGTTACCATAAAGATTGTGTAACACCACAGACATTTAGCATTAAAATTGTGAATAAACACATTATTCCATAAACAGTAATATACAGAACAAAATATTGCTCTTTAACCTATGCAGAATTTTTTTTCAAACATCGTCATTTACGTGTAAGATATAGTTTAACAAGATGATGGGAGTATACTTTTTAGACCTGGTAACACCAGGGACATATCTTCATAACACCATGACAAAACTGATATTGCTCATGCATCAAACCAATATGTTGAAAAACTGAATATTGTACTGAAAACATTAAGAAAACAACAAACATAGGTTGATAGTTGTGTTTTTTTTCTTGAATTAAATGTTTACATTCATGAAGATGTCCCTGATGTAACTTTTGTCATCTGTGGTGTTACCTCTTGTCAATGGTGTTACCTCATGTAAATTGTTTCATAAAAAGGATAAATGACATAATTGAAGTAAATTATATTATAGTTGCAGGGGTTAACAAATCTTGGACCGCCTCACTAGCCCAGGGCTAGCATACTCCCAAATATTACTAGCCCGAATCTATGAACCACTAGTCCTGGCCAATACCGTGATTTCATGAATCCGACTTGCAGACTTGAACCCTTGTACAACATGTACAATGTATATTAGTTTAACTATCTTTCTTTTCAGATCTGGTATTGCGTTTTATTTTCACTTATTTTCCACAGTTCAGGTCACTGTAAGGCCAAAAAAAATAATATGTGTGTTTATGGTCACATGTCAAAAAAATCTAATCATTTAAAAAAAAAATTAAAAAAGATTTTTTTTTACTATCGGCAAAACCGGAAATAGTCGTTCCGGAATCCGATTCCGGTATTTCATTTTCGAAATTTCCGGTAAGCCGTCGTTTGTTGAAGCTGTTTTATGACGAGAATACGCAGTTTTTCTACCTTCTTTGCTCTCAATTTCGACAAAAAGCTAGCGGTTGAATAAATAAAACATTGCTGCTGGTTAAACAACATATAACATATATGAATATAAGTAGATACGCGAATATTGACAAGTTTGTCAATATCCGATATATATTTTTACTAGCCCGTCGGGCATACAGCTGATTATTTCAGCTAGCCCAAATGTGGGAATTACTAGCCCCGGGCGTCGGGCTAGGGGATTTGTTAACCCCTGAGTTGAATAAAGCTGACTTTGATAACTATGTATAACTTACTATAAGTCATCTTTTCTTTATATAAAGTGAAACAAAATACAATTATGAAAACTTGTTTGTTTCATAATGCAACTACATTTCCAAATATTGTCAAAAAAAACTAGTGCTCCAAAGAAAATATCCTACATTATGCATAATTTCCCTGTATATTATGTATGTAACCACTTTTTACATAAAAATTATTTTTCATTTTCCTAAAAAGAATAATTTTATGTTGGTAACACCACGGACTGAAAGGTATTAGGGGGTGCTACATATCTAGAAATATTTTTTTTCATGGTGGTTTTCCCGACTGCATATTATGTAAATATGTCATTGTAATGTAGGAAAAACTAATAGGCTAAAGCAAAACGGGAACGCAAATATTTGATGTCGCCAAAATATGAATAGGAAAAAGTGCGTGTATTTTGATAATGACCCATATATGATTGAACACAGGGGGATAGTTATATTCGGTTCAGTGAACACGTATATATCCAACTAAATAGCGCACGCGATGCGTTTTTGTAATAGCATTCATCAGGTATGCTCATAGTCAAAAGATTGGAAAGCCAAATATAAATTAAAAGTCTTTATTAGAATGTAAGTCAAAGGCCTGAGCAGTATAATTAAACTTTGCAAAGGATCTAATTTAGCTTTCCAACCAATTCAATGTCATATCTCTGTTTATTAATTTTACTACATGTAATTGTAATAACGTAGATAAATTAGAGCCAAACACACAAACACTGATAATCCAGAGGTGTGAGATGTGATCCTGTCATCAACACATCGTTGTGCCTTAAGCCATTGTTTTCTTTCCACGCATTTCTTTGCTCGTTAATTTGATAGAGTTAGAGTGTTTAACGCCACTTTCAACAATATTTCAGTTATACCGTGTCGGTCACTTTTATTGGTGGAGGCAACTGGAGTACCCGGAGAAAGTCACTCACAAACTTTATCATATAAAATTGTATCGAGTATGCCTTGGCATTAGCGGTATTCGAAATCACAAGACACAACGTCAGTGGTGACAAGTGTAAATCCAACTATCATACGATAACGACCACGACCGCCCCTCATTAAGTTGCGATTTACCAGGAGAGTGGTTTATGTTGTTGTCGACTACATAAAATGTAGATTATATTGTCGACCCTATCTGTTTATTTAACCAGGAATAAAATGCTTCAAACTAACATAACTATTTCGCCCTGACTTGATATACCGTCTCAAATTTTGTATATACATGTACTAATAAACTACAGCTAATTTACCCTTTGTCTTCATACTTTGGTTCTTCAGCGTAGATGGTGACTGAACAGATGCATAAATTCGGAGTTTAATGTACCGAAATAACATATGGATAAAACTATGCTCATTCGATAGAAAAATGTCTATATTTTAAAATTTCATATCTATAACACGTGATCGTTTATAGAAAAAAAAAGATATATTACACAATTAAACAGACATTTGAAACTTTCTCCTTCTAGTCCAAAAAGAAGAACAGAACCGTTGAACTGGGAACAATGCATTATATGTTAATATTCCAATGCAGAACCTGTGATTTGTATGCGAGATGTAGGCAAAGATAGTTTTGTAAGATCGATGGAAATTAGAAGAGATGAGGTGTATTCTCGTATGGAATACGAGATAGAATGCATAGCATTGTTACAGTCAATGAATGTCAAATTGTGTCGCACATTCGGGGATTTGGCAATAAGTTTCGTTCAGTCTCAGTTATCTTGTTTTCACAATGCCAGTTCCATAATTGACGTATTTGACCGATACGATGTTGAACAGTCCATCAAATCAGCTGAACGTGACAGAAGATCTCGTACTGCGCGCGCTACAAAGCTATTCCAGGTTATAGAGGGCCGATCTATTCCAGATTAGAAAAAGTTTGAGTGTGACGGCAAACAAACAAGCATTGCTTCGGTTTATGGGAGATTTCATCGTACAAAAGCATGGCCAGTTGTTCGGGTCGATTTTTGATTCCGATGAACTTTACATCGCTGATCCATTGTTTGTAAAGAGAATATCTAGCACCTGGGTGACAGAATGTAAAGACCCCTATTGTTCCCATGAAGAGGCCGACACACGAATGATCTTCCATGCAACATATGCTGATAAACAGTTTGGTATGAAGCAGGTTAAAGGAAGAATAATCACCAAGTCACCTGATACAGATGTTCTTGTTCTCGCTGTTCATTTCTTCCCATGGTTTCAGACAGGCTCCATTACAAGTACAAGGGATGGACGTCGCTTCATACCGGTACATGAAATAGTAAACTCTCTGAACCCTGTTTTTTGTCACATTTTACCAGCTGCACATGCATTATGGGGTTGTGAAACAACTTCATCAATGTTTGGTATCGGGAAAACAACAGTTTATAAGGTTCTCAAGAGCAAGTCAGAGGAGTTCAGTGATTTAGTGCTATTAGGAGAGGGTAACGTAGAGGATTCTTTGCCTGTTTCTAGAGAGTTTGTTGCCAGTCTGTATGACCAAAAAGCCAAACTACGAGCAGATTACTCTAATCTCAATAAATTCAGAGTTCGACTTGCAACAAAAAAGAAGCAAGCCTGGCCAAGCTACCACCATGCGAAGGGACATTCCATCAGCATGTACTAAGAGCATTTTTGCAGACCTATATCTGGAAATCCTCACAAAAAGCGCAGCCCCCTGTTAGGTCTCCTTTAATGTTCGGATGGGAAGACAAGGGTGGTCTGGTACCTGTTTTGTTCCGAGGACAAATGTCATCAGACTTCCTGCAGGATCTCGTGTGCAGTTGCAAAGGCAAATCAATTTGTTCCAGTAGCTGTGTTTGTTTTGAACAGAATCTGTCGTGCACAGATCTTTGTCCCTGTTATGGTAGCGACAAGTGTAAAAATGTCATAACAAAGAATGTTACCTTACTGGAAGACGATGGTCATGATGTCTGAAATTTAGTAGATTTTTACAAGGCTTTGGTGTTGTAGACGAAATCATCTGCCATGTAATGTCGTGACAAGTCCACAATAGTCATTTTGTAGTTAGATAGCGATGTTGTTCTGTCATTTGATTTGAACCAGGATAGTCCTATTTATACTGACTAATATAAATGTGTTGCTATCGACTTGTATGCTTATTTTGGTGTTTTAGGACCTCTTTTGGTTATACAGCATTCGTTGTAACGAACGCGGAGCAAAACATTGATTAAGAATACCACACAGTCATATCAGAGACAGGAACAAGAACAATGATGTTTATGTACTAGTGAAGGACGCCCATCCCCCTTTTTCTATACGCCAGAGAATTTTTCATTTGTGAAATAGAAGTTAAATTTCGTTGTAAAAAATAGTATCAATGTTATCATCAACTAATTAAAGCACATTCAGGTCAAGACGTTTCGATACAAAGGTCAAGGTCAGGTCCCTATTGGCGACATTGAAAATGTCATCAAAACCTACAAAAATACAAAACAAATTTCAGAACTAAACCTTAAAGTCTATATGAAAGACTTAATAGTGTATACAAAATTTTGCAAAAATGATAATTTCATCCCTTTGTGGGAACTGAATTCAAGGGGAGCAACCCCAAAGTTACAACTCATATTTTCTTAAAATTTTGGGTAGAACGATTATCTCCCTTTTTAAGGAATTGCAAACAGTTCCCGTTTTTACGATCCGACTATCTGGATAGAGTATGAATTCTTCTTTCCAATGATATATAATTTAGGTACATGTATATGTTCGGTGGGTACATTAAAGTCAAAAATTTCGTTCCCCGTCTACCACACTAGTAGTACCATTTCTATTTATGCAGTCAAAGAAAGATAATCGGGATTACTTTATATGTAATCTACTACCGGTAATTGATATTTCTTTCAAACTTATTTTAAGCATTATATGATGACTTATATTCATAACGAATCCATGATTTATACCAATACTGTGATATAGAAATAGGACATATTTTCTCCGTTCCAGATACAAATACTACGAAAGGAGAGTTAACTGGGTGTGCTGGACGAATCAGTATTTAAGTAATATTAATGTAGTACAGGGAATTTATACATAATTGTTTATAGTATTATAATTATTTCTATTAGCCACATGTTTTACTTATCAAAGGATTATTTTTCCTAGATGATGAAGTACATTTGTATTTAATCCCTCGTATATTTTTATTATTTATTTCAGTAATATATACTATTGGTGAATACATTCTGATAGAAGGGACCGTCGTTGTCGTGATCGTATTATAGTTGGATATACAACTATCTATGCAATCAATGCATATCACCGCTAACGCTGTGAGTTCGCATCCTGCTCATGGGGAGGTGCCCTTATAACAGCATTATGTGATAAAGTTTGTTAGTGACTTGCGGCAGGTCAGTGGTTTTTCTCCGGGTACTCCGGTTTCCTCCACCAATAAAACTGACTGCCACGATATACAAATATACAATGTAACTGAAATATTGTTGAAGTGGCATTAAACACCATAACCTCAATCCCTCAACATTATGGTACATGTAGTAGTAGAACATTTATTTTTATTACTATTGTGGTGGTTTTCAGTCACAATTGATTTGATTGAGTGAATTTTGTTCTCATTCAAACTTCGTCGAAACATTTGTAAAAAATTGAATAAAAACTCTGTAATTAAATGTCACAACAGGACACTGTTACGTATTTCATAGATAACAAGATATGATTATAATCTAACGATTATGAAGTCTCCCAAACCAGCCACTGACAACAGGTTTAAATGAACACTTTGCATTGTGACAAATTCTGAGCTTGATTTTTTGCAGTATTGTGGCAGCCATTTTGAAAATGGAGACAGGTAGAAATCAATTCAGAACATCACAATCTACCTACATATGAAATTTCGTTGAAATCGGACAATGTTGAATTTGTGTGGTATTGTGGTGGCCTTTTTGAAAATGGCAACCGGTAGAAATTTTTCGATGTCAGGAATCAATTCGGGACATCATAATCTACCTACATATGAAATGTCGTTGAAATTGGACAATGTTGAATTTGTGTGGTATTGTGGCAGCCATTTTTAAAATGGCGACCGGTAGAAATTTTTCAATGTCAGGAATCAATTCGGGACATCATTATGTACCCACATATCAAATTTTGATGATATTGGACAATGTTGAAATTTTGCGGTATTGTGGTGGCCATTTTGAAAATGGCAACCGGTAGAAATTTTTCAATGTCAGGAATCAATTCGGGACATCATTATCTACCCACATATCAAATTTTGATGATATCGGACAATGTTGAATTTTTACCGCTGACCTTTTTCTGCCGTGTTTTGGCAGCCATTTTGAATACGCAGAATTGCTCCTCTAATGGTGACCTATCACTATGTAAAATGTTATGTCGCTATCATTATCCATTTAGAAGTTATCAATATTAATGTACGAAATTTCAACTTTCCCATAGAATTCTATGGGTAACCACCTCAAAATATGACTTTGACCCCCTTTACCACAAAACTGAAAATTTTAGGACCAACTAGAAACATATATCTATAACTCCACCAAGTTTCATGAAATTCTGTCAAGTAGTTCATGAGATCTGCCGTGGACAAGTTCATGTGCCAAAGAAAAAGAAAGAAAGAAAGGAGAAAGGAAGAGAAGAATAATAACTAGAGGCTCAGCACTGAGCTGAGCCTGTGTCGCTCACCTTTCATACTGCTCTGAGGAAACTTAATACAGAACCTTCCATAGCCTATAGGTGCTCCAACCAAATCTTGGTTCGCTTTGGCAAAGCAGTTTCAGAGAAGAAGATTTTTAGAAAGCGACCAATCTAAAACAAGAATTGCCTGTGGCAGCCATGTTTGTTAATGGATCAAAACAAAATTAGCAATCTCTATAGAGGACCTTCCATAGATGATTCTTACCAAGTTTCATATCATTTGGCCAAGTGGTTGCAGAGGAAAAGCTGTTTTAGAAATCGAACAATAAGAAACAAGAATTGCCTATGACGGCCATGTTTGTTAACGGATCAAAACGGAATGAGCAATTCCCATAGAGGACCTTCCATAGATGCTTCCTACCAAGTTTTGATCTATTTGGCCAAGCTGTGTCAGAGTAGAAGATTTTTAGAAATTGACCGATCAGAAAAAAGAATTGTCTGTGGCGGCCATGTTTGGCAATATTTATAAGAGAACTTTCCATAGATGCTTCCTACCAAGTTTCGGATCATTTGGTCATGCGGTTTCAGAGGAGATTTTTAGAAATAGACCAATCAGAAACAAGAATCGCCTGTGGTGGCCATGTTTGTTAATGGATCGAGACAGAATGAGCAATCGTTATAGAGGACCTTCCATAAATGCTTCCTACCAAGTTTCGGTTCATTTGGCCATGTGATTTTTATAAATAAACCAATGTTTCTTAATGGAATTGGAACAAAATGAGTACTCTTTATAGAGGACAGCCCATAGATGCTTCCTACCAAGTTTCGGATCATTTGGCCAAGCGGTTTCAGAGGACAAGAATTAACAAAATCAGCTAATCATCAAAAAGAATGGCCTGTGGTGGTCATGTTTGTTAATGGATCGGGACGAAATGAGCAATGTTTATAGAGGACCTTCCATAGATGCTTCCTACTAAGTTTTGAATTATTTGGCCAAGCGGTTACAGAAGGGAATAATTTTTTAAATCAGCCAATCAGAAACAAGAGTCGTCTGTGGTGGCCATGTTTGTTAACGGATCGGGACGAAATGAGCAATCCTTATAGAGGGCCTTCCATAGATGCTTCCTACCAAGTTTCAGTTCATTTGGCTGAGGGGTTTTAAAGGCATATTTATCTGTAATTCAATTCATAGTATCTATATTTAAATTAGAGTTATCTCCCTTTCCACACAAAAAAATATTTTTTTAGAAAGCATACAATCATAAACATGAATTGCCTGTGACGACCATGTTTGACAATGCATCGGGATGAAATTATCAATCTTTCTGGAGGACCTTCCATAGATGCTTCCTACCCAGTTTCAGTTCATTTGGCTATGCGGTTTCAGAGGAGAAGATTTTTAAAAATAGGCCATTCAGAAACAAGAATTGCCTGTGGTGGCCATGTTTGTAAATGGATCGGGACCAAATGAGAATCTTTATAGAGGACCTTCCATAGATGCTTCCTACCAAGTTTCAGTTGATATGGCCGCGGGGTTTCAGAGGAGAAGATTAAAATGTGAAAATTTAACGGACGACGGACGCCAAGTGATGGCAAAAGCTCACTTTGCCTTTGGCAAGGTGAGCTAATAATAATAATAAATATTGGTTACTGTAACGCAGAGCGTTACAAATGTCACCCAAATGAACAATACAAGTATTTGTGGTATGAATGAAGAATAGTCATTTTTAGGGTTAGTGTGAGAACATAGCAAGAAATAATTAGAGCCCAGTTTTTGACTCTATCATGTCTATAGTAGGGCTTCTTTGTTATGTTACCCTACAATGTGCTACAATAAACTAGTAAGCAAAGCAAGAAAAAAAATAGCTTCAATTGTCCGCCATCATCTACGACACCAGTAATGAAGATGTTAGAAGACTATATTATTAGCATGAAATCAAATGCAAAAGATGTTTGTCATACACTATTATATTAATAACCTAGTATTAGATAGCAATTTGCATACTAAGTCTGAAAAGATATAGTTGTTATTCACCTTTGTGTTAAATTGAGTGTTTTTGCGGTTTCCATGGCAACGGCAGGCATTTTGAAATTTCCAAGCCTCAAAACCATTTATATACATGCCATACAACATTTCTATTAAGTTTCATCCAATTCAGAGCACTTTAAATTGTTCACGTTTTTTGTGGCAACAGCGACCATTCTGAAATTATGTGTACACATGTCAGACAAAATTTCTGGAAAGTTTCATCCAATTCCAAGCACTTTAAATTATTCGTGTTTTTTGTGGTTTCCATGGCAATAGTGGCCATTTTAAAAATTATGAAAGTAGTTTGCACATCTACTCATAGTGCTTAACATTCCTGTGAAGTTTGGATATCAATTTGCAACATCATAATCTACTTGGAAACCAAATTTCGCCCAAATCGGAGGATTTTTGTATTTTGGCGGTCATTTTGGATTGAAAATGGCTGCCATAGCAAACCAAAATGGTCGCAATATGGTGCAGCATGTCTTACCCCCTGTAAATATCCATTTCCATTGAAATCTTTTCATTTTGAATTTTTAATGATTTTTTTAATTTTTATATTGGCAGCCATTTTGAAATGGCAGACATTTTGAAAATTTTAAAAACAAAGAGCACAACTTTTAGTGATAATCTATTTTTGTGCCAAATTTCAAAAAGGATCCGCTGTTTGGAGTGAATTTAACATTTTTTGCACCTTGGTTACCATGGCAACGGCCGCCATTTTGAATTTTGTTCAACCCTCAAAAGCTGCCACACTACGGTGGATATTTCAACAAAGTTTCATGAAGTTTAATGAAAGAAAAATTTTTTTAAACCCCCTTTTTTCTTTCCATGGCAATTGCGGCAAAGTTTGTCCAACCGATTCCAATTTGTTTGGTTGATCTCGTTCCACTAGATGTGGGTGTTGTTCCTATCAAGTTTCAGCAATTTCTGTTTGGCGAGTAACCTGCTATGATCATTTTTGTGTTTTTCATTTGTTAAGCATTTTGGCCGTTTCCAGGGCAACGGCAGCCATTTTGAAAAAAAATCGACCCTTAACAGCACAACTTCACATGGCATATGATATTCCTACAAGGTTTCATAAAGTTTGATCAAGGCATCTCCGAGAAAAGTGTCGGACAAAAATGTGTGGAAGAATAACTAGAATTGCCATTGCAAGCAATAGCGGATATCACCCCACTCCATTATTTTGGTACCTTGGTTTCCATGGTAATGCCATTTTGAATTTTCTCAACACGCCAAAAGCTTCCACACACTACGGTGAATATTCTTACGATGTTTCATGAAGTTTGATGAAAGAAATCAAAATTTTTTAAAAATCCCCCCTTTTTTTATTTCCATGGCAACTGCAGCAAAGTTTATCCTACCAATTCCGATTTTTTTTGGCTTATCTCGTTCCAATAGATGTGGATATGGCAGGAAACATTACTGCAAAACTTTGTGAAGTTTGGAGTGAATTTAACATTTTTTGTACCTTGGTTACCATGGCAACGGCCACCATTTTGAATTTTTTTCAACCATCCAAAAGCTGTCACATGCTACGGTGGATATTCCCACAAAGTTTCATGAAGTTTGATGAAAGGAATCCAATATTTTTATAAATCCCCTTTCATTTCCATGGCAACTGCGGCAAAGTTTGTCCAACCAATTCCGATTTTTTTGGCTTATCTCGTTCCACTAGATGTGGATGTTGTTCTTATAAAGTTTCATCAATTTCTGTTCAGCGAGTAACCTGTTATGATCTTTTTTGTGTTTTTCAATTTTTTAGCATTTTGGCCGTTTCCATGGCAACGGCAGCCATTTTGAAAAAAAATCAACCCTTAACAGCACAACTTCACATGGCATATGATATTCCTACAATGTTTCATAAAGTTTGATCTAGGCATCTCCGAGAAATCGAGCGGACAAAAATAACTAGAATTGCCATTGCAAAGCAATGGAGGACATCACCCCACCCCATTATTATGGTACCTCGGTTTCTATGGTAACGCCATTTAGAATTTTAAGAACACGCCAAAAGCTTCCGCACACTATGGTGAATATTCCTACGATGTTTCATGAAGTTTGATGAAAGAAATCAAAAAATTAAAAAAATTCCCCCTTTTTTATTTCCATGGCAACTGCGGCAAAGTTTGTCCTACCGATTCTGAATTTTTTGGCTTATCTCATTCCACTAGATGTGGATGTGATAAGAAACATTACTGCAAAAATTTGTGAAGTTTGGAGTGAATTTAACATTTTTTGCACCTTGGTTACCATGGCAACGGCCACCATTTTGAATTTTTTCAACCCCCAAAAGCTGCCACACACTACGGTGGATATTCCTACAAAGTTTCATGAAGTTTGATGAAAGGAATCCAAAAATGCTTTAAATCCTCCCTTTTTTGTTTCCATGGCAACTGCGGCAAAGTTTGTCCAACCAATTCTGATTTTTTTTGGCTTATCTCGTTCCACTAGAAGTGGATGTTGTTGCTGTCAAGTTTCATCAATTTCTGTTTGGCGAGTAACCTGCTTTAATCATTTTTGTGTTTTTCAATTTTTTGGATTTTTACCGTTTCCATGGCAACGGCAGCCATTTTGAAAAAATCAACCATTAATAGCACAACTTCATATGGCATATGATATTCCTATAAGGTTTCATAAAGTTTGATTAAGGAATCTCCGAGAAATCGAACGAACAAAAATGTATGGAAGAAGAATAATAAGAACAAGAATTGCCATTGCAAAGCAATAGCGGACATCACCTCACCCCATTATTTTGGTACCTCGGTTTCCATGGTAACGCCATTTTGAATTTTATCAACACATCAAAAGCTTCCACACACTATGGTGAATATTCCTACGATGTTTCATGAAAGAAATCAAAAAATTTAAAAAATCCCCCTTTTTTTATTTCCATGGCAACTGCGGCAAAGTTTGTCCTACCGATTCTGAATTTTTTGGCTTATCTCATTCCACTAGATGTGGATGTGACAAGAAACATTACTGCAAAAATTTGTGAAGTTTGGAGTGAATTTAACATTTTTTGCACCTTGGTTACCATGGCAACGGCCACCATTTTGAAATTTTTTCAACCCCCCAAAAGCTGTCACACACTACGGTGGATATTCCTATAAAGTTTCATGAAGTTTGATGAAAGGAATCCAAAAATGTTTTAAATCTCCCTTTTTGTTTCCATGGCAATTGCGGCAAAGTTTGTCCTACCAATTCTGATTTTATTTTGGCTTATCTCGTTCCACTACAAGTGGATGTTGTTCCTGTCAAGTTTCATCAATTTCTGTTTGGCGAGGAACCTGCTATAATCATTTTTGTGTTTTTCAATTTTTTTGCATTTTTGCCGTTTCCATGGCAATGGCAGCCATTTTGAAAAAATCAACCATTAATAGCACAACTTCATATGGCATATGATATTCCTATAAGGTTTCATAAAGTTTGATCAAGGAATCTCCGAGAAATCGAGCGGACAAAAATGTATGGAAGAAGAATAATAAGAACAAGAATTGCCATTGCAAAGCAATAGCGGACATCACCCCACCCCATTATTTTGGTACCTCGGTTTCCATGGTAACACCATTTTGAATTTTATCAACACATCAAAAGCTTCCACACACTATGGTGAATATTCCTACGATGTTTCATGAAGTTTGATGAAAGAAATCAAACAAATTTTTAAATCCCCCCTTTTTTTTATTTCCATGGCAACTGCGGCAAAGTTTGTCCTACCAATTCCGATTATTTATGCTTATCTCATTCCACTAGATGTGGATGTGACAAGAAACATTACTGCAAAATGTGGGAAGTTTGGAGTGAATTTAACAATTTTTGCACCTTGGTTACCATGGCAACGGCCACCATTTTGAATTTTTTCAACCCCCTAAAAGCTGTCACACACTACGGTGGATATTCCTATAAAGTTTCATGAAGTTTGATGAAAGGAATCCAAAAATGTTTTAAATCCCCCCTTTTTGGTTTCCGTGGCAACTGCGGCAATGTTTGTCCAACTTTTGAAAAAATCAACCCTTAATAGCACAACTTCATATGGCATATTACATTCCTATAAGGTTTCATAAAGTTTGATCAAGGAATCTCCGAGAAATCGAGCGGACAAAAATCTGTGGAAGAAGAATAATAAGAATAAGAACTAGAATTGCCATTGCAAAGCAATGGCAGACATCACCCCACCCCATTATTTTGGTACCTCCGTTTCCATGGTAATGCCATTTTGAATTATATCAACATTTTTGCCGTTTCCATGGCAACGGCAGCCATTTTGAAAAAATCAACCATTAATAGCACAACTTCATATGGCATATGATATTCCTATAAGGTTTCATAAAGTTTGATTAAGGAATCTCCGAGAAATCGAGCGGACAAAAATGTATGGAAGATGAATAATAAGAACAAGAATTGCCATTGCAAAGCAATAGCGGACATCACCCCACCCCATTATTTTGGTACCTCGGTTTCCATGGTAACACCATTTTGAATTTTATCAACACATCAAAAGCTTCCACACACTATGGTGAATATTCCTACGATGTTTCATGAAGTTTGATGAAAGAAATCAAACAAATTTTTAAATCCCCCCTTTTTTTTATTTCCATGGCAACTGCGGCAAAGTTTGTCCTACCAATTCCGATTATTTATGCTTATCTCATTCCACTAGATGTGGATGTGACAAGAAACATTACTGCAAAATGTGGGAAGTTTGGAGTGAATTTAACATTTTTTGCACCTTGGTTACCATGGCAACGGCCACCATTTTGAATTTTTTCAACCCCCCAAAAGCTGTCACACACTACGGTGGATATTCCTATAAAGTTTCATGAAGTTTGATGAAAGGAATCCAAAAATGTTTTAAATCCCCCCTTTTTGGTTTCCGTGGCAACTGCGGCAATGTTTGTCCAACTTTTGAAAAAATCAACCCTTAATAGCACAACTTCATATGGCATATTACATTCCTATAAGGTTTCATAAAGTTTGATCAAGGAATCTCCGAGAAATCGAGCGGACAAAAATGTGTGGAAGAAGAATAATAAGAATAAGAACTAGAATTGCCATTGCAAAGCAATGGCAGACATCACCCCACCCCATTATTTTGGTACCTCCGTTTCCATGGTAATGCCATTTTGAATTATATCAACATGCCAAAAGCTTCCACACACTACGGTGAATATTCCTACAATGTTTCATGAAGTTTGATGAAAGAAATCAAAATTTTTTAAAATCCCCCTTTTTTTATTTCCATGGCAACTGCGGCAAGGTTTGTCTTACCGATTCTGATTTTTTTTACTTATTTCGTTCCACTAGATGTGGATGTGACAGGAAACATTACTGCAAAACTTTGTGAAGTTTGGAGTGAATTTAACATTTTTTGCACCTTGGTTACCATGGCAACGGCCGCCATTTTGAATTTGTTCAACCCCCCCAATATCTGCCACACACTACGGTTTCATCAATTTCTATTCGGCGAGTAACCTACTATGATCATTTTTGTGTTTTTCAATTTTTTAGCATTTTGGCCGTTTCCATGGCAACGGCAGCCATTTTGAAACTAGAGGCTCAGTGGGCTGAGGAAACTTAATACAGAACCTTCCATAGGTGCTTCCCACCAAATTTCTGTTCATTTTGGCATAGCAGTTTCAGAGAAGAAGATTTTTAGAAATTGACCAATCTAAAACAAGAATTGCCTGTGGCAGCCATGTTTGTTAATGGATCAAAACGACATGAGCAATCTCTATAGAGGACCTTCTCATAGATGCTTCTTATCAAGTTTCATATCATTTGGCCTAGTGGCTTCAGAGGAAAAGCTGTTTCAGAAATCGACCAATAAGAAACAAGAATTGCCTATGATGGCCATGTTTGTTAACGGATCAAAACAGAATGAGCAATTCCCATAGAGGACCTTCCATAGATGCTTCCTACCATGTTTCAGAGTAGAAGATTTTTAGAAATTGACCAATCAGAAACAATAATTGCCTGTGGCGGCCATGTTTGTTAATGATCGGGACAAAATGAGCAATCCTTATAGAGAACCTTCCATAGATGCTTCCAACCAAGTTTCTGTTCATTTGGCAAAGCGGTTTCAGAGATGAAGATTTTTAGAAATCGACCAATTAGAAACAAGAATTGCCTGTGGCAGCCATATTTGTTAATGGATCAGGATGAAATGAGCAGTCTTTATAGAGGACCTCCCATAGATGCATCCTACCAAGTTTCGGTTCATTTGGCAAAGCGGTTTCAGAGGAGAAGATTTTTTAGAAATCATCCAATCAGAAACAAGAATTGTCTATGGTGGCCATATTTGTTAACGGATCGGGACGAAATGAGCAATCACAACAGAGGACTTTCCATAGATGCTTCCTACCAAGTTTCGGTTCATTTGGCCAAACGGTTTCAGAGGAGAAGAATCTAATTTTTTCAATAGTTTTCTATTTTTTATTGATTTTTTTCACTAATTTTCAAGTTTGAGAAGCGGCAACGGCCATCATTCATGGTCTGAAAGAGAATTATATATGCATTGTTCCTTTATAGTTTGGTAGCAACATTGGCTCTTTACAATATTTAAAGAATTAAAAAAAATCAAAAAAATATATTTTTTGTAACGATAGCAGCCATTTTTCATAAGCGACCAGGGTTAGCAACCATAAGTCTGAAAGTGGATCATATATGCATCATTTCCATACAGGCTTTTTACCGGATTTTAAAATATGTTTTTTGACAATAATTTTCTATTTTTTGTAACAGTGACGGCCACGTTGGATGACAGCCGGAGGTCTTCCATCAAAATTTTGAAAGAAGACCACTTATGCATTCCTTCCATATATGGCTTGATTGCATTTGACTCTTTACAGGATATTAAAATAATTTTTTAATGATTTTTTTCACTAATTTTCAATTTATAGTAACGATGGTGGCCATGTTTGATGGGGAATGGGGTCCTCAACCATAATTCTGAAAGAATATTACATATGTATCAAATTTAATTGCTGATTTTACCCCTATGTTCTATTTATAGACATGGTGGCCATGATGGTTGGTCGGCAGGGTCATCAGATATAACTTTTAAAGGGAACCCCCTAAGGATGATTCAGGCCAAGTTTGGTTTAAATTGGCCCAGTGGTTTCAGAGGATAAGATTTTTTTTAAAGTTTACAGACGGACACCAAGTGATGGCAATAGCTCATACAGGTGAGCTAAAACTTGCAGTGTAGGTGGATCTTGACAGGCTGAACATGTTTGCAGTTTAAACTTAACATCTATCTCTTATAGTTTTTGAAATAAAGGACGAAAAGTATTAACATTTTGAAAATTTGATGAAAAAAGAGCAATAACTCCAAAATAGGTAATGGAATTTACTTCAAAATTGCAGGGTATGTAGATCTTGACATGCTGCACAGTTTTGCAATTTAAACTTAACATCTATCTCTTATAGTTTTTGAAATATAAGACGAAAAGTATTAAATTTTTTAAATGTGATGAAAAAAGGGCAATAACTCAAAGATGGGTGATCAGATTTACTTCAAAATTGCAGGGTAGGTAGATCTTGACATGCTGAACATGTTTGCAGTTTCAACTTACCATTTATCTCTTATAGTTTTTGAAATAAAGGACGAAAAGTATTAACATTTTGAAAATTTGATGAAAAAAGGGAAATAACTCCAAAATGGGTAATCAGATTTACTTCAAAATTACAGGGTAGGTAGATCTTGACATGCTGCACATTTTTGCAATTAAACTTAACCTTTATCTCTTATAGTTTTTGAAAAATAAGATGAAAAGTATTAAAATTTTAAAAATTTGATGAAAAAAGGGAAATAACTCCAAGATGGGTAATCAGATTTACTTCAAAATTGCAGGGTAGGTAGATCTTGCTGTGCTGATCATTTTTACCCCATGTCAGATTTCTGTTTTTATTAACGGTTTTTGAGTTATTACCCAAAAACTGCAATTTTACCCCTATGTTCTATTTATAGACATGGTGGCCATGATGGTTGGTCGGCTGGGTCATCGGACATAACTTTTAAAGGGAACCCCCTAAGGATGATTCAGGCCAAGTTTGGTTTAAATTGGCCCAGTGGTTTCAGAGGAGAAGATTTTTTTAAAAGTTTACAGACGGACGACGGACGCCAAGTGATGGCAATAGCCCACATGAGCCTTTGGGTCAGGTGAGCTAAAAATCAACCCTTCACAGCACATCTTCACATGGCATATGATATTCCTACAAGGTTTCATAAAGTTTGATCAAGGCATCTCCGAAAAATCGAGCGGACAAAAATATGTGAAAGAATAATAATAATAATAGTGAAAAAGAAACGTAGAATAGCAATACATCACCCGACAACAGTTGGGGTGATGTAATAAGAATAATAATAATAGTGAAAAAGAAACGCAGAACAGCAATACATCACAAGACAACAGTCGGGGTGATGTAATAATAGAATAACAATACATCACCCGACAGCAGTCGGGGTTATGTAATAAGAAACGGAGCAAACACAATATGTCTTGACCACCAGGATATAACTGAATTTTTGTTGAAAGTGGCATAAAACACCAATAACTCGATATTGTCAAATGTACATTTTGCATGTGTGTATTTCATAAAACGAAATGAAAATAGGAAGAGGATATCAGAGAAAAACGAATCCGTTTAAATGACCGTCGGCTAATTGAACGATGGACCTCAACCTCAATTCGCCACTAGGACAGGACGTTAATAAGTGTCTCCGTGTATGCAGAATGTCACCCGCTCCTTCACACAAGACACAAGTATCAATAGCTCCTAATGACAAACAATTTATTGTGAGAGATCGTTATTGGTCATTTGTTTGTTGTGAGAGGTCGTTATTGGTCCTTTGTTTGTTGTGAGAGGTCGTTATTGGTCATTTGTTTGTTGTGAGGGATTGTTATTGGTCCTTTGTTTGTTGTGAGAGGTCATTATTGGTCATTTGTTTGTTGTGAGAGGTCATTATTGGTCATTTGTTTGTTGTGAGAGGTTGTTATTGGTCCTTTGTTTGTTGTGAGAGGTTGTTATTGGTCCTTTGTTTGTTGTGAGAGGTCGTTATTGGTCATTTGTTTGTTGTGAGAGGTTGTTATTGGTCCTTTGTTTGTTGTGAGAGGTCGTTATTGGTCATTTGTTTGTTGTGAGGGATTGTTATTGGTCCTTTGTTTGTTGTGAGAGGTCATTATTGGTCATTTGTTTGTTGTGAGAGGTCATTATTGGTCATTTGTTTGTTGTGAGAGGTTGTTATTGGTCCTTTGTTTGTTGTGAGAGGTTGTTATTGGTCCTTTGTTTGTTGTGAGAGGTTGTTATTGGTCCTTTGTTTGTTGTGAGAGGTTGTTATTGGTCCTTTGTTTGTTGTGAGAGGTTGTTATTGGTCCTTTGTTTGTTGGGAGAGGTTGTTATTGGTCCTTTGTTTGTTGTGAGAGGTCGTTATTGGTCTTTGTTTATTGTGAGAGGTCGTTATTGGTCCTTTGTTTGTTGTGAGAGGTCGTTATTGGTCCTTTGTTTGTTGTGAGAGGTCGTTATTGGTCCTTTGTTTATTGTGAGAGGTTATTATTGGTCCTTTGTTGTGAGAGGTTGTTATTGGTCCTTTGTTTATTGTGAGAGGTCTTTATTGGTCCTTTGTTTGTTGTGAGAGGTTGTTATTGGTCCTTTGTTTGTTGTGAGAGGTCGTTATTGGTCCTTTGTTTGTTGTGAGAGGTCGTTATTGGTGCTTTGTTTGTTGTGAGAGGTCGCTATTGGTCCTTTGTTTGTTGTGAGAGGTCGTTATTGGTCCTTTGTTGTGAGAGGTTGTTATTGGTCCTTTGTTTATTGTGAGAGGTCATTATTGGTCCTTTGTTTATTGTGAGAGGTCGTTATTGGTCCTTTGTTTATTGTGAGAGGTCTTTATTGGTCCTTTGTTTGTTGTGAGAGGTTGTTATTGATCCTTTGTTTGTTGTGAGACGTCATTATTGATCCTTTGTTTGTTGTGAGAGGTTGTTATTGGTCATTTGTTTGTTGTGAGAGGTCGTTATTGGTCCTTTGTTTGTTGTGAGAGGTCGTTATTGGTCCTTTGTTTGTTGTGAGAGGTTGTTATTGGTCCTTTGTTTGTTGTGAGAGGTCTTTATTGGTCCTTTGTTTGTTGTGAGAGGTCGTTATTGGTCCTTTGTTTATTGTGAGAGGTCTTTATTGGTCTTTTGTTTGTTGTGAGAGGTTGTTATTGATCCTTTGTTTGTTGTGAGACGTCATTATTGGTCCTTTGTTTGTTGTGAGAGGTTGTTATTGGTCCTTTGTTTATTGTGAGAGGTCGTTATTGGTCATTTGTTTGTTGTGAGAGGTCTTTATTGGTCCTTTGTTTGTTGTGATAGGTTGTTATTGGTCATTTGTTTGTTGTGAGAGGTCGTTATTGGTCCTTTGTTTGTTGTGAGAGGTCGTTATTGGTCCTTTGTTTGTTGTGAGAGGTCTTTATTGGTCCTTTGTTTGTTGTGAGAGGTTGTTATTGGTCATTTGTTTGTTGTGAGAGGTTGTTATTGGTCCTTTGTTTGTTGTGAGAGGTCGTTATTGGTCATTTGTTTATTGTGAGAGGTTGTAATTGGTCATTTGTTTGTTCTGAGAGGTCGCTATTGGTCCTTTGTTTGTTGTGAGAGGTTGTTATTGGTCATTTGTTTATTGAAAGATTGTTATTGGTCATTTGTTTGTTGTGAGAGGTCGTTATTGATCCTTTGTTTGTTGTGAGAGGTCGTTATTGGTCCTTTGTTTATTGTGAGAGGTCGTTATTGGTCCTTTATTTGTTGTGAGAGGTCATTATTGGTCCTTTGTTTGTTGTGAGAGGTCTTTATTGGTCCTTTGTTTGTTGTGAGAGGTTGTTATTGGTCCTTTGTTTGTTGTGAGAAGTCGTTATTGGTCCTTTGTTTATTGTGAGAGGTCGTTATTGGTCCTTTGCTTGTTGTGAGAGGTCGTTATTGGTGCTTTGTTTGTTGTGAGAGGTCTTTATTTGTCCTTTGTTGTGAGAGGTCTTTATTGGTCCTTTGTTTGTGGCGAGAGTTCGTTATTGGTCTTTTTGTTGTGAGAGGTTGTTGTTGGTCCTTTGTTTATTGTGAGAGGTCATTATTGGTCCTTTGTTTATTGTGAGAGGTCGTTATTGGTCATTTGTTTGTTGTGAGAGGTTGTTATTGGTCCTTTGTTTGTTGTGAGAGGTCGTTATTGGTCCTTTATTTGTTGTGAGAGGTCGTTATTGGTCCTTTGTTTGTTGTGAGAGGTCTTTATTGGTCCTTTGTTTGTGGCGAGAGTTCGTTATTGGTCCTTTGTTTGTCCTTTGTTTGTTGTGAGAGGTTATTATTGGTCATTTCTTTGTTGTGAGAGGTTGTTATTGGTCCTTTGTTTGTTGTGAGAGATCGTTATTGGTCATTTGACTGTTGTGAGATGTCGTTATTGGTTCTTTGTTTGTTGCGAGAGGTCATTATTGGTCATTTGTTTGTTGTGAGAGGTCTTTATTGGTCCTTTGTTTGTTGTGAGAGGTCGTTATTGGTCCTTTGTTTGTTGTGAGAGGTCGTTATTGGTCCTTTGTTGTGAGAGGTCTTTATTGGTCCTTTGTTTGTGGCGAGAGTTCGTTATTGGTTCTTTTTGTTGTGAGAGGTTGTTATTGGTCCTTTGCTTGTTGTGAGAGGTCATTATTGGTCATTTGTTTGTTGTGAGAGGTTGTTATTGGTCCTTTGTTGTGAGAGGTCGTTATTGGTCCTTTATTTGTTGTGAGAGGTCGTTATTGGTCCTTTGTTTGTTGTGAGAGGTCTTTATTGGTCCTTTGTTTGTTGTGAGAGGTCTTTATTGGTCATTTGTTTGTTGTGAGAGGTCGTTATTGGTCCTTTGTTTGTTGTGAGAGGTCGTTATTGGTCCTTTGTTGTGAGAGGTCTTTATTGGTCCTTTGTTTGTGGCGAGAGTTCGTTATTGGTCCTTTTTTGTTGTGAGAGGTTGTTGTTGGTCCTTTGTTTGTTGTGAGAGATCATTATTGGTCCTTTGAGTGTTGTGAGACGTCGTTATTGGTCCTTTGTTTGTTGTGAGAGGTCGTTATTGGTCATTTCTTTGTTGTGAGAGGTCGTTATTGGTCCTTTGTTTGTTGTGATAGGTCCTTATTGGTCATTTGTTTGTTGTAAGAGGTCGTTATTGGTCCTTTGTTTGTTGTGATAGGTCCTTATTGGTCCTTTGTTTATTGTGAGAGGTCGTTATTGGTCCTTTTTTGTTGTGGGAGGTCTTTATTGGTCCTTTGTTTGTGGCGAGAGTTCGTTATTGGTCCTTTTTTGTTGTGAGAGGTTGTTGTTGGTCCTTTGTTTATTGTGAGAGGTCATTATTGGTCATTTGTTTGTTGTGAGAGGTTGTTATTGGTCCTTTGTTTGTTGTGAGATATCGTTATTGGTCATTTGAGTGTTGTGAGACGTCGTTATTGGTCCTTTGTTTGTTGTGAGAGGTCGTTATTGGTCCTTTGTTTGTTGTGAGGGATTGTTATTGGTCCTTTGTTTGTTGTGAGAGGTCGTTATTGGTCTTTGTTTATTGTGAGAGGTCGTTATTGGTCCTTTGTTTGTTGTGAGAGGTCGTTATTGGTCCTTTATTTGTTGTGAGAGGTTGTTATTGGTCCTTTGTTGTGAGAGGTCGTTATTGGTCCTTTATTTGTTGTGAGAGGTCGTTATTGGTCCTTTGTTTGTTGTGAGAGGTCTTTATTGGTCCTTTGTTTGTTGTGAGAGGTCATTATTGGTCATTTGTTTGTTGTGAGAGGTCGTTATTGGTCCTTTGTTTGTTGTGAGAGGTCGTTATTGGTCCTTTGTTGTGAGAGGTCTTTATTGGTCCTTTGTTTGTGGCGAGAGTTCGTTATTGGTCCTTTTTTGTTGTGAGAGGTTGTTGTTGGTCCTTTGTTTGTTGTGAGAGATCATTATTGGTCCTTTGAGTGTTGTGAGACGTCGTTATTGGTCCTTTGTTTGTTGTGAGAGGTCGTTATTGGTCATTTCTTTGTTGTGAGAGGTCGTTATTGGTCCTTTGTTTGTTGTGATAGGTCCTTATTGGTCATTTGTTTGTTGTAAGAGGTCGTTATTGGTCCTTTGTTTGTTGTGATAGGTCCTTATTGGTCCTTTGTTTATTGTGAGAGGTCGTTATTGGTCCTTTTTTGTTGTGGGAGGTCTTTATTGGTTCTTTGTTTGTGGAGAGAGTTCGTTATTGGTCCTTTTTTGTTGTGAGAGGTTGTTGTTGGTCCTTTGTTTATTGTGAGAGGTCATTATTGGTCATTTGTTTGTTGTGAGAGGTTGTTATTGGTCCTTTGTTTGTTGTGAGAGATCGTTATTGGTCCTTTGAGTGTTGTGAGACGTCGTTATTGGCCCTTTGTTTGTTGTGAGAGGTCGTTATTGGTCCTTTGTTTGTTGTGAGGGATTGTTATTGGTCCTTTGTTTGTTGTGAGAGGTCGTTATTGGTCTTTGTTTATTGTGAGAGGTCGTTATTGGTCCTTTGTTTGTTGTGAGAGGTCGTTATTGGTCCTTTGTTTGTTGTGAGAGGTCGTTATTGGTCCTTTGTTTATTGTGAGAGGTTGTTATTGGTCCTTTGTTGTGAGAGGTTGTTATTGGTCCTTTGTTTATTGTGAGAGGTCTTTATTGGTCCTTTGTTTGTTGTGAGAGGTTGTTATTGGTCCTTTGTTGTGAGAGGTCGTTATTGGTCCTTTGTTTATTGTGAGAGGTCTTTATTGGTCCTTTGTTTATTGTGAGAGGTCTTTATTGGTCCTTTGTTTGTTGTGAGAGGTTGTTATTGGTCCTTTGTTGTGAGAGGTTGTTATTGGTCCTTTGTTTGTTGTGAGGTCTTTATTGGTCCTTTGTTTATTGTGAGAGGTCTTTATTGGTCCTTTGTTTGTTGTGAGAGGTCGTTATTGGTCCTTTGTTTATTGTGAGAGGTCGTTATTGGTGCTTTGTTTGTTGTGAGAGGTTGTTATTGGTCCTTTGTTGTGAGAGGTTGTTATTGGTCCTTTGTTTGTTGTGAGAGGTTGTTATTGGTCCTTTGTTTGTTGTGAGAAGTCGTTATTGTTCCTTTGTTTGTTGTGAGAGGTCGTTATTGGTCCTTTGTTTGTTGTGAGAGGTTGTTATTGGTCCTTTGTTTGTTGTGAGAGGTCGTTATTGGTCCTTTGTTTGTTGTGAGAGGTCGTTATTGGTCCTTTGTTTGTTGTGAGAGGTCGTTATTGGTCCTTTGTTTATTGTGAGAGGTCTTTATTGGTCCTTTGTTTGTTGTGAGAGGTTGTTATTGATCCTTTGTTTGTTGTGAGACGTCATTATTGGTCCTTTGTTTGTTGTGAGAGGTTGTTATTGGTCCTTTGTTTATTGTGAGAGGTCGTTATTGGTCATTTGTTTGTTGTGAGAGGTCTTTATTGGTCCTTTGTTTGTTGTGAGAGGTTGTTATTGGTCATTTGTTTGTTGTGAGAGGTCGTTATTGGTCCTTTGTTTGTTGTGAGAGGTCGTTATTGGTCCTTTGTTTGTTGTGAGACGTCATTATTGGTCCTTTGTTTGTTGTGAGAGGTCGTTATTGGTCCTTTGTTTATTGTGAGAGGTCGTTATTGGTCATTTGTTTGTTGTGAGAGGTCTTTATTGGTCCTTTGTTTGTTGTGAGAGGTCGTTATTGGTCCTTTGTTTGTTGTGAGACGTCATTATTGGTCCTTTGTTTGTTGTGAGAGGTCGTTATTGGTCCTTTGTTTATTGTGAGAGGTCGTTATTGGTCATTTGTTTGTTGTGAGAGGTCTTTATTGGTCCTTTGTTTGTTGTGAGAGGTTGTTATTGGTCATTTGTTTGTTGTGAGAGGTCGTTATTGATCCTCTGTTTGTTGTGAGACGTCATTATTGGTCCTTTGTTTGTTGTGAGAGTGTGTTATTGGTCCTTTGTTTATTGTGAGAGGTCGTTATTGGTCATTTGTTTGTTGTGAGAGGTCTTTATTGGTCCTTTGTTTGTTGTGAGAGGTTGTTATTGGTCATTTGTTTGTTGTGAGAGGTCGTTATTGGTCCTTTGTTTGTTGTGAGAGGTCGTTATTGGTCCTTTGTTTGTTGTGAGAGGTCTTTATTGGTCCTTTGTTTGTTGTGAGAGGTTGTTATTGGTCATTTGTTTGTTGTGAGAGGTTGTTATTGGTCCTTTGTTTGTTGTGAGAGGTCGTTATTGGTCATTTGTTTATTGTGAGAGGTTGTTATTGGTCATTTGTTTGTTGTGAGAGGTCGTTATTGGTCCTTTGTTTGTTGTGAGAGGTTGTTATTGGTCATTTGTTTATTGAAAGATTGTTATTGGTCATTTGTTTGTTGTGAGAGGTCGTTATTGATCCTTTGTTTGTTGTGAGAGGTCGTTATTGGTCCTTTGTTTATTGTGAGAGGTCGTTATTGGTCCTTTATTTGTTGTGAGAGGTCATTATTGGTCCTTTGTTTGTTGTGAGAGGTCTTTATTGGTCCTTTGTTTGTTGTGAGAGGTTGTTATTGGTCCTTTGTTTGTTGTGAGAAGTCGTTATTGGTCCTTTGTTTATTGTGAGAGGTCGTTATTGGTCCTTTGTTTGTTGTGAGAGGTCGTTATTGGTCCTTTGTTTGTTGTGAGAGGTCGTTATTGGTCCTTTGTTTGTTGTGAGAGGTCTTTATTTGTCCTTTGTTGTGAGAGGTCTTTATTGGTCCTTTGTTTGTGGCGAGAGTTCGTTATTGGTCCTTTTTTGTTGTGAGAGGTTGTTGTTGGTCCTTTGTTTATTGTGAGAGGTCATTATTGGTCATTTGTTTGTTGTGAGAGGTTGTTATTGGTCCTTTGTTTGTTGTGAGAGGTCGTTATTGGTCCTTTATTTGTTGTGAGAGGTCGTTATTGGTCCTTTGTTTGTTGTGAGAGGTCTTTATTGGTCCTTTGTTTGTGGCGAGAGTTCGTTATTGGTCCTTTGTTTGTCCTTTGTTTGTTGTGAGAGGTTATTATTGGTCATTTGTTTGTTGTGAGAGGTTGTTATTGGTCCTTTGTTTGTTCTGAGAGATCGTTATTGGTCATTTGACTGTTGTGAGACGTCGTTATTGGTTCTTTGTTTGTTGTGAGAGGTCGTTATTGGTCATTTGTTTGTTGTGAGAGGTCATTATTGGTCCTTTGTTTGTTGTGAGAGGTCGTTATTGGTCCTTTGTTTATTGTGAGAGGTCGTTATTGGTGCTTTGTTTGTTGTGAGAGGTTGTTATTGGTCCTTTGTTGTGAGAGGTTGTTATTGGTCCTTTGTTTGTTGTGAGAGGTTGTTATTGGTCCTTTGTTTGTTGTGAGAGGTCGTTATTGTTCCTTTGTTTGTTGTGAGAGGTCGTTATTGGTCCTTTGTTTGTTGTGAGAGGTTGTTATTGGTCCTTTGTTTGTTGTGAGAGGTCGTTATTGGTCCTTTGTTTGTTGTGAGAGGTCGTTATTGGTCCTTTGTTTGTTGTGAGAGGTCGTTATTGGTCCTTTGTTTATTGTGAGAGGTCTTTATTGGTCCTTTGTTTGTTGTGAGAGGTTGTTATTGATCCTTTGTTTGTTGTGAGACGTCATTATTGGTCCTTTGTTTGTTGTGAGAGGTTGTTATTGGTCCTTTGTTTATTGTGAGAGGTCGTTATTGGTCATTTGTTTGTTGTGAGACGTCATTATTGGTCCTTTGTTTGTTGTGAGACGTCATTATTGGTCCTTTGTTTGTTGTGAGAGGTCGTTATTGGTCCTTTGTTTATTGTGAGAGGTCGTTATTGGTCATTTGTTTGTTGTGAGAGGTCTTTATTGGTCCTTTGTTTGTTGTGAGAGGTTGTTATTGGTCATTTGTTTGTTGTGAGAGGTCGTTATTGATCCTTTGTTTGTTGTGAGACGTCATTATTGGTCCTTTGTTTGTTGTGAGAGTGTGTTATTGGTCCTTTGTTTATTGTGAGAGGTCGTTATTGGTCATTTGTTTGTTGTGAGAGGTCTTTATTGGTCCTTTGTTTGTTGTGAGAGGTTGTTATTGGTCATTTGTTTGTTGTGAGAGGTCGTTATTGGTCCTTTGTTTGTTGTGAGAGGTCGTTATTGGTCCTTTGTTTATTGTGAGAGGTCGTTATTGGTCCTTTATTTGTTGTGAGAGGTCATTATTGTCCTTTGTTTGTTGTGAGAGGTCTTTATTGGTCCTTTGTTTGTTGTGAGAGGTTGTTATTGGTCCTTTGTTTGTTGTGAGAAGTCGTTATTGGTCCTTTGTTTATTGTGAGAGGTCGTTATTGGTCCTTTGTTTGTTGTGAGAGGTCGTTATTGGTCCTTTGTTTGTTGTGAGAGGTCTTTATTTGTCCTTTGTTGTGAGAGGTCTTTATTGGTCCTTTGTTTGTGGCGAGAGTTCGTTATTGGTCCTTTTTTGTTGTGAGAGGTTGTTGTTGGTCCTTTGTTTATTGTGAGAGGTCATTATTGGTCATTTGTTTGTTGTGAGAGGTTGTTATTGGTCCTTTGTTTGTTGTGAGAGGTCGTTATTGGTCCTTTATTTGTTGTGAGAGGTCGTTATTGGTCCTTTGTTTGTTGTGAGAGGTCTTTATAGGTCCTTTGTTTGTTGTGAGAGGTTATTATTGGTCATTTGTTTGTTGTGAGAGGTTATTATTGGTCATTTGTTTGTTGTGAGAGGTTGTTATTGGTCCTTTGTTTGTTGTGAGAGATCGTTATTGGTCATTTGACTGTTGTGAGACGTCGTTATTGGTTCTTTGTTTGTTGTGAGAGGTCGTTATTGGTCATTTGTTTGTTGTGAGAGGTCATTATTGGTCCTTTGTTTGTTGTGAGAGGTCTTTATTGGTCCTTTGTTTGTTGTGAGAGGTCGTTATTGGTCCTTTGTTTGTTGTGAGAGGTCGTTATTGGTCCTTTGTTGTGAGAGGTCTTTATTGGTCCTTTGTTTGTGGCAAGAGTTCATTATTGGTCCTTTTTGTTGTGAGAGGTTGTTGTTGGTCCTTTGTTTGTTGTGAGAGGTCATTAATGGTCATTTGTTTGTTGTGAGAGGTTGTTATTGGTCCTTTGTTGTGAGAGGTCGTTATTGATCCTTTATTTGTTGTGAGAGGTCGTTATTGTTCCTTTGTTTGTTGTGAGAGGTCTTTATTGGTCCTTTGTTTGTTGTGAGAGGTGATTATTGGTCATTTGTTTGTTGTGAGAGGTCGTTATTGGTCCTTTGTTTGTTGTGAGAGGTCGTTATTGGTCCTTTGTTGTGAGAGGTCTTTATTGGTCCTTTGTTTGTGGCGAGAGTTCGTTATTGGTCCTTTTTTGTTGTGAGAGGTTGTTGTTGGTCCTTTGTTTGTTGTGAGAGATCATTATTGGTCCTTTGAGTGTTGTGAGACATCGTTATTGGTCCTTTGTTTGTTGTGAGAGGTCGTTATTGGTCATTTCATTGTTGTGAGAGGTCGTTATTGGTCCTTTGTTTGTTGTGATAGGTCCTTATTGGTCCTTTGTTTATTGTGAGAGGTCGTTATTGGTCCTTTTTTTTTGTGGGAGGTCTTTATTGGTCCTTTGTTTGTGGCGAGAGTTCGTTATTGGTCCTTTTTTGTTGTGAGAGGTTGTTGTTGGTCCTTTGTTTGTTGTGATAGGTCCTTATTGGTCCTTTGTTTGTTGTGATAGGTCCTTATTGGTCCTTTATTTATTTTGAGAGGTCGTTATTGGTCCTTTTTTGTTGTGGGAGGTCTTTATTGGTCCTTTGTTTGTGGCGAGAGTTCGTTATTGGTCCTTTTTTGTTGTGAGAGGTTGTTGTTGGTCCTTTGTTTATTGTGAGAGGTCATTATTGGTCCTTTGAGTGTTGTGAGACGTCGTTATTGGTCCTTTGTTCGTTGTGAGAGGTTGTTATTGGTCCTTTGTTTGTTGTGATAGGTCCTTATTGGTCCTTTGTTTATTGTCAGAGGTCATTATTGGTCAAATGTTTGTTGTGAGAGGTCGTTATTGGTCCTTTGTTTGTTGTGAGAGGTTGTTATTGGTCCTTTGTTTGTTGTGAGAAGTCGTTATTGGTCCTTTGTTTATTGTGAGAGGTCGTTATTGGTCCTTTGTTTGTTGTGAGAGGTCGTTATTGGTCCTTTGTTTGTTGTGAGAGGTCTTTATTTGTCCTTTGTTGTGAGAGGTCTTTATTGGTCCTTTGTTTGTGGCGAGAGTTCGTTATTGGTCCTTTTTTGTTGTGAGAGGTTGTTGTTGGTCCTTTGTTTGTTGTGAGAGATCATTATTGGTCCTTTGAGTGTTGTGAGACATCGTTATTGGTCCTTTGTTTGTTGTGAGAGGTCGTTATTGGTCATTTCTTTGTTGTGAGAAGTCGTTATTGGTCCTTTGTTTGTTGTGATAGGTCCTTATTGGTCATTTGTTTGTTGTAAGAGGTCGTTATTGGTCCTTTGTTTATTGTGAGAGGTCGTTATTGGTCCTTTTTTGTTGTGAGAGGTCTTTATTGGTCCTTTGTTTGTGGCGAGAGTTCGTTATTGGTCCTTTTTTGTTGTGAGAGGTTGTTGTTGGTCCTTTGTTTATTGTGAGAGGTCATTATTGGTCATTTGTTTGTTGTGAGAGGTTGTTATTGGTCCTTTGTTTGTTGTGAGAGGTCGTTATTGGTCCTTTATTTGTTGTGAGAGGTCGTTATTGGTCCTTTGTTTGTTGTGAGAGGTCTTTATTGGTCCTTTGTTTGTGGCGAGAGTTCGTTATTGGTCCTTTGTTTGTCCTTTGTTTGTTGTGAGAGGTTATTATTGGACATTTGTTTGTTGTGAGAGGTTGTTATTGGTCCTTTGTTTGTTGTGAGAGATCGTTATTGGTCATTTGACTGTTGTGAGACGTCGTTATTGGTTCTTTGTTTGTTGTGAGAGGTCGTTATTGGTCATTTGTTTGTTGTGAGAGGTCATTATTGATCCTTTGTTTGTTGTGAGAGGTCTTTATTGGTCCTTTGTTTGTTGTGAGAGGTCGTTATTGGTCCTTTGTTTGTTGTGAGAGGTCGTTATTGGTCCTTTGTTGTGAGAGGTCTTTATTGGTCCTTTGTTTGTGGCGAGAGTTCATTATTGGTCCTTTTTTGTTGTGAGAGGTTGTTGTTGGTCCTTTGTTTGTTGTGAGAGGTAATTATTGGTCCTTTGTTTGTTGTGAGAGGTTGTTATTGGTCCTTTGTTGTGAGAGGTCGTTATTGGTCCTTTATTTGTTGTGAGAGGTCGTTATTGGTCCTTTGTTTGTTGTGAGAGGTCTTTATTGGTCCTTTGTTTGTTGTGAGAGGTCTTTATTGGTCCTTTGTTTGTTGTGAGAGGTCGTTATTGGTCCTTTGTTTGTTGTGAGAGGTCGTTATTGGTCCTTTGTTGTGAGAGGTATTTATTGGTCCTTTGTTTGTGGCAAGAGTTCATTATTGGTCCTTTTTGTTGTGAGAGGTTGTTGTTGGTCCTTTGTTTGTTGTGAGAGGTCATTAATGGTCATTTGTTTGTTGTGAGAGGTTGTTATTGGTCCTTTGTTGTGAGAGGTCGTTATTGATCCTTTATTTGTTGTGAGAGGTCGTTATTGGTCCTTTGTTTGTTGTGAGAGGTCTTTATTGGTCCTTTGTTTGTTGTGAGAGGTCATTATTGGTCATTTGTTTGTTGTGAGAGGTCGTTATTGGTCCTTTGTTTGTTGTGAGAGGTCGTTATTGGTCCTTTGTTGTGAGAGGTCTTTATTGGTCCTTTGTTTGTGGCGAGAGTTCGTTATTGGTCCTTTTTTGTTGTGAGAGGTTGTTGTTGGTCCTTTGTTTGTTGTGAGAGATCATTATTGGTCCTTTGAGTGTTGTGAGACATCGTTATTGGTCCTTTGTTTGTTGTGAGAGGTCGTTATTGGTCATTTCATTGTTGTGAGAGGTCGTTATTGGTCCTTTGTTTGTTGTGATAGGTCCTTATTGGTCCTTTGTTTATTGTGAGAGGTCGTTATTGGTCCTTTTTTTTTGTGGGAGGTCTTTATTGGTCCTTTGTTTGTGGCGAGAGTTCATTATTGGTCCTTTTTTGTTGTGAGAGGTTGTTGTTGGTCCTTTGTTTGTTGTGATAGGTCCTTATTGGTCCTTTGTTTGTTGTGATAGGTCCTTATTGGTCCTTTATTTATTTTGAGAGGTCGTTATTGGTCCTTTTTTGTTGTGGGAGGTCTTTATTGGTCCTTTGTTTGTGGCGAGAGTTCGTTATTGGTCCTTTTTTGTTGTGAGAGGTTGTTGTTGGTCCTTTGTTTATTGTGAGAGGTCATTATTGGTCCTTTGAGTGTTGTGAGACGTCGTTATTGGTCCTTTGTTTGTTGTGAGAGGTCGTTATTGGTCATGTGTTTGTTGTGAGAGGTTGTTATTGGTCCTTTGTTTGTTGTGATAGGTCCTTATTGGTCCTTTGTTTATTGTCAGAGGTCATTATTGGTCAAATGTTTGTTGTGAGAGGTCATTATTGGTCCTTTGTTTGTTGTGAGAGGTTGTTATTGGTCCTTTGTTTGTTGTGAGAAGTCGTTATTGGTCCTTTGTTTATTGTGAGAGGTCGTTATTGGTCCTTTGTTTGTTGTGAGAGGTCGTTATTGGTCCTTTGTTTGTTGTGAGAGGTCTTTATTTGTCCTTTGTTGTGAGAGGTCTTTATTGGTCCTTTGTTTGTGGCGAGAGTTCGTTATTGGTCCTTTTTTGTTGTGAGAGGTTGTTGTTGGTCCTTTGTTTGTTGTGAGAGATCATTATTGGTCCTTTGAGTGTTGTGAGACATCGTTATTGGTCCTTTGTTTGTTGTGAGAGGTCGTTATTGGTCATTTCTTTGTTGTGAGAAGTCGTTATTGGTCCTTTGTTTGTTGTGATAGGTCCTTATTGGTCATTTGTTTGTTGTAAGAGGTCGTTATTGGTCCTTTGTTTATTGTGAGAGGTCGTTATTGGTCCTTTTTTGTTGTGAGAGGTCTTTATTGGTCCTTTGTTTGTGGCGAGAGTTCGTTATTGGTCCTTTTTTGTTGTGAGAGGTTGTTGTTGGTCCTTTGTTTATTGTGAGAGGTCATTATTGGTCATTTGTTTGTTGTGAGAGGTTGTTATTGGTCCTTTGTTTGTTGTGAGAGGTCGTTATTGGTCCTTTATTTGTTGTGAGAGGTTGTTATTGGTCCTTTGTTTGTTGTGAGAGGTCTTTATTGGTCCTTTGTTTGTGGAGAGAGTTCGTTATTGGTCCTTTGTTTGTCCTTTGTTTGTTGTGAGAGGTTATTATTGGACATTTGTTTGTTGTGAGAGGTTGTTATTGGTCCTTTGTTTGTTGTGAGAGATCGTTATTGGTCATTTGACTGTTGTGAGACGTCGTTATTGGTTCTTTGTTTGTTGTGAGAGGTCGTTATTGGTCATTTGTTTGTTGTGAGAGGTCATTATTGATCCTTTGTTTGTTGTGAGAGGTCTTTATTGGTCCTTTGTTTGTTGTGAGAGGTCGTTATTGGTCCTTTGTTTGTTGTGAGAGGTCGTTATTGGTCCTATGTTGTGAGAGGTCTTTATTGGTCCTTTGTTTGTGGCGAGAGTTCATTATTGGTCCTTTTTTGTTGTGAGAGGTTGTTGTTGGTCCTTTGTTTGTTGTGAGAGGTAATTATTGGTCCTTTGTTTGTTGTGAGAGGTTGTTATTGGTCCTTTGTTGTGAGAGGTCGTTATTGGTCCTTTATTTGTTGTGAGAGGTCGTTATTGGTCCTTTGTTTGTTGTGAGAGGTCTTTATTGGTCCTTTGTTTGTTGTGAGAGGTCATTATTGGTCATTTGTTTGTTGTGAGAGGTCGTTATTGGTCCTTTGTTTGTTGTGAGAGGTCTTTATTGGTCCTTTGTTTGTGGCGAGAGTTCATTATTGGTCCTTTTTTGTTGTGAGAGGTTGTTGTTGGTCCTTTGTTTGTTGTGAGAGATCATTATTGGTCCTTTGAGTGTTGTGAGACATCGTTATTGGTCCTTTGTTTGTTGTGAGAGGTCGTTATTGGTCATTTCTTTGTTGTGAGAGGTCGTTATTGGTCCTTTGTTTGTTGTGATAGGTCCTTATTGGTCATTTGTTTGTTGTAAGAGGTCGTTATTGGTCCTTTGTTTGTTGTGATAGGTCCTTATTGGTCCTTTGTTTATTGTCAGAGGTCATTATTGGTCAAATGTTTGTTGTGAGAGGTCGTTATTGGTCCTTTGTTTGTTGTGAGAGGTTGTTATTGGTCCTTTGTTTGTTGTGAGAAGTCGTTATTGGTCCTTTGTTTATTGTGAGAGGTCGTTATTGGTCCTTTGTTTGTTGTGAGAGGTCGTTATTGGTCCTTTGTTTGTTGTGAGAGGTCTTTATTTGTCCTTGTTGTGAGAGGTCTTTATTGGTCCTTTGAGTGTTGTGAGACGTCGTTATTGGTCCTTTGTTTGTTGTGAGAGGTCGTTATTGGTCCTTTGTTTGTTGTGAGAGGTCTTTATTTGTCCTTGTTGTGAGAGATCGTTATTGGTCCTTTGAGTGTTGTGAGACATCGTTATTGGTCCTTTGTTTGTTGTGAGAGGTCGTTATTGGTCATGTGTTTGTTGTGAGAGGTCGTTATTGGTCCTTTGTTTGTTGTGATAGGTCCTTATTGGTCCTTTGTTTATTGTCAGAGGTCATTATTGGTCAAATGTTTGTTGTGAGAGGTCGTTATTGGTCCTTTGTTTGTTGTGAGAGGTTGTTATTGGTCCTTTGTTTGTTGTGAGAAGTCGTTATTGGTCCTTTGTTTATTGTGAGAGGTCGTTATTGGTCCTTTGTTTGTTGTGAGAGGTCGTTATTGGTCCTTTGTTTGTTGTGAGAGGTCTTTATTTGTCATTTGTTGTGAGAGGTATTTATTGGTCCTTTGTTTGTGGCGAGAGTTCGTTATTGGTCCTTTTTTGTTGTGAGAGGTTGTTGTTGGTCCTTTGTTTGTTGTGAGAGATCATTATTGGTCCTTTGAGTGTTGTGAGACATCGTTATTGGTCCTTTGTTTGTTGTGAGAGGTCGTTATTGGTCATTTCTTTGTTGTGAGAGGTCGTTATTGGTCCTTTGTTTGTTGTGATAGGTCCTTATTGGTCATTTGTTTGTTGTAAGAGGTCGTTATTGGTCCTTTGTTTGTTGTGATAGGTCCTTATTGGTCCTTTGTTTATTGTGAGAGGTCGTTATTGGTCCTTTTTTGTTGTGAGAGGTCTTTATTGGTCCTTTGTTTGTGGCGAGAGTTCGTTATTGGTCCTTTTTTGTTGTGAGAGGTTGTTGTTGGTCCTTTGTTTATTGTGAGAGGTCATTATTGGTCATTTGTTTGTTGTGAGAGGTTGTTATTGGTCCTTTGTTTGTTGTGAGAGGTCGTTATTGGTCCTTTATTTGTTGTGAGAGGTCGTTATTGGTCCTTTGTTTGTTGTGAAAGGTCTTTATTGGTCCTTTGTTTGTGGCGAGAGTTCGTTATTGGTCCTTTGTTTGTCCTTTGTTTGTTGTGAGAGGTTATTATTGGTCATTTGTTTGTTGTGAGAGGTTGTTATTGGTCCTTTGTTTGTTGTGAGAGATCGTTATTGGTCATTTAACTGTTGTGAGACGTCGTTATTGGTTCTTTGTTTGTTGTGAGAGGTCGTTATTGGTCATTTGTTTGTTGTGAGAGGTCATTATTGATTCTTTGTTTGTTGTGAGAGGTTTTTATTGGTCCTTTGTTTGTTGTGAGAGGTCGTTATTGGTCCTTTGTTTGTTGTGAGAGGTCGTTATTGGTCCTTTGTTGTGAGAGGTCTTTATTGGTCCTTTGTTTGTGGCGAGAGTTCGTTATTGGTCCTTTTTGTTGTGAGAGGTTGTTGTTGGTCCTTTGTTTGTTGTGAGAGGTAATTATTGGTCATTTGTTTGTTGTGAGAGGTTGTTATTGGTCCTTTGTTGTGAGAGGTCGTTATTGGTCCTTTATTTGTTGTGAGAGGTCGTTATTGGTCCTTTGTTTGTTGTGAGAGGTCTTTATTGGTCCTTTGTTTGTTGTGAGAGGTCATTATTGGTCATTTGTTTGTTGTGAGAGGTCGTTATTGGTCCTTTGTTTGTTGTGAGAGGTCGTTATTGGTCCTTTGTTGTGAGAGGTCTTTATTGGTCCTTTGTTTGTGGCGAGAGTTCGTTATTGGTCCTTTTTTGTTGTGAGAGGTTGTTGTTGGTCCTTTGTTTGTTGTGAGAGATCATTATTGGTCCTTTGAGTGTTGTGAGACATCGTTATTGGTCCTTTGTTTGTTGTGAGAGGTCGTTATTGGTCATTTCTTTGTTGTGAGAGGTCGTTATTGGTCCTTTGTTTGTTGTGATAGGTCCTTATTGGTCATTTGTTTGTTGTAAGAGGTCGTTATTGGTCCTTTGTTTGTTGTGATAGGTCCTTATTGGTCCTTTGTTTATTGTCAGAGGTCATTATTGGTCAAATGTTTGTTGTGAGAGTTCGTTATTGGTCCTTTGTTTGTTGTGAGAGGTTGTTATTGGTCCTTTGTTTGTTGTGAGAAGTCGTTATTGGTCCTTTGTTTATTGTGAGGGGTTGTTATTGGTCCTTTGTTTGTTGTGAGAGGTCGTTATTGGTCCTTTGTTTGTTGTGAGAGGTCTTTATTTGTCCTTGTTGTGAGAGGTCTTTATTGGTCCTTTGTTTGTGACGAGAGTTCGTTATTGGTCCTTTTTTGTTATGAGAGCTTGTTGTTGGTCCTTTGTTTGTTGTGAGAGATCATTATTGGTCCTTTGAGTGTTGTGAGACATCGTTATTGGTCCTTTGTTTGTTGTGAGAGGTCGTTATTGGTCATTTCTTTGTTGTAAGAGGTCGTTATTGGTCCTTTGTTTGTTGTGATAGGTCCTTATTGGTCATTTGTTTGTTGTAAGAGGTCGTTATTGGTCCTTTGTTTGTTGTGATAGGTCCTTATTGGTCCTTTGTTTATTGTGAGAGGTCGTTATTGGTCCTTTTTTGTTGTGAGAGGTCTTTATTGGTCCTTTGTTTGTGGCGAGAGTTCGTTATTGGTCCTTTTTTGTTGTGAGAGGTTGTTGTTGGTCCTTTGTTTATTGTGAGAGGTCATTATTGGTCATTTGTTTGTTGTGAGAGGTTGTTATTGGTCCTTTGTTTGTTGTGAGAGGTCGTTATTGGTCCTTTATTTGTTGTGAGAGGTCGTTATTGGTCCTTTGTTTGTTGTGAGAGGTCTTTATTGGTCCTTTGTTTGTGGCGAGAGTTCGTTATTGGTCCTTTGTTTGTTGTGAGAGGTTATTATTGGTCATTTGTTTGTTGTGAGAGGTTGTTATTGGTCCTTTGTTTGTTGTGAGAGATCGTTATTGGTCATTTGACTGTTGTGAGACGTCGTTATAGGTTCTTTGTTTGTTGTGAGAGGTCGTTATTGGTCATTTGTTTGTTGTGAGAGGTCATTATTGATCCTTTGTTTGTTGTGAGAGGTCTTTATTGGTCCTTTGTTTGTTGTGAGAGGTCGTTATTGGTCCTTTGTTTGTTGTGAGAGGTCGTTATTGGTCCTTTGTTGTGAGAGGTCTTTATTGGTCCTTTGTTTGTGGCGAGAGTTCGTTATTGGTCCTTTTTATTGTGAGAGGTTGTTGTTGGTCCTTTGTTTGTTGTGAGAGGTAATTATTGGTCATTTGTTTGTTGTGAGAGGTTGTTATTGGTCCTTTGTTGTGAGAGGTTGTTATTGGTCCTTTGTTGTGAGAGGTTGTTATTGGTCCTTTGTTGTGAGAGGTTGTTATTGGTCCTTTATTTGTTGTGAGAGGTCGTTATTGGTCCTTTGTTTGTTGTGAGAGGTCTTTATTGGTCCTTTGTTTGTTGTGAGAGGTCATTATTGGTCATTTGTTTGTTGTGAGAGGTCGTTATTGGTCCATTGTTGTGAGAGGTCTTTATTGATCCTTTGTTTGTGGCGAGAGTTCGTTATTGGTCCTTTTTTGTTGTGAGAGGTTGTTGTTGGTCCTTTGTTTGTTGTGAGAGATCATTATTGGTTCTTTGAGTGTTGTGAGACGTCGTTATTGGTCCTTTGTTTGTTGTGAGAGGTCGTTATTGGTCATTTCTTTGTTGTGAGAGGTCGTTATTGGTCCTTTGTTTGTTGTGATAGGTCCTTATTGGTCATTTGTTTGTTGTAAGAGGTCGTTATTGGTCCTTTGTTTGTTGTGATAGGTCCTTATTGGTCCTTTGTTTATTGTGAGAGGTCGTTATTGGTCCTTTTTTGTTGTGGGAGGTCTTTATTGGTCCTTTGTTTGTGGCGAGAGTTCGTTATTGGTCCTTTTTTGTTGTGAGAGGTTGTTGTTGGTCCTTTGTTTGTTGTGAGAGGTCATTATTGGTCATTTGTTTGTTGTGAGAGGTTGTTATTGGTCCTTTGTTTGTTGTGAGAGGTCGTTATTGGTCATTTCTTTGTTGTGAGAGGTCGTTATTGGTCCTTTGTTTGTTGTGATAGGTCCTTATTGGTCATTTGTTTGTTGTAAGAGGTCGTTATTGGTCCTTTGTTTGTTGTGATAGGTCCTTATTGGTCCTTTGTTTATTGTGAGAGGTCGTTACTGGTCCTTTTTTGTTGTGGGAGGTCTTTATTGGTCCTTTGTTTGTGGCGAGAGTTTGTTATTGGTCCTTTTTTGTTGTGAGAGGTTGTTGTTGGTCCTTTGTTTGTTGTGATAGGTCCTTATTGGTCCTTTGTTTATTGTGAGAGGTCGTTATTGGTCCTTTTTTGTTGTGGGAGGTCTTTATTGGTCCTTTGTTTGTGGCGAGAGTTCGTTATTGGTCCTTTTTTGTTGTGAGAGGTTGTTGTTGGTCCTTTGTTTATTGTGAGAGGTCATTATTGGTCATTTGTTTGTTGTGAGAGGTTGTTATTGGTCCTTTGTTTGTTGTGAGAGATCGCTATTGGTCCTTTGAGTGTTGTGAGACGTAGTTATTGGTCCTTTGTTTGTTGTGAGAGGTCGTTATTGGTCATGTGTTTGTTGTGAGAGGTCGTTATTGGTCCTTTGTTTGTTGTGATAGGTCCTTATTGGTCCTTTGTTTATTGTCAGAGGTCATTATTGGTCAAATGTTTGTTGTGAGAGGTCGTTATTGGTCCTTTGTTTGTTGTGAGAGGTCGTTATTGGTTATTTGTTTGTTGTGAGACGTCGTTATTGGTCATTTGTTGTGAAAGGTCATTATTGTTCCTTTGTTTGTTGTGAGAGGTCGCTATTGGTCCTTTGTTTGTTGTCAGATGTCATTAATGGTCATTTGTTTGTTGTGAGAGGTCTTTATTGGTCCTTTGTTTGTTGTGAGAGGTCTTTATTGGTCCTTTGTTTGTTGTGAGAGGTCGTTATTGGTCCTTTGTTTGTTGTGAGAGGTCGTTATTGGTCCTTTGTTGTGAGAGGTCTTTATTGATCCTTTGTTTGTGGCGAGAGTTCGTTATTGGTCCTTTTTTGTTGTGAGAGGTTGTTGTTGGTCCTTTGTTTGTTGTGAGAGATCATTATTGGTTCTTTGAGTGTTGTGAGACGTCGTTATTGGTCCTTTGTTTGTTGTGAGAGGTCGTTATTGGTCCTTTGTTTGTTGTGAGAGGTCTTTATTTGTCATTTGTTGTGAGAGGTCTTTATTGGTCCTTTGTTTGTGGCGAGAGTTCGTTATTGGTCCTTTTTTGTTGTGAGAGGTTGTTGTTGGTCCTTTGTTTGTTGTGAGAGATCATTATTGGTCCTTTGAGTGTTGTGAGACATCGTTATTGGTCCTTTGTTTGTTGTGAGAGGTCGTTATTGGTCATTTCTTTGTTGTGAGAGGTCGTTATTGGTCCTTTGTTTGTTGTGATAGGTCCTTATTGGTCATTTGTTTGTTGTAAGAGGTCGTTATTGGTCCTTTGTTTGTTGTGATAGGTCCTTATTGGTCCTTTTTTGTTGTGAGAGGTCTTTATTGGTCCTTTGTTTGTGGCGAGAGTTCGTTATTGGTCCTTTTTTGTTGTGAGAGGTTGTTGTTGGTCCTTTGTTTATTGTGAGAGGTCATTATTGGTCATTTGTTTGTTGTGAGAGGTTGTTATTGGTCCTTTGTTTGTTGTGAGAGGTCGTTATTGGTCCTTTATTTGTTGTGAGAGGTCGTTATTGGTCCTTTGTTTGTTGTGAGAGGTCTTTATTGGTCCTTTGTTTGTGGCGAAAGTTCGTTATTGGTCCTTTGTTTGTCCTTTGTTTGTTGTGAGAGGTTATTATTGGTCATTTGACTGTTGTGAGACGTCGTTATTGGTTCTTTGTTTGTTGTGAGAGGTCGTTATTGGTCATTTGTTTGTTGTGAGAGGTCATTATTGATCCTTTGTTTGTTGTGAGAGGTCTTTATTGGTCCTTTGTTTGTTGTGAGAGGTCGTTATTGGTCCTTTGTTTGTTGTGAGAGGTCGTTATTGGTCCTTTGTTGTGAGAGGTCTTTATTGGTCCTTTGTTTGTGGCGAGAGTTCGTTATTGGTCCTTTTTGTTGTGAGAGGTTGTTGTTGGTCCTTTGTTTGTTGTGAGAGGTAATTATTGGTCATTTGTTTGTTGTGAGAGGTTGTTATTGGTCCTTTGTTGTGAGAGGTCGTTATTGGTCCTTTATTTGTTGTGAGAGGTCGTTATTGGTCCTTTGTTTGTTGTGAGAGGTCTTTATTGGTCCTTTGTTTGTTGTGAGAGGTCATTATTGGTCATTTGTTTGTTGTGAGAGGTCGTTATTGGTCCTTTGTTGTGAGAGGTCTTTATTGGTCCTTTGTTTGTGGCGAGAGTTCGTTATTGGTCCTTTTTTGTTGTGAGAGGTTGTTGTTGGTCCTTTGTTTGTTGTGAGAGATCATTATTGGTCCTTTGAGTGTTGTGAGACATCGTTATTGGTCCTTTGTTTGTTGTGAGAGGTCGTTATTGGTCATTTCTTTGTTGTGAGAGGGCGTTATTGGTCCTTTGTTTGTTGTGATAGGTCCTTATTGGTCATTTGTTTGTTGTAAGAGGTCGTTATTGGTCCTTTGTTTGTTGTGATAGGTCCTTATTGGTCCTTTGTTTATTGTCAGAGGTCATTATTGGTCAAATGTTTGTTGTGAGAGGTCGTTATTGGTCCTTTGTTTGTTGTGAGAGGTTGTTATTGGTCCTTTGTTTGTTGTGAGAAGTCGTTATTGGTCCTTTGTTTATTGTGAGAGGTCGTTATTGGTCCTTTGTTTGTTGTGAGAGGTCGTTATTGGTCCTTTGTTTGTTGTGAGAGGTCTTTATTTGTCCTTGTTGTGAGAGGTCTTTATTGGTCCTTTGTTTGTGGCGAGAGTTCGTTATTGGTCCTTTTTTGTTGTGAGAGCTTGTTGTTGGTCCTTTGTTTGTTGTGAGAGATCATTATTGGTCCTTTGAGTGTTGTGAGACATCGTTATTGGTCCTTTGTTTGTTGTGATAGGTCCTTATTGGTCATTTGTTTGTTGTAAGAGATCGTTATTGGTCCTTTGTTTGTTGTGATAGGTCCTTATTGGTCCTTTGTTTATTGTGAGAGGTCGTTATTGGTCCTTTTTTGTTGTGAGAGGTCTTTATTGGTCCTTTGTTTGTGGCGAGAGTTCGTTATTGGTCCTTTTTTGTTGTGAGAGGTTGTTGTTGGTCCTTTGTTTATTGTGAGAGGTCATTATTGGTCATTTGTTTGTTGTGAGAGGTTGTTATTGGTCCTTTGTTTGTTGTGAGAGGTCGTTATTGGTCCTTTATTTGTTGTGAGAGGTCGTTATTGGTCCTTTGTTTGTTGTGAGAGGTCTTTATTGGTCCTTTGTTTGTGGCGAGAGTTCGTTATTGGTCCTTTGTTTGTCCTTTGTTTGTTGTGAGAGGTTATTATTGGTCATTTGTTTGTTGTGAGAGGTTGTTATTGGTCCTTTGTTTGTTGTGAGAGATCGTTATTGGTCATTTGACTGTTGTGAGACGTCGTTATTGGTTCTTTGTTTGTTGTGAGAGGTCGTTATTGGTCATTTGTTTGTTGTGAGAGGTCATTATTGATCCTGTTTGTTGTGAGAGGTCTTTATTGGTCCTTTGTTTGTTGTGAGAGGTCGTTATTGGTCCTTTGTTTGTTGTGAGAGGTCGTTATTGGTCCTTTGTTGTGAGAGGTCTTTATTGGTCCTTTGTTTGTGGCAAGAGTTCGTTATTGGTCCTTTTTGTTGTGAGAGGTTGTTGTTGGTCCTTTGTTTGTTGTGAGAGGTAATTATTGGTCATTTGTTTGTTGTGAGAGGTTGTTATTGGTCCTTTGTTGTGAGAGGTCGTTATTGGTCCTTTATTTGTTGTGAGAGGTCGTTATTGGTCCTTTGTTTGTTGTGAGAGGTCTTTATTGGTCCTTTGTTTGTTGTGAGAGGTCATTATTGGTCATTTGTTTGTTGTGAGAGGTCGTTATTGGTCCTTTGTTTGTTGTGAGAGGTCGTTATTGGTCCTTTGTTGTGAGAGGTCTTTATTGGTCCTTTGTTTGTTGTGAGAGATCATTATTGGTCCTTTGAGTGTTGTGAGACATCGTTATTGGTCCTTTGTTTGTTGTGAGAGGTCGTTATTGGTCATTTCTTTGTTGTGAGAGGTCGTTATTGGTCCTTTGTTTGTTGTGATAGGTCCTTATTGGTCATTTGTTTGTTGTAAGAGGTCGTTATTGGTCCTTTGTTTGTTGTGATAGGTCCTTATTGGTCCTTTGTTTATTGTGAGAGGTCGTTATTGGTCCTTTTTTGTTGTGGGAGGTCTTTATTGGTCCTTTGTTTGTGGCGAGAGTTCGTTATTGGTCCTTTTTTGTTGTGAGAGGTTGTTGTTGGTCCTTTGTTTGTTGTGATAGGTCCTTATTGGTCCTTTGTTTATTGTGAGAGGTCGTTATTGGTCCTTTTTTGTTGTGGGAGGTCTTTATTGGTCCTTTGTTTGTGGCGAGAGTTCGTTATTGGTACTTTTTTGTTGTGAGAGGTTGTTGTTGGTCCTTTGTTTATTGTGAGAGGTCATTATTGGTCATTTGTTTGTTGTGAGAGGTTGTTATTGGTCCTTTGTTTGTTGTGAGAGATCGTTATTGGTCCTTTGAGTGTTGTGAGACGTAGTTATTGGTCCTTTGTTTGTTGTGAGAGGTCGTTATTGGTCATGTGTTTGTTGTGAGAGGTCGTTATTGGTCCTTTGTTTGTTGTGAGAGGTCATTATTGGTCAAATGTTTGTTGTGAGAGGTCGTTATTGGTCCTTTATTTGTTGTGAGAGGTCGTTATTGGTTATTTGTTTGTTGTGAGACGTCGTTATTGGTCATTTGTTGTGAAAGGTCATTATTGTTCCTTTGTTTGTTGTGAGAGGTCGCTATTGGTCCTTTGTTTGTTGTCAGATGTCATTAATGGTCATTTGTTTGTTGTGAGAGGTCTTTATTGGTCCTTTGTTTGTTGTGAGAGGTCTTCATTGGTCCTTTGTTTGTTGTGAGAGGTCGTTATTGGTCCTTTGTTTGTTGTGAGAGGTCGTTATTGGTCCTTTGTTGTGAGAGGTCTTTATTGGTCCTTTGTTTGTTGTGAGAGGTCATTATTGGTCATTTGTTTGTTGTGAGAGGTCGTTATTGGTCCTTTGTTTGTTGTGAGAGGTCGTTATTGGTCCTTTGTTGTGAGAGGTCTTTATTGATCCTTTGTTTGTGGCGAGAGTTCGTTATTGGTCCTTTTTTGTTGTGGGAGGTTGTTGTTGGTCCTTTGTTTGTTGTGAGAGATCATTATTGGTTCTTTGAGTGTTGTGAGACGTCGTTATTGGTCCTTTGTTTGTTGTGAGAGGTCGTTATTGGTCATTTCTTTGTTGTGAGAGGTCGTTATTGGTCCTTTGTTTATTGTGATAGGTCCTTATTGGTCATTTGTTTGTTGTAAGAGGTCGTTATTGGTCCTTTGTTTGTTGTGATAGGTCCTTATTGGTCCTTTGTTTATTGTGAGAGGTCGTTATTGGTCCTTTTTTGTTTGGGAGGTCTTTATTGGTCCTTTGTTTGTGGCGAGAGTTCGTTATTGGTCCTTTTTTGTTGTGAGAGGTTGTTGTTGGTCCTTTGTTTGTTGTGAGAGGTCATTATTGGTCATTTGTTTGTTGTGAGAGGTTGTTATTGGTCCTTTGTTTGTTGTGAGAGGTCGTTATTGGTCATTTCTTGTTGTGAGAGGTCGTTATTGGTCCTTTGTTTGTTGTGATAGGTCCTTATTGGTCATTTGTTTGTTGTAAGAGGTCGTTATTGGTCCTTTGTTTGTTGTGATAGGTCCTTATTGGTCCTTTGTTTATTGTGAGAGGTCGTTATTGGTCCTTTTTTGTTGTGGGAGGTCTTTATTGGTCCTTTGTTTGTGGCGAGAGTTCGTTATTGGTCCTTTTTTGTTGTGAGAGGTTGTTGTTGGTCCTTTGTTTGTTGTGATAGGTCCTTATTGGTCCTTTGTTTATTGTGAGAGGTCGTTATTGGTCCTTTTTTGTTGTGGGAGGTCTTTATTGGTCCTTTGTTTGTGGCGAGAGTTCGTTATTGGTCCTTTTTTGTTGTGAGAGGTTGTTGTTGGTCCTTTGTTTATTGTGAGAGGTCATTATTGGTCATTTGTTTGTTGTGAGAGGTTGTTATTGGTCCTTTGTTTGTTGTGAGAGATCGTTATTGGTTCTTTGAGTGTTGTGAGACGTAGTTATTGGTCCTTTGTTTGTTGTGAGAGGTCGTTATTGGTCATGTGTTTGTTGTGAGAGGTCGTTATTGGTCCTTTGTTTGTTGTGATAGGTCCTTATTGGTCCTTTGTTTATTGTCAGAGGTCATTATTGGTCAAATGTTTGTTGTGAGAGGTCGTTATTGGTCCTTTGTTTGTTGTGAGAGGTCGTTATTGGTTATTTGTTTGTTGTGAGACGTCGTTATTGGTCATTTGTTGTGAAAGGTCATTATTGTTCCTTTGTTTGTTGTGAGAGGTCGCTATTGGTCCTTTGTTTGTTGTCAGATGTCATTAATGGTCATTTGTTTGTTGTGAGAGGTCTTTATTGGTCCTTTGTTTGTTGTGAGAGGTCTTTATTGGTCCTTTGTTTGTTGTGAGAGGTCGTTATTGGTCCTTTGTTTGTTGTGAGAGGTCGTTATTGATCCTTTGTTTGTTGTAAGAGGTCGTTATGGGGCATTTGTTTGTTTTCAGAGGTCATTATTGGTCATTTGCTTGTCGTGAGAGGTCGTTATTGGTCATTTGTTTGTTGTGAGAGGTCGTTATTGGTCATTTGTTTGTTGTGAGAGGTCGTTATTAGTCCTTTGTTGTGAGAGGTCATAATTGGTCCTTTGTTTGTTGTGAGACGTCGTTATTGGCCCTTTGTTTGTTGTGAGAGGTCGTTATTGGTCATGTGTTTGTTGTGAGAGGTCGTTATTGGTCCTTTGTTTGTTGTGATAGGTCCTTATTGGTCATGTGTTTGTTGTGAGACGTCGTTATTGGTCCTTTGTTTGTTGTGAGAGGTCGTTATTGGTCATGTGTTTGTTGTGAGAGGTCGTTATTGGTCCTTTGTTTGTTGTGATAGGTCCTTATTGGTCCTTTGTTTATTGTCAGAGGTCATTATTGGTCAAATGTTTGTTGTGAGAGGTCGTTATTGGTCATTTGTTTGTTGTGAGAGGTCGTTATTGGTTATTTGTTTGTTGTGAGATGTCGTTATTGGTCATTTGTTGTGAAAGGTCATTATTGTTCATTTGTTTGTTGTGAGAGGTCGTTATTGGTCATTTGCTTGTCGTGAGAGGTCATTATTGGTCATTTGTTTGTTGTGAGAGGTCGTTATTGGTCATTTGTTTGTTGTGAGAGGTCGTTATTAGTCCTTTGTTGTGAGAGGTCATAATTGGTCATTTGTTTGTTGTGAGAGGTCGTTATTGGTTATTTGTTTGTTGTGAGACGTCGTTATTGGTCATTTGTTGTGAAAGGTCATTATTGTTCCTTTGTTTGTTGTGAGAGGTCGTTATTGGTCATTTGCTTGTCGTAAGAGGTCGTTATTGGTCATTTGTTTGATGCGAGAGGATGTTATTGGTCCTTTGTTTGTTGTGAGACGTCGTTATTGGTTATCTGTTTGTTGTGAGACGTCGTTATTGATGTTTTGTTTGTTGTGAGACGTTGTTAATCGTCCTTTGTTTGTTGTGAGAGGTCGTTATTGGTCATTTGCTTCTAGTGAAAGGTCGTTATTGGTAATTTGTTTGTTGTGAGAGGTCGTTATTGGTCCTTTGTTGTGAGAGGTTGTTATTGGTCCTTTGTTTGTTGTGAGAGGTCGTTATTGGTCAAATGTTTGTTGTGAGAGGTCGTTATTGGTCATTTGTTTGTTGTGAGAGGTCGTTATTGGTCCTTTGTTTGTTGTGAGAGATTGATATTCGACCTTTGTTTGTTGTGAGAGGTTGTTATTGATCCTTTGTTTGTTGTGAGACGTCATTATTGGTCCTTTATTTGTTGTGAGAAGTCGTTATTGGTCCTTTGTTTGTTGTGAGAGGTCTTTATTGGTCCTTTGTTTGTTGTGAGAGGTCATTACTGGTCATTTGTTTGTTGTGAGAGGTCGTTATTGGTCCTTTGTTTGTTGTGAGAGGTCGTTATTGGTTCTTTGTTGTGAGAGGTCTTTATTGGTCCTTTGTTTGTGGCGAGATTTCGTTAATGGTCCTTTTTTGTTGTGAGAGGTTGTTGTTGGTCCTTTGTTTGTTGTGAGAGATCGTTATTGGTCCTTTGAGTGTTGTGAGACGTCGTTATTGGTCCTTTGTTTGTTGTGAGAGGTCGTTATTGTTCATTTCTTTGTTGTGAGAGGTCGTTATTGGTCCTTTGTTTGTTGTGATAGGTCCTCATTGGTCATTTGTTTGTTGTAAGAGGTCGTTATTGGTCCTTTGTTTGTTGTGATAGGTCCTTATTGGTCCTTTGTTTATTGTGAGAGGTCGTTATTGGTCATTTGTTTGTTGTGAGAGGTCGTTATTGGTTATTTGTTTGTTGTGAGACGTCGTTATTGGTCATTTGTTGTGAAAGGTCATTATTGTTCCTTTGTTTGTTGTGAGAGGTCGTTATTGGTCCTTTGTTTGTTGTCAGATGACATTAATGGTCATTTGTTTGTTGTGAGAGGTCGTTATTGGTCCTTTGTTTGTTGTGAGAGGTCGTTATTGGTCCTTTGTTTGATGTGAGACGTCGTTATTGGTGTTTTGTTTGTTGTAAGAGGTCGTTATGGGGCATTTGTTTGTTGTGAGAGGTCGTTATTGGTTCTGTTTGTTGTGAGAGTTCGTTATTGGTCATTTGCTTGTCGTGAGAGGTCGTTATTGGTCATTTGTTTGTTGTGAGAGGTCGTTATTGGTCCTTTGTTTGTTGTGAGAGGTCGTTATTAGTCCTTTGTTGTGAGAGGTCATAATTGGTCCTTTGTTTGTTGTGAGACGTCGTTATTGGCCCTTTGTTTGTTGTGAGACGTCGTTATTGGTTATTTGTTTGTTGTTAAACATCGTTATTGGTCCTTTGTTTGATGTGAGAGGTCGTTATTGGTCCTTTGTTGTGAGAGGTCGTAATTGGTCCTTTGTTTGATGTGAGAGGTTGTTATTGGTCCTTTGTTTGTTGTGAGACGTCGTTATTGGTCCTTTGTTTGTTGTGAGACGTCGTTATTGGTTATTTGTTTGTTGTTAAACATCGTTATTGGTCCTTTGTTGTGAGACGTCGTTATTGGTCCTTTGTTTGTTGTGAGAGGTCATTATTGATCATTTGTTTGTTGTGAGAAGTTGTTGATTGGTCCTTTGTTGTGAGAGGTAGTTATTGGTCCTTTGTTTGTTGTGAGAGGTCGTTATTGGTCCTTTGTTGTGAGAGGTCTTTATTGGTCCTTTGTTTGTGGCGAGAGTTCGTTATTGGTCCTTTTTTGTTGTGAGAGGTTGTTGTTGGTCCTTTGTTTGTTGTGAGAGATCATTATTGGTCCTTTGAGTGTTGTGAGACATCGTTATTGGTCCTTTGTTTGTTGTGAGAGGTCGTTATTGGTCATTTCTTTGTTGTGAGAGGTCGTTATTGGTCCTTTGTTTGTTGTGATAGGTCCTTATTGGTCATTTGTTTGTTGTAAGAGGTCATTATTGGTCCTTTGTTTGTTGTGATAGGTCCTTATTGGTCCTTTGTTTATTGTGAGAGGTCGTTATTGGTCCTTTTTTGTTGTGGGAGGTCTTTATTTGTCCTTTGTTTGTGGCGAGAGTTCGTTATTGGTCCTTTTTTGTTGTGAGAGGTTGTTGTTGGTCCTTTGTTTGTTGTGATAGGTCCCTATTGGTCCTTTGTTTATTGTGAGAGGTCGTTATTGGTCCTTTTTTGTTGTGGGAGGTCTTTATTGGTCCTTTGTTTGTGGCGAGAGTTCGTTATTGGTCCTTTTTTGTTGTTAGAGGTTGTTGTTGGTCCTTTGTTTATTGTGAGAGGTCATTATTGGTCATTTGTTTGTTGTGAGAGGTTGTTATTGGTCCTTTGTTTGTTGTGAGAGATCGTTATTGGTCCTTTGAGTGTTGTGAGACGTAGTTATTGGTCCTTTGTTTGTTGTGAGAGGTCGTTATTGGTCATGTGTTTGTTGTGAGAGGTCGTTATTGGTCCTTTGTTTGTTTTGATAGGTCCTTATTGGTCCTTTGTTTATTGTCAGAGGTCATTATTGGTTAAATGTTTGTTGTGAGAGGTCGTTATTGGTCCTTTGTTTGTTGTGAGAGGTCGTTATTGGTTATTTGTTTGTTGTGAGACGTCGTTATTGGTCATTTGTTGTGAAAGGTCATTATTGTTCCTTTGTTTGTTGTGAGAGGTCGCTATTGGTCCTTTGTTTGTTGTCAGATGTCATTAATGGTCATTTGTTTGTTGTGAGAGGTCTTTATTGGTCCTTTGTTTGTTGTGAGAGGTCTTTATTGGTCCTTTGTTTGTTGTGAGAGGTCGTTATTGGTCCTTTGTTTGTTGTGAGAGGTCGTTATTGGTCCTTTGTTGTGAGAGGTCTTTATTGGTCCTTTGTTTGTGGCGAGAGTTCGTTATTGGTCCTTTTTGTTGTGAGAGGTTGTTGTTGGTCCTTTATTTGTTGTGAGAGGTCGTTATTGGTCCTTTGTTTGTTGTGAGAGGTCTTTATTGGTCCTTTGTTTGTTGTGAGAGGTCATTATTGGTCATTTGTTTGTTGTGAGAGGTCGTTATTGGTCCTTTGTTTGTTGTGAGAGGTCGTTATTGGTCCTTTGTTGTGAGAGGTCTTTATTGGTCCTTTGTTTGTGGCGAGAGTTCGTTATTGGTCCTTTTTTGTTGTGAGAGGTTGTTGTTGGTCCTTTGTTTGTTGTGAGAGATCATTATTGGTTCTTTGAGTGTTGTGAGACGTCGTTATTGGTCCTTTGTTTGTTGTGAGAGGTCGTTATTGGTCATTTGTTTGTTGTAAGAGGTCATTATTGGTCCTTTGTTTGTTGTGATAGGTCCTTATTGGTCCTTTGTTTATTGTGAGAGGTCGTTATTGGTCCTTTTTTGTTGTGGGAGGTCTTTATTGGTCCTTTGTTTATGGCGAGAGTTCGTTATTGGTCCTTTTTTGTTGTGAGAGGTTGTTGTTGGTCCTTTGTTTGTTGTGAGAGGTCATTATTGGTCATTTGTTTGTTGTGAGAGGTTGTTATTGGTCCTTTGTTTGTTGTGAGAGATCGTTATTGGTCCTTTGAGTGTTGTGAGACGTCGTTATTGGTCCTTTGTTTGTTGTGAGAGGTCGTTATTGGTCGTGTGTTTGTTGTGAGAGGTCGTTATTGGTCCTTTGTTTGTTGTGATAGGTCCTTATTGGTCCTTTGTTTATTGTCAGAGGTCATTATTGGTCAAATGCTTGTTGTGAGAGGTCGTTATTGGTCATTTGTTTGTTGTGAGAGGTCGTTATTGGTTATTTGTTTGTTGTGAGACGTCGTTATTGGTCATTTGTTGTGAAAGGTCATTATTGTTCCTTTGTTTGTTGTGAGAGGTCGCTATTGGTCCTTTGTTTGTTGTCAGATGACATTAATGGTCATTTGTTTGTGGTGAGAGGTCGTTATTGTTCCTTTGTTTGTTGTGAGAGGTCGTTATTGGTCCTTTGTTTGATGTGAGAGGTCGTTATTGGTCCTTTGTTTGATGTGAGACGTCGTTATTGGTGTTTTGTTTGTTGTAAGAGGTCGTTATGGGGCATTTGTTTGTTGTGAGAGGTCGTTATTGGTTCTGTTTGTTGTGAGAGTTCATTATTGGTCATTTGCTTGTCGTGAGAGGTCGTTATTGGTCATTTGTTTGTTGTGAGAGGTCGTTATTGGTCCTTTGTTTGTTGTGAGAGGTCGTTATTAGTCCTTTGTTGTGAGAGGTCATAATTGGTCCTTTGTTTGATGAGAGAGGTCGTTATTGGTCCTTTGTTTGTTGTGAGAGGTCATTACTGGTCATTTGTTTGTTGTGAGAGGTTGTTATTGGTCATTTGTTTGTTGTGAGAGGTCGTTATTGGTCATTTATTTGTTGTGAGAGGTCGTTATTGGTCATTTGTTTGTTGTGAGAGGTTGTTATTGGTCATTTATTTGTTGTGAGAGGTTGTGATTGGTTCTTTGTTTGTTGTGAGAGGTCGTTATTGGTCATTTGCTTCTAGTGAGAGGTCGTTATTGGTCATTTGTTTGTTGTGAGAGGTCATTATTGATCATTTGTTTGTTGTGAGAAGTTGTTGATTGGTCCTTTGTTGTGAGAGGTAGTTATTGGTCCTTTGTTTGTTCTGAGAGGTCATTATTGTTCCTTTGTTTGTTGTGAGATGTCATTATTGGTCATTTGTTTGTTGTGAGAAGTGGTTATTGGTCCTGTTTGTTGTGAGAGATCGTTATTGGTCCTTTGTTTGTTGTGAGAGGTGGTTATTTGTCATTTGTTTGTTGTGAGAGGTTGTTATTGATCCTTTGTTTGTTGTGAGATGTCATTATTAGTCATTTGATTGTTGTGAGAGGTCGTTATTGGTCCTTTGTTTGTTGGGAGAGGTCGTTGTTGGTCCTTTGTTTGTTGGGAGAGGTCGTTAATTGGCCATTTGTTTGTTGTGAGAGGTGGTTATTTGTCATTTGCTTGTTGTGAGAGGTCGTTATTGGTCCTTTGTTGCGAGAGGTCTTCATTGGTCCTTTGTTTGTTGTGAGAGGTCGTTATTGGTCATTTTTTTGTTGTGAGAGGTCGCTATTGGTTATTTGTTTGTTCTGAGAGGTCCTCATTGGTCATTTGTTTGTTGTTAGAGGTCGTTATTGGTCCTTTGTTTCATGTGAGAGGTCGTTAATTGGCCATTTGTTTGTTGTGAGAGGTGGTTATATGTCATTTGTTTGTTGTGAGAGGTCGTGATTGGTTCTTTGTTTGTTGTGAGGGGTTGTTATCGGTCATTTGCTTCTAGTGAAAGGTCGTTATTGGTCATTTGTTTGTTGTGAGAGGTCATTATTGATCATTTGTTTGTTGTGAGAGGTTGTTATAGGTCCTTTGTTGTGAGAGGTCGTTATTGATCATTTGTTTGTTGTGAGAGGTCGTTATTGGTCCTTTCTTTGTTGTGAGAGATCGTTATTGGTCCTTTGTTTGTTGTGAGAGGTGGTTATTGATCCTTTGTTTGTTGTGAGAGGTGGTTATTGATCCTGTTTGTTGCGAGAGGTGGTTATTTGTCATTTGTTTGTTGTGAGAGGTTGTTATTGATCCTTTGTTTGTTGTGAGAGGTCGTTATTGGTCACTTGTTTGTTGGGAGAGGTCATTGTTGGTCCTTTGTTTGTTGTGAGAGGTCATTAATTGGCCATTTGTTTGTTGTGAGAGTTGGTTATATGTCATTTGCTTGTTGTGAGAGGTCGTTATTGGTCCTTTGTTGTGAGAGGTTGTTATTGGTCCTTTGTTGTGAGAGGTCGTCATTGGTGCTTTGTTTGTTGTGAGAGGTCGTTATAGGTCATTTGCTTGTTGTGAGAGGATGTTATTGGTAATTTATTTGTTGTGAGAGGTCATTATTGGTCCTTTGTTTGTTGTCAGACGTCGTTATTGGTCCTTTGTTTGTTGTGAGAGGTTGTTATTGGTCCTTTGTTGTGAGAGGTCGTCATTGGTCCTTTGTTTGTTGTGAGAGGTCGCTATATGTCATTTGTTTGTTGTGAGAGGATGTTATTGGTAATTTATTTGTTGTGAGAGGTCGTTATTTGTCCTTTGTTTATTGCGAGAGGTCATTATTGGTCCTTTGTTTGTTGTGAGAGGTCGTTATTGGTCATTTGCTTCTAGTGAAAGGTCGTTATTGGTCATTTGTTTGTTGTGAGAGGTCATTATTGATCATTTGTTTGTTCTGAGAGGTCGTTATTGTTCCTTTGTTTGTTGTGAGAGGTCGTTATTGATCATTTGTTTGTTGTGAGAGGTCGTTATTGGTCCTTTGTTTGTTGTGAGAGATCGTTATTGGTCCTTTGTTTGTTGTGGGAGATCGTTATTGGTCCTTTGTTTGTTGTGAGAGGTGGTTATTGATATTGTTTGTTGTGAGAGGTGGTTATTTGTCATTTGTTTATTGTGAGAGGTTGTTATTGATCCTTTGTTTGTTGTGAGAGGTCATTATTAGTCATTTGTTTGTTGTGAGAGGTCGTTATTGGTCACTTGTTTGTTGGGAGAGGTCGTTGTTGGTCCATTGTTTGTTGTGAGAGGTCGTTATTGGTCCTTCTGTTTTTGTGAGAGGTCATTATTGATCCTTTGTTTGTTGTGAGAGGTGGTTATTGGTCCTTTGTTTGCTGTGAGAGGTGGTTATTGGTCCTTTGTTTGTTGTGAGAGGCTGTTATTGGTCCTTTGTTTGTTGTGAGATGTCGTTATTGGTCCTTTGTTTGTTGTGAGAGGTCATTATTGATCCTTTGATTGCTGTGAGAGGTGGTTATTGGTCATTTGTTTGTTGTGAGAGGTCGTTATTGGTCCTTTGTTTGTTGTGAGAGGTCGTTATTGGTCCTTTGTTTGTTGTGAGATGTCGTTATTGGTCCTTTGTTTATTGTGAGTGGTCGTTATTGGTCATTTGTTTGTTGTGAGAGGTCGTTATTAGTCATTTGCAAGGCACATTTTCCGACTATATCCATAATATTTTCTTTGTCCTGTGGCACTCTAAGCTTTACATCTCTACCAATCTGATATCTACATGATGTATTGTATTATAGCGGACCCACTGTTAGTTTACCCATGTTTCAATTGGTATTGTGTTAGGAGTTTAAAAAACTGCAATTGGAACTGATCTATTGAAGGAATACAATTGCATTTGTTTACAGGTGAATCCGATTGTTGGACATTTAAACTTCTTATTGTATGACTGGAGGAAAGAAGTCAATCACCCATTGATTAAAACTTCCCAGAAAAAAATTCAACTCATCTTACATATATATACATTGTAATTGTATTATATATACATGACCTATAGAAAGAAATACTATCATTACCGTTGCATAAGGCGCATTGGTGCAAAATGCGCACACCCTCTTGGCCTTGAAATCTCTAGGAAAAAACTAGTTTGTATCTATAATGCCATTTTAAGTCTATTTTTGACTTTAGAGAAATAGGAAAAACTTTAATTTTGAAAATTATTTGCCACAAGTTATAAGATGTATTCTGGTTGCAAATAATCTGGATATATGGTTAAATATGTGTATTGAGAAAACAAAAACAAAAAAACTTGGTTTTTTATTAAATTGTTTTCTAAAAATAAAACATTATTCAGATGCCGCCGTGGTCATGATCATATGGTATTTGGATTTACAACTACCTATGCAATCAGTGCATATCACCACTAAAGTTGTGGGTTTGAATCCCGCACATGGTGAGGTGTACTCGATACAACATTATGTGATAAAGTTTATCGGTGACTTGCGGCAGGTCTGTGGTTTCTCCGGGTACTCTGGTTTCCTTTACCAATAAAACTGATAGCCACGATATAGCTGAAATATTGTTGAAAGTGGCATTAAACACCATGACCCTAACCCTCAAACATCATTCAGTAGGGTTTCTAATTACAGTAACCATGTTAGAGGGAATATTGAGAAAAGGGAAAATCATTATGGAAAAAAAAAATAATAAGGTACACATTTTAATCAGAAAAATAATAAATGCAAATAACATGAACTCCAACAAAAAACTTTATATAATTTTAATGAATATATCCACAATGCTTAAAGATGTTTTCCGATTTTTCAAAGGTTACTCCATCAATAATACATGTGTAGCATCACAAATTGCTGTTCGAGTATGGTCAAAAGTAGTCACTGTCTGATCTTAATATTTTCTTAATGATATGGAAACAAGATTCACATGTGTTAAGTTGAGGATGGTATGGAGGTTGAAATTTTAGAACAACTCCAGTCTGCATTAGTTATTGAGGCAAATAATTATTCACCATAATAGATTTAAAAATGGCATTATAGATAAACTAGTTTTTTTCTGGAGATTTCATGGCCAAGAGGGGGTGCGCATTATGCGCCTTATGCAACGGTAATGACAGTATTTCTTTTTATAGGTCATGTACATACATCTATATATATATATATAAGATGAGTTGAATTTTTTTCTGGGGAGTTTTAATTGGGGTCAGGTCATTATTCCGACAGCCCATTATTCCGACAGCCCATTGCTCCGACGGCCCATTATTCTGACAGCCCATTGCTCCGACAGCTCATTTCTCCGACAACCCATTATTCCGTCAAAAATGGTCAAAAGTAGTATAATTATCATAAAACCTGTTGGTTTTTTTTCTATAATCTTTGTACTCATTGGGCGGATTGTTTCTGTATTAAACTGAAGGGTAAATATGGGGTCAAAGTCAAATGTCATGGTGCTAGCAGATTCCTTACATCATGACGACATGAGAAATATCAGTACCAATTTCGGATGGTCTAACACTTCTACATTTTGGATTTAATCATGAAAAGTTTACACTGCCATCACTACGCGAGATGACACAAAAATTATTGGAGGGGGGGTTTCAATTTCTTGCCCTGATTTTTACCGGAAAAAAAATCTGTCCATACGAAAATCCCAGCCCCCGCCCCGTCCGTCCATAAACCTTGTAACCCTTCAAAACCGTCCAAAGTATTTTTTTTTTATTAAACTTTACACAAAGGAGTACACCATATGTAGATGTGCATGAAATAATTATAAAGGTTTGTTCTGACATTAACGGTTGCATTTAGGATACAGGGGGCGGAGGTAACCATTGTGAGTGAGCTAGTCTAGTTTGATCCTGGATCTAGAGAAAAAAAATGCCATTACCGTACATTATGATTAATACAATAAAAAATTTCCATAAACTCCAGGAGGGGTGCTAAAATTAAAAAATAAAGATTTAATTTTAAGCAAAATTCGGTTGTTGTCGGAAGTATCACGTCTAGACTCCCACAATTTGTGACCGGAGAGACACTGCCTTATGCTGTTCAACCGTATTGCGTTTTCTAATACGTTGTAGATACATTGTAAACCGATGAATGCCTCCTTCACATGTACATTTAATGCCCATTAAATGTGCATCGCATGCTCTAAACGCTTCACACCTATGACAAGGAGTTTTCAGTTGGCATAAGTTACACTGTAATAATACTATTTTTTGCACGTAGAGAAAATGTAAATATTTCCACGTAAATAATGGAAATCGCAAACGCTTTGACGTACGTGTGAAGGCATTAACCATGTTGGATGCGCATTCAATTCGCATCATGAAACGTACGTCGGAACGCAGAATAAATGAACGTGTGTGGAAGCGGCATAATGCATATGGAAGGCATTCTATTAGCCGCATATGTTGGTTGCCAATCGTGCTTCAACAGAAGTGATCGATGTATTTATTGACCTGAACAAGGGAACTGTCTACCTATCTTCGGAGCTTTTTCCATTCTTCTACATGTACATTGTGCTCCCTTTCTCTCCTTTTCTACTCTACGTCCTTCTTCAATTCTTAACTCTCGTCGCTTCCATGCGTATTGCTATCTTCCGTCATTTTGTCTTTCTCATGCTTCTCCCAGTTTACACTTGTTTCCTTCACTCCTCTTTTCTGGTTCCTTTGTGCAATGTACACAACTTTTTCTTCAATTTTTAACTTTCCCCATACCAGGTCGGTCGATCATAATTGCCTTGAGCGGGGATGTACAGCCTAGGATAAAAGCTCCTTTTCCTTTCCAGAACATTCTGTCTAGGCCATGTTCCGTCAAGATTAGCCTGACCGACGGACCATCCTGTTGGATACACCTGGTTAAACCATGGATTTGTGGATTGAGTTCTATTTTGCATTGTCGACAAAATGGGCCGTCGGAGTAATGGGCTGCCGGATTAATGGGTTGTCGGAGTAATGGGCTGTCGGAGTTATGGGCTGTCGGAATAATGCTACGCACCCGTTTTAATCAATGAGTGATTAACTTCTCTCTTCCAGTCATACAATAAGAAGCTTAACTGTCCAACAATAGGATTCACCTGTAAACAAAGGCAATGGTATTCCTTCAATAGATCAGTTCCAATTGCAGTTTTTTAAACTCCTAACACAATACCAATTGAAACATGGGTAAACTAACAGTGGGTCCGCTATGAAGTTTGTTTTCTTGTCATGATTATATCTCACATATTGCTCTGTTGACGTTAATGATAACTCGATCAATCCCTCAATTCATCCAGAAAACAGTGTGTTAAAATAGGGTCTGTTTGCAGTTCTTTTCTTGATATATATAAAGGAGTGCCCCAAGGATCCATTCTGGGTTCTGTGATGTTTAATATCTTTATAAATAATATTTTTGATTTTGTAAAAAAGGGAGATCTGCACAATTACACAGATGATAATATTTTATCTTATGGAAGCAACAGTGTAGACGATGTTATTGAAACTCTTGACAGAGCTCCAGATAAGCTGCGTATTTGCGTTTTTTACACTATAAAAACGAGTAAAAACGCATGTATTATCAGATCAGTGTACACATTACGCATACATACAATGTATTGCTGTGTAAGCAAACTTTCCAAATTCGGAGCGTACTTGTACGCTGTTAACGATAATACAGTCGTGTACAGCAGACTTCCCGAAACTTGCTGAGAAGTTGTCAGTCATTCGGACTGACAGACATGAAAATCTTGTCAGACCGAAAAATATTTTGCCGGTCCGAAAAAAATATCCCAAAAAATTCAGTTTGGCCTTTTTAAGAGTGATTTACCCTAGTATTAGCAATTGGGCACCTGATTTCACCTCTGGTTTTTATAGAGGTTAAAGTAATTCAATTTTCAGTTTTCAGTGTTGTTCAAAATTGTATATGTTATGTCTTTTATAGTGTGTGTCTCGAGTTTTGTTGTTTTTATGACCTTGTACTATAAGTCAATGGTTGTATGAAAGACGTCATGTCATTGGCTAATATATGTACAAATAACCAATCGTGTCGTGATCGTGTTCACAAATGGGTTTGGTTGAAACCGGAAATGTATAAAAGGGGTACAATGAAAATTATGTAATTTAAAAATAAAATTAAACACTGATCAATGCCTTTCGAACAAAATCTGAGGTAACTATTATACCAAACATTCGGTATTACAGAGTTGGCGAAAACTTTTTTTTTCTGTCTGACATTGGGTCAGACAGGAACTGGGGTTCTGTCTTACCCATGGGCTTTGTGTCTGTCCCACCATTTTTTTGTAATATTGTATATAACCTGTCAAATTTTGTTTTTTTTTATACAGAACTGAATGCAAGATTACCTATAGTCATGATCATTAAACAACTCAATTAAATGTTTTTCTGTATACATATTTTTATCTAAAAAGATAAGGCAGATATAGCCAACAATCCGTATCTAATGGTCCGATCACGTTCCGAATATTATACATCAATGTCAGTTTCCGATTTACCTACATTTTTAATTTCAGTTAAGAATATGAATCTGCTGTCATCTTCAATATATAAGCATCTCAAAACATATTTAATTAAACACAAACAATCTTTGTTACTTGGGGAATGTGGAAGTAAACTTATTTCTGTGCTCAGTAATATATTTCAGTTTTAATGTTCCACGTTTTGCAGGTGCTGGTTCCTACTAAAAGGTTGTTTACATTGACGTACATTTGTATAGGAGTTTCGATTACAAAGAGGAACGTGTCGGTCTGACAGAATAAATAAACAAATTTCAAGTCTCTGTCTGACATTTTAATAAAACTGAAAACGGAATTTAATGCCATTGGCAGTGGAAACTGGGAGGGAATACATTTCAATCGCCGGTCCTTTCAAATATCTATGTTTTACCGGACATTCGGTCCGATATAAATTTTGAAATCGTCGGTCCTACTGCATTTCTGTCGGTCAGGACCGACGGTTTTCGGGAAGTCTGGTACATTAACAATACATTTTTGTCTTTGAGAAATTCCCCGTAATTACTTCCCTTTATACTTTTCGAAGGAGAGAGTGTATACATCCGAGGGGTACCGAATGTTTGCCTTTCTAAGCATCGATGTCAAAAGAGATCTGATTAGATGTTTACGATAAATCATCCAATCGCAGTCAATATTACAAATAAATGCGGTGCTCCTTATAAGGAGTGGTTTATGTAATACGTATAGAACTCAAACGAAAGTAAATTTGGGAAAACGTTGTTCGTTGAAAATGAGTAAGAAATATAGTACTTATGCAAATAGCTTGACAGGGTATGGTGTCAGGTATATAAAGTAAACACAGAACAAAATATTTACAACATTCTATTAATAAATAAACATGACACAATCTGTCAAATTAAACAGAGATATACATTTCACTTGCATCCTGCGTTTATTGAATAACACTTGTGTCAAACATAATTTTAAAAGTGTACATGTAAGCAATCTTTTCTGAAGTAGAGAGTACAACAGTGCAAAGGTAATATGCAAATACCCATCATTTTCAAAAGTAGGGGGTAATTACCCTTTGGACTTGAAAATTGTCTGGAGCTCTGTCTTGAAGAACAGAGTGATATACTTATTAAGTGGTTTACTGAAAATCACATGCAGGCTAATCCTGATAAATTTCAGGCAATTTCATGATCAATTGGTAGTAAAACACATGAGAAAAATTTAAGTTTTATGCTACAAGGAAATCAGATTGATTGTGAAGATGAAGTAAAACTTTTAGGTGTAACCTTTGATTTTAAATTAACATTTATGATTTAATTCTCATGTATCACATATTTGTAAAAAGGCTTCTCAGCAACTTAATGTTCTAAAACGCATTGGAAATAACTTGAGTAAACTTGGCAAGCTTACAAATTATTATTCTTTTATATTGTCAAATTTTAACTATTGCTCTTTAGTTTGGCATTTTTGTGGTGAAAGTAACACAAAGAAATTAGAGAAAATACAAGAAAGAGCTTTAAGGTTCATTTATAACGATTCAGACAGCTCCTACATGTATGAACATTTACTTGAAAAATCACAGTTACCTTCACTGAGATTAAGGAGATTACTTTCCATGGCTATAGAAGTTTTTAAGATAATAAATAAACAAACTCCTGTATATTTACATGATTTAGTAACTATAAAGAAAAGTTCTTACTCTTTTAGATACAACGTACAACTGTCAACATACCAAGAGTTAACACCACCAGGTATGGTTTGCATTCACTGAGATATGGTGCAGCAAAATTGTGGAACGAACTTCCAAATGACTTGCGTGAGGGAATAAGTTTAAATAATTTTAAAAACTTGATAAGCAAATGGGATGGGGATGGGTGCTCGTGTTCTTTTTGTTCCTAGAACTTTTTATTTTATTTTCCGTGCCATGTCTCAGTGATGTGCATTTAAAAATTTGGGTGTGCATTTAAAAATTTTTGTTTTCGCTTTGCTATGCATATACAGTCATTGGCCATAAATGAGTTCCCAAAATGGCCGACGTCATTTGCAAAAATTTGTTTCCAATTTTTTACTCCTTATTAAATCAGTGTTATTTACCTTTGATTAGTAACGTTCACATTTTACACAATGCCAAAATGTTCCAAAATTAGGCCAGTGACGTCATTTAAGGAAATACCTTGTAATTCGGTCAAAATATCGTCTGTCAAAAAATGGCACCGCATGGTAAACAAATGACACCAGAGGAGAAACAAATCATCGTAGCTTTGTCACAACAAGGATATTCTAGCTACAAAATTGCTGAAATGACGGGGAAAAACAGGAGAACAATCAGTAAATTTCTCAGGAGGCGACGGGTGCAAGGATCGGAAGAAAACTTACCGCGAAGTGGAAGGGGTAGAAAAACGGGAGTTCGGGGAGACAGGATTATGTACCGTATGCTTCGTTCGGACAGAAGACAAAGTTTAGGAGAAATAACAGACCAATTTAACCGCCAGTTTGTGACCAAAATTTCTTCTAGAACAGTTCGGAGGCATTTGAACTTTGAAGGACACAAAAAACATCCAGTTTGTAAGAAAACTATGATTTCACCTGTCAACCCAGAGAAAAGAAAACGATTTTGTCGATCAAATTTGATGTGGACAGTGAGAAATAATTGGAAAAAAGTTATTTTCAGTGATGAGACGAAGATTGAGATTGGAAATAACAGGAAAGTTTATGTTTGGCGTAAAGTGGATGAAAGATTAAGACCGGTGCATCAGACTGGATGGTCCGGCCGCCAGATGTTCCGGACGGCCAAAATTGCTTAGGCAATTTGTTCCGGTTCGGAACTTTGAGCCTAGGCTATTTGTTCCGATGTCAGGCATTATGGGCCGACCTGCTTTTACATTTATAAACCTATATATATTTTGTAATTTACAACGTATTATCAATCAAAATATTCATCTCGACTATGTGTGTATATATATTTATTAATTCGTAAATTCGTTTGTTTGTTTGTTTGTTGGCAAGCTCACTAAAATCGGAAATGCTGGTCAACGGTTTGATAAAATAGCGTAATACTATATGAACGTGAACACTTGTCATCTCAGTTCCACATTATTAAATTCATTTGTACGATATTTCACTGCACGTTAACATGGACGAGTGTGCGTACTCGACACTAACAGAAAGTGAAAAAAGGAAGTTAAGGAAGCAAGCAAAACATTATGTCTCAAAGGATAACCTTTTATACTACGTTGGTGCAAAGGGAGAAACTAGACGAGTGGTCAGTTAGAGAAACAGAAAAGCATATAGGATCCTTCGTGCTTGCCATTCCGACAGTACCGCTGGTAAATATATCTCGTGCCGTGGTTTTGTGGCTATTGTGACTCTTAAAACCATACAAGAATGTTGTAGAGTTTGTAATAAAGGTTATTTCTTCTTGTGCCTTAATTTACGTCAACTAGTATGATACTTTTGTTGCATTAGCTATTGCATTCAACTTGAGTCGGAACAAATTGCCTAGACCCGGACCATTCAGCCTAGGCTATTCATTCCGACCGGCCCTTTTAGCCTAGTCTGTGTATTCCGGCCGGCCTATCTGGCGGGTCGGAACAAATTGCCTGCTACACCGGAATGCAATGGGTTGTACCAGGGTCGAAATTACAAAACGAAATTCTCTGTCATGTTCTGGGGCTGCATTTCGTATTATGGGGTAGGTACACTAACTCCAGTTGTTGGCAATTTAAATAGTGAAAAGTATATAAACATTTTAGATGACAATTTATGGCCGGTCATTGCCCAACATTTTCCTACAAGCTCCTACATATTCTAGGAGGACAATGCCCCATGCCATGGCGTAGTTGAAAAAAACAAAATTAATTATAAATGCCCTTCGAGACCCTCATTCTCGTACTATGTTTAGAGATTAGTTATATCATTATTGGTTGATGTTATATGTAAATAATTTGTATTACAATTGTGTAAACAGGGAGAGTTATCCTTATAATTGGGATGTTATTTAACTTCACTTGTATTTTCCTTTGAACTCTCACCGTGTCGTCACCCCCCTTTTTCATGTTTACAGTTACTGTACACACTATTATCGGTGATAATAATAAGTTATTACCTTATTCGGTATATTTGTTGGTACATCACAGTAGCTTTCATGTTATTTCCCCATAAATTAAACAAGTCCTATTTACGTTTTCATCATCCGACACACTTTGCCGTAAGACAAGGTCGGACGCCATTGTTGTCATATTTAGACGCAATGCATCATGGTAAATCGTTGCAAATCTTCAGACGTAAATGACGTCACGAGAGTGTCTTAACGTCACGTTATTCTTATGTTAGGAGCGTGTCGTGGACATGTCGTAAGGGTATAAATTCGGAAGTAAAGAACACTCGGGTTCAGTCTTGTCTTAGCTGGGCGCCATTATCGAACACTTAATAATAAGGAGTCTCAGATCCGTAGATCGACACACAGTAGGAATCCAATAGCTCTACGTTAACAGTGGCGGATTTAGAGGGGGCGTGCGGGGCGTGCGCCCCCCCCCCCCCTAAAATTCGCAAAGCATATGTTATACAACGTTAATTAAGCAGTTCAATAAATAACTTTTTCATGAATGGTTAACTCGTGACCTGTAGTAAAATATTCTTACACATTGTAAATACACGTTGGATGTGTTCGCTGATTCATATACGTATTCGCCGTCAGTAGTTCAAAGATTATTCCATTCTGATTGGTTCCGAGGTACCAGACATCAACTATTTTCTCACGCTAATTAAACATTATTTCTGCAGTCAATTTTACAACTACATGTACACGTGCTATTTAGAAATCATAAAATGGACGAAAATTATAGACCAAGAAAACAAGCAAGATTGGATACATTTCTTATTCCTCGACGAGACAAGAAAGGTCAAAGGTAATTTAAAAAGTAAATTCAATCAATACTTCGAATAATTAATTTAACAATTGATCTCATTAATAAAACATACAACGAAAACCTATAACGAGAGAATCGGATGATGAAACTGAGACAGTGTGTAGATACTTGAGTGTCCCAAGAAAATGGTCACTTCTCTTTAAATAATGGGTCAAATAGTTCTTGAATTCGAAATTCTGCAATTTCATATGAAAAAAAAATATAAGTTTTATTTGTATACAAATACCCGAAAATGTTGCCTTTTACTTTTCAAGTAAAGATCAGTAAAAATACGCGTTGGTATAGTGTACATTAAAATACAAAAGTAACATATTAATAAAAAAAAAATTAGCAGCAATTTATTTGTAACAATCTCTGCATCTGCCCGAGGTATCTGCACAAGAAAGTGTGAACACATCCTTTGTCCGGGTACGTTTATATTATTTATATCTACCAATGGATGTCTGTACAATTTTTTTTACACATTTTTAGCAAAAAATTCTGACTACAATTTATTTGTAATAAATTAATATCTACAACTGCACATGAGAGTGTGAAAATAATCTCGACAAAATGGTTTATGCATATCTCACACCTGATTTCCGTAAACATACTTCTCGAGAACTTTGATACATTTTTGTTGTTTGATCTTTTAGTGTAATGAGGTTTTTACGCCCGTTGCTCAAACACTTGATGTCCGTCCGTTCGTCCGTTCGTCTGTAAGATTTCTGCAATCCGCAACTCCCCTGACTGTAACCATGCAATGGATTGACTTAAACTGTATAATGTACTTGAAATACATTGTAGTTGTGCACAATGGTTTTTAGATTTTTCATTGAAGGCCGGATGGAGGGGGTAGGAGGATGATTCTGCAACCCGCAACTCCTAAATAACCACTCAATGGATTGAAGTGAAACTTAAACTACAAAGGACTGGGAGCTATAAGAGCCAAATCGGCCCCACCTCAGATGTCGATAAAATTTTCTCCAAAATGTATTCACAATATGTGTTTTTCATAAATAAATACAGTTAGTTAATATGTGCATCTAATTCCTCACAGCGGACCGACAAAGTCAGGTAATGAAAAGCACTGAACGTCATTTTTTTCAGAATACAGAATGTACGTATCATTGTATTATAATGCACATCTTTAAAAAAACAAAAACAAAAACAAAGCATAATAAAACTCAATAAACAAAGCATAAATTTGACTTAATATGCAATGTGGATTGATTTCAGGAATAAAAACATGTTCTGAAACTGTATTATGAAATTAAAGTGAACGAATAGTAATGTCACAACGTCACCCATTTTCGACGGTCTCCTGTTTTCGACGGTTTGTTTCACGTGATAAAATCTCTCATTATTTTGATCGCTTCATTTGTCAGAGGTTATATTATGATGCTGAAATTGCATGAATGATCTCAAGAAATCTGATCTAAAAATGTCATCTTTAAATGTAAGAACTACGTACCACATCTATTATTTCACGTTCAAATTGTATTTTTTCGTAATTCATTTTTTCGTCACTTTAACAAAGGTGGCTTTAATCATTTAAAAAATATATCTCATACCGACCAATTTTGGTTTCATCGTCTGCTATGACATTGATAATGTACATATTGAGATCATATCAATTCAGAAACTTATTAACATCGATTGTCGAATAACTGGTCGAAATTTTGGTATTAACCTTAAAGAAGTAATAGATAGATTTATTTGAGGAATAGAACTTTGTCATATTTGAAATTTTTTTAAACACTTTTTTAACCGTACTTTATTCTTAACGACAACCAATGTTATGATATATTCCAGTACATTTTTACGGACAACCATCATAAATCTATAAAAAAAAATGCCAAGGTGCGGGTTGAGAGAACTTGATAACGTAAAATAAAACATTTGGTTTTGCAGTTTCTAAGAAAAAGATTAAATATTAATATGAAAAGCTATGGATAACAGACGACGGACACTAAATGATATTATTTCTACGATTTTTCTATTGAATGTTGGAACTGTTCCGACAGTGTGATATATATTTTTTCATTTTATTATATGCTATGAAAAAAAACAGCTGAGTTGCAATTGTTAAAAAAAATATGGTTGTGATCGTCTTCCGTAATTAAAATCGTCAAAATTAAATACAACCGAATTGATATCAAATGGCAACATGTTTCAACTTCATTTAAAATATACCTTGAAATGCTTTCATACTTTTACATCACGATATTTTATTACAACACTAGTTCACTCAAGGGTAAAAAAAATTCTGTTCTAGTTAAAGGACTTTATCAAACAGAATAATACAGTTTACATGTAATGCAGTTAATACGCATTTAAACCACAGAAGAATATTTCTATTTTCCGCACCTTGTGGTGGTGGGTCGCTATTGTGCATGCGAAATATTAATTGCAAACCCCATTGACTGGCTATATGCTGCCTGTCTAGAATATTTTATTTTTTTCTCGATCGACAGTTCAGAAGCTAGAAAACAATATGATGAATATTGTCTGTCAATCATGCAAACAATAACTTATGCACATGACAGAACGCATATACGGATTCAGAAGCTAGAAAACAATATGATGAATATTGTCTGTCAATCATGCAAACAATAACTTATGCACATGACAGAACGCATATACGGATTCTGATTGCCCCTGTGGTATCTTCAAACTCTTCTTAAGGATATGTTGGATTGTGCCCAAAAAACATCTACTGCTTTTGGATCAAACTATTTTAATTCATTTTAGAAGTAGCATCGATAGACCATTAAACCTACCTCAGTATCCCGGTAGTAATAACTATTTTAGTATCCCAGAAGAAAATATATATTCAATAATTGGGGGCTTATGAAAAAAAAACTATTTTGGATGAAGCGGTGTTTATTTTATTTTTATGTTATATAACTGTTACGTGCCGACATACCGGTACCATCGTTTTTTACGGCAACTATTATTTCTCAAACATCAAAACGTCATCTAAGCGCTTGTAATATTTGAACATTTTCCCGTCGTTTTTCAAGAAATTTAACACCTCGTGCACCAAAAAAATACTTTAACAGTAGTTGTGTTTTATTTATTTTAATAATCTGGTAAAATATTGTCTGATGCACGACTACGGAGGTGCTTTATTTCTTCGAAAACCGTCGAAATATCGCGGGCAAAATTCCACGAAATACAGAAAACAAATAACGCTCATGACGTCACAATGACGTCAAATACGTATCGATTTTGTTGGAAACAAGCTTTACATCAAAAGTATGATGTCGTCTATAAAATAAAACACATCAAATTTTAATCAAGTATTTTCTAAGATAATGATTCATTAAATATGGGGCCATATATGGAACGTATAGTCCCCAGTTCTTTTTATCGCGTTGACACCGGACTGCATGCACTGAGTTTTTCTCCTGGTTTCAATACAAACTGTATTTAAAATAAATACAATTATTTACAGAAACAAGTTATTTACTGATGAATTTCATTGCTTGAAATGAATCATAAAATGTACAGAGATTGTGCATATATACATAATGATATCATATATACAATCAGAAGAGTGAAAATATTGATTTTAAGGGTCTGGCCGAGGTTATAAATAAATTAATATTTAACAACCTCCACAATCCTCCACCAACAAAATATTTTGATACAATCATTAACCCTCTATACTCAAAACAACTGCTCAATTTGATGTTGGTGGAAGACTGTGCAGGTATATAAAATAGCTAAAATGTACATTGAATATGTCGTTTATAGTCCATTTTTAGCATTATCCGTCTAATCATGATGTCATTATGACGTCATAGCGCACCCAATCTCACGGAAAGATATATTTTTTGAAAATTTGTAAATATAACAATTAAATTAGTAAATTGTTTTTATTCTATGTGAAGCATTATTTTTTGATAAAATGTGGGGCCAATTTTGCACCTTAACGCCTCTCCCTCTTTGACATATAATGTAGTTTGCTCACCACGGTTTCATTTTTAGAATTGGAGGTTAGGGGTAGGAGGGAGATTCTGTAGGTCAGGGGTAGGAGGGAGATTCTGTAATCTGCTTTTTTGGCGTAAAATCGTGAATTTTCACACGAAATACCAAAAAAAATATTCGCGCCTCCCTCCTCTCGGCGCAATTTTTTTAAGTGCGCCCCCCTATCTTGAAATCCTGGATCCGCCCCTGGTTAATGTTGAAGGTTAGCATAGTGTCGCATTTTTATTGGACACACACTGCAGTTTATCCATATAGAAAGTTAATAGAAGTCGGCTTTTACATAAGATATCGACACTTTTTACATCCTATATCAGGCGCGACACACACCGTGTCGTAGACTTTATTGCCGAAAGTAGTATTCTAGTTATCCGGATACATTTCCATATAGTTTAAACATATTCTAAGAAGAATTGTCTGTACGACAATAATCTTTGGTATTAGGGCCACGAACCTGTGGACTATTTGTAAGTAGAAAACAGAAGATATATCGTGTCGTCGTCACGACATCATTATAATACTAGTATATTAATTGTATGCACCTTGTCGCCATCAAGACACTATCATAACATATTAATTGCATTCACCGTGTCGCCGTTGAGACACTAATAATATACTAATTGTGCGCACCGTGTCACAATAAAGACACTATAACCGTGTCGCCTTAAAGACATTTATCTATACAAGCCACAAGGCAATATTTGTGGTTTACTATTGAGTTAATGTAGTGTATATTGATACATTTGAGGAACTGTATATTATTTAACTAACTGGTGAACTCTCTGAGCCTAGATAATCTACACTTTTACGGCCGAAACCACGACACGCTGTACATGTCGACATACTCGTATTTTCGCACTTATTGAAGATAGTATGAATAAATAGTTAAGAGTATATTTGATATGTGATAGATATATATATATATATATATATAACACTTATAAGTTATATTATGCCCGTTTCCAATATTTTTTATTGTACCAGAGTATACCAATTTTGAGCTACTGTGAGTACCAGCGAAGTACATGTACTAATTCTAATTTATTTCTGGACGATTGTAGGGTAGAGACGCCATAGTTACCACATTGTCACTACACGGCTGGTAATCGGCACAAGCAGAACAGTTGGTTCTGCAAAGAAATTCGTGAGGATAACTTCCGGTTTTGGTGGAGGTGAGTTCACGAAGACGCTTCGCAAGGTATGTACATGTCAAAAATTGAAATTTTCTTTTTTACTGCTCGAATATTGCAAAATCAGAGAATGCTATGCTGTGGCGAATGCTTTCACGATTAGAAACATGTATAGTTTATTCTTGTATATGAAGTGTAACTCTCGCAAAATCAATCGTCCCACGAAAAACATGACGAAAATTGTGACACTCTTACATTTCTAAGTTGTTCTTGACAAAGATGCAAGTTAAATTTTCAATATTTTTTCATCATGGGAGTCTAAATGTAATCGGGGATAAATTCCGATTCGTCAGAAGTAAATTGAAGTCTAGATAAATCTACAAACTGTCAATGTTCTCGTTTTCCTGCTTGAGGAGATCGGTTCTGATAGAGCACATTGCGAATGCATGAGGAGATTTTCAAGTTTTGGTAATTGTTTTCTGCAAAATTTATAAATTGACACTTTTAAACACAAAACTGATAAATACTCTAATCAAAATAAATTATTCTCTGTCCACTTTCAGGAGATGCCAGGATTCAAGGGAAAGAGGAAAAGGGGACTGACATTGACTGTTTACAAAAAACCATTTCGATATAGATTGCCTGTATCACCGCCAAGGAAACGAACAAAAACAAGTAGCAGTACACCAAAGGAGTAGGTATGATAAGGGCAGAAATTGGCCTAAAAAATAGACAAATTATAAATGAAACGTATAGCTTTTTTTGTTTCTTGATTTTATAAGACCTTTACCCCAACTACTATTTTGGTAACAATTTTCCATATGTGCACGTGCGATGACGTCACACTAGTCAATGAAAAGTCTATCGTTTCGTGAAAATATATGAAATCTAACAAGAAATGTGTATTTGATGTCAATTTTCAGTATAACCACAAGCAGGTACCAACGGCATATTTTAGTATAATGTTTAATATACATAAACACATATCTCATTTAATTTTTGTGTTGGTACCCGAGTGTGGAGAGTATGAAATCTGCAATCAAAAAATAATGTTAAGGTCGATTTCTCGTCAGCGGCCATTTTTTATTGACCGTTTTCATCCGTAATAGACAGAAATAGAAATCGACCTTTTAATCTCATCCAAAATAAAGTTGGTTATCGTATTTGTTTTGCTATGGGAGTAAAACTTGAACAATTTTTATGAAACAGTTTTGACGTTAAATAAATTTTGGAGGTGATTTACTGCCGACCTGATTGTGCATTGAGTCCGACGTGGTTTTTTTTCTATCCCTCAGTGGAATTTCATGTGTTACTCTACTAAGGTATACTTTAATATTATCCCCACAATTCACAAAAAGTACAGAAAACAAAACAAGCAACCAAAAAGAAAACTAGTACGTCAGATTATCTTAGAAATTAATTCATTGGATATGTAAACACATCGGAACTTTCTATTTTTAGTAGTCCCTTTACTTTTTATTATTTTATTTTTTTCTTTAACAAATATATTTTATTTAGCTCTTTCGCAAAGTGAATTCCCGATGAATAATTGTATTAACGTAAATTTGATTTATATATAGCTTAATATTAACGTTGTGGTGGCGTAATGGTCTAGCACACATGACTGCCGACAACAACATCGTGAGATCAATATTTTATTCTTACTTAATTCATAATTCATCTAATACAGTTATATAACGATATAACGTACATGTTTTAACATAGTACACGGATGTTAGGTTTGATTTACATATTCGGTGTTTTGTTTATAATGGTCCTTTTGTTATCCTTACTAAGAATTTTAGTGGTATGATTTTACTTTAATGGGTCATGACCAATAATACAGTATTACCAAGCATTCTATTTATATAATCTATCACGTTTTACTTTTCTCAACAAAAAAAGTTTGAAGATACCGTAAATATAAATTACCGTCTTCCAATCAAAGTATACTACCGTATTTGTACTCTTAGTCATACCAGAATCGAAATAAATCATGGAAGCCAGAATGTGTTTTGGTTTTAACATGGATTGGCGGATATTAGTAAATTTTATCCCTCGCTTCTGGCTCGGGATAAAATACTATTCTCTGATGTTTTCGTGCCAAGTAGAATTTTGATTGGCTAAAAGGGTACTTTTAAAACTTCAGGGAAGCCGTGCGGTGACAGAAAATCAATAATCGCTCTCACCTATGTGCTGTCCATTTACATTGTGCGCAGCAGACGACACACATTTCACAAGATGACAGAAAATCAATAATCGCTCTCTGTGATCTTTGTCCAAAGATACACGTATTTATGTTTTTCCTATAATAAGGACATACTTATTAATGTGGGAACATTCAGATAAAAATGTTATCAGACTCTAGATGTTATATATCAGCCTCACCTTTTAACAAAACCACTGCCCTTTAAAACGGGATATTTGCGCATCACCTTTTAACAAAACCACTGCCCTTTAAAACGGGATAATATATAACATCTCGAGACTAATAACGTATAATATCGTATAATATCCGCCAATCCATGTTAAAACTCTGGCTTCCATGATTTATTTCTTAATTATTCAACATGAATTATATCCTCTCCTGCCGCTGTAGCACTGCTTTACCATGTTATGCAGTTGACTTGGTTCCTTTGACATTCTAATTACTGAGAATAATTTCCTCTCATGATTTAAAAAATAAAAAGATCAACATTCGGTTATCAAAAGATTTTAAAAAAGCAATTTACAGAGCTCAGCATTGACGAGTTTCTGCGGTTGCTAGGGATAATATTTGGTTACTAGGGACATAGTAAGGTTTAAGGAATTCTTATAATATATACTGGTTAGTAAATGATAAGATGTCTCTAGATCTGCTAAGGTGCTGTTGTAGAATTTTTTTTCTTGATTAAATAAAAGGTCCATGAGATCAACAGGAAAATACTGTGCATAGGGAAACCTGTTGCTATGGACGGGGCATAACTATGAATAAAAATATCAAAATGTATTTTTGAAATAAGAAGTGACATTTGTAATGTGTATAGCTTGACAAAAATGTACCGCTTAATCAAATATCAAGTCAAAAGATCGTAGATGTCAAAATTCAACCATTAATTGCAATAATATAGGCTAATTTAATGTTTACAAAACCGTTGCTAGGGTGACAAAACTACACAAAAATACTATATAGAGAATTGGAATATTATTTTTAGAGTGTACATACACAGAATATAACATTTTGTCGAAAAGACTATGCAAGATATGTAAAATAAAACCACCATATTTGAATTTCCAATGATTAATTGGACCCTCCTCCATTTACGTTGCTAAGCAACAAAGGACAAAGTGAAATCATCAAAAAAAATATTTTTCTTACCTTTCAATGATTGTGTTTGATATTATATCTATATAAACAGTTTCTGAGATTGGGCCAAAATCTACCCTTATCATACTCACTCCTTTAAAATCCCCATCAATCAGGACACCAAGTTTATTAAAAAAAATATCTTTCAATTTCAAAATATTTATATCCTTTCAAACGGGTTTCCACATCTATTCGGCGCAACCTTTTTACTAAAGATGACGGAAACTTCACCGCAGATCTACACAAGTTATAATATTACATGATTTCAGCACATACATAGGTCTAACGTAAATAAACATTCACTTAGTGCTAGCTAATCACGAGACTCACGAATAAATTAAACACAAGATGTCAATTAAACTGTGGACATATCCTTAAAATCGGTAAAGCGCTTTACATCTTGTAACCCCTACTAACACAGATCTTTTTTATTTACAAGTGTGTACACATAACACACTACATAATAGAAAAACAAACCACAAATTAATATTATTCTCAACTGTATGATATTTAATTTAGAGAGTATCATTTGTATTAGAAATTATAAAGATATGATTCACATTAAGTTTAATTATTCTTGATTATAAAATTATCTTACAGTGCATTTTCATTTTTTTCCAATGTAAGGGAAGTTGATCTTGTGTATCCAATACACAATGGAAGTTGTCACAAACAACAAATGATCAATAATGACAAGTTAAATCATGGGAAACCGCAGTTACAATTATGAATTGATTCCTTAAATGAAATGTTTCTTTCTAGGTGGACAGCCCATGCACAATGAAATATTACTTTTATACGTTTAAAAACCAGACGGAAAGAAGGGCGTCAGTTCGTGAATTTATTACCAGACAGAAATGCAAAATTTGTGATTATACAGTGGATTACAAGTGTCGTACAAAAACTAGCAAATCTCCTCATGCATTCGCACTGTGCTCTATCAGAACCGATCTCCTCAAGCAGGAAAACGAGAAAATTGACAGTTTGTAGATTTATCTAGACTTCAATTTACTTCTGACGAATCGGAATTTATCCCCGATTACATTTAGACTCCCATGATGAAAAAATATTGAAAATTTAACTTGCATCTTTGTCAAGAACAACTTAGAAATGCACGAGTGTCACAATTTTCGTCATGTTTTTCGTGGGACGATTGATTTTGCGAGAGTTACACTTCATATACAAGAATATATTATACATGTTTCTAATCGTGAAAGCATTCGCCACAGCATAGCATTCTCTGATTTTGCAATATTCGAGCAGTATGAAAGAAAATTTCAATTTTTGACATGTACATACCTTGCGAAGCGTCTTCGTGAACTCTCCTCCACCAAAATCGGAAGTTATCCTCACGAATTTCTTTGCAGAACCAACTGTTCTGCTTGTGCCGATTACCAGCCGTGACTATATACTTATTGTTATAATCTTATTCAACTATTATTGTGAAGTACAATAAATCATTAACTTTCAATTGTTCTGGTATATATATATGCACACCATCTGAGACTCGTGAGATACTGTCCGCAGATTTATTGGGCACTCGGTCAGGAACAATCACAAGAGAAGACTCAACGCATACACTTTATTTAGTGGCCTATAGTCTGCAGTCAGGTTATAATAGGAGCTCCATTTACATTCGTCTCCGGAAGGATATATACCCATCAAAGGACGACATTCTGAACCCCCGGCCCACTGCAATATGTACCTGTATGTGTAATTTGTATGTCGGTTTAAAAAAGCACTTTCGAGCTTATGTTTTTATTGTTATTTATATGTTTTTATTTAAAGCATATACCGACTTTAAATAAAATTTACTTGACTTGATGCTTATCAGTTTAACTTGTGCTCTATTTCAGTGCTTGGCTATTTCTGCATGAACATTTTTTTAAATATTTTTAGAATATTTTTAAAATATGTTTTAAAAGTACTAACCCGAATAATACAGTCGTTATATTACTCTCCCGTTAGTCACTGCATTAACGCCTGGATGCATTCATTATTCTTATTGAAAAAATCCGTCAAACCGGAAATAGTAAATCGCTATGACTTATGGGTATTACGACATAAAATAGGAGGAGCTAAAGTGTTTGTAAATAATGTCCAATGGAGCGATCAGATGATGTAATGTTATATGCAATACACATATCCGGATAAATACAACCAAACATGAAATAAAACATAAATGAATAATTACTATTTTTTAAATATTAAAACATAATGATTTTTATTTCAAAGTTGGAAAGTAAATAAAAGCTTGAATTGAATTCACTCTTATAATGATTTTTTAATTTCATTTAAAATAAAGATTTAAAAAAAACGTATTTTATGATACTGATGGCTGATTAAAATTGTTTGTCATGTATTAGCTGTCAGTTGTAATATACAGGATGTAACCAATATACAGGAAGAACTCCTACTGTGAAGCCATCTATTTTGAGATGCCATTCAATGAAAATAACAACCTGACCATATTGTTACATAATAAGAATAAGAATTAGATAAGAAATAAGAAATTAAAATTGATAGAAGGCAAGGATTTATATAATTAACACATTAAGTCACATTTCATTTATTTAGGCTAACTTGGGTCAGTTATCAATTAAAGACAAAAATGGGTTTAAAAAAATCAGTCGAGTATTTACCTAAATAACGATATTGTGATGGGTATTTCTTTATAAATTGTATTAAAAATCATTTTAATTTATGAAATAATCAACTTTCTGTTTACATATTTATTTTCAATAACATTTCTTTTTTATTTCATCCCATTTTCCTTAATTTAACTTGTGCATATCCATATTTATACAATCTTATGTTAACGGCAAGTTACGTGTATCGACCCTATTATCCACAATAAATTCACTTTTATTGTCCCACATACATTACAAAAATACATGTTAGATGTGTATTGCGACATTTTAGCAAATTTAGATTAAAACATAAAAACTTCAAAAAATGATTACACGGTGTTTTATTTTTTTAAATCTTTAAAGATTTGTGAATCTATGCCCAGTCTGCAGGGTGACGTCGAACCAACGTCGGTAAAAGGTCGTAATGGTCGGCTGTAGGTCGGCATCGGCTTGACGACGTTGAACCAACGTAGGATTAGTGTAGGCAAAGCGACAGTCGAGTTTCCGTTCTTCAGCCGACGTTGGGCTAGATATGGCATAACGACGGTCGGGTTCTCGGTTCCTCGCCAACGTCGGGTTAGATTTGACAGACCAACGGTTGGGTTCTCGTCTTTTCACCAACGTTGGGTTAACTTTGACAAAACGACGGTCGGCATTGGGTTATTTGCCGACGCTTGGTTTGAATATTTGACGTATGATTGTTTATATCTTAATTCTAGATTTAAAACCCGTATTTAAAACACACACACACACAAAACAATGATTGTAAATGCACGGCCGTAGGCCGGGTCTGAATAAAGTGAGGCAAAAGGGGTGAATTTAGACAAATTTTGAAGAAAAAAAAGATTGTATTTGCTTTCAAAAAGTTACACTTGCCGTTTCAAAAGTGAGGCATTTGCCTCCATTGCGTTACGGCCATGAAATGAAATCTAGTACGTGGGGATTTCATTTACCATCATTAACAACATCGATACTGATTCCTGTGGTTTTCCCGCGCGACCAATTAAACCACATACGCCATTTTCATTTTGAGACTCGCGTCTAGCAGAAACGCATGTAAGTTATCTCTCAATTTTATTTATGCTTTAAGTCATACGTGTAACTGATTTATATGGAATTTTGTTAGCAACGATTTTTTTTTAACAAAAGGCTGAGTAAGATTTTTATATAACCAAAATGGCTTTTGATATATTTAGCTTGTGGTGATCCAGCTATTTTAAATATAGGAGTGATGATAGATCCTGCAAGTAGTGACTGAAAAAAATGGGTTAATTATAGCCTAATGTTGTCAAAATTTAAGTAATATATTAAGAAAGGCGAAGTTAATTTGCAACACTTCCCCCTTCTGAATAAAACTTTAAATAGAAGTTTAAATCGAGAGTTTTTATAAAACTTTTAGGGATATTTTGAATTTGATACGTTATTTTTCAAATTTGTTTATGAAATTGAAATTATTCAGAGAGCGATTATGCAGTTACAATTTACTAAGATATAAATCTGGTGGGTCACATTCTTCAAAGTTTATTGCTATATAAATGTAACCGTCTCAAAGGTCAAACATGAAATTTAATGCTTCAGAGTTTTATTGCGTGTGTGTAATGATCAAGACAGTTTAGCTGATAGAATATATTGTTTAATACTAAGGGAAGAGGTCAGATACATAAAAGGTTGCCATAGCAACCATATTTATGAAGGAATCTCGGGGAATTAATGCAATTTAATATTTAAGAGGTCGATTGGATGCTGTCTAAGCATTTATATTATAGTCAATGTGTATGTCGTGTATATATTTGTATGTGTAACTATGTAAATAAGACACAAACTATGACAGATGTTTGTGGACAGCAAGCACCTGTGACAACTATAAGACAAATGCAGCACTAATAGTAGGGTGCCCGACGAAAGATTTTTGCGAATTTGCCTTAACGGAATTACACACACCTGTATGATACATCGTTGGAATGAGGAGAACAAGCCGCATCGAAATAAAGATGTCGTCGTTATGTATTGTGGTCACGTTTTTTTTAAATTGGGGTCAAAGGTCAAGATCTAAAAATTGGAACTAACACACCACAAGTTTTAAAAGGCTCCCTTCTTCGACAACACTGTGAAGAACTTTAAACTGGAATGCCAATTTTATTTGTTAAGCTTAATATTTTATTATTTTATGCTTATTTTTTATTTTACATTGTTTGAATATATAGCAAAAGGCCATTTTCTAAAAAAAAATGTCATTTTACAATTTTCGTATATATGAGAAATAAAAGTGACCTTGACCTGTCATAGTTTGAACATTTCTCATTTTTATTTGATATTCATTTAAAGGAAACCTTCAAATTATTTTTTAACCCTTAACATTTGACAACTGGTGGACGGATTCCAAAAAAAAAACATGTTTCAGTTATGGTGCACTTTGACTAATTACTGGTAAAATATCTATTCACCCCAAACTTCGTAAAAGGTACAAAAATTCAGATTTAAATGCTTATGTGTTTGCAACATGTCATTTGTAGGGTCAATCAATACTTAACGAATATTCTGTGCAAAAACATGGCAATTTATGGAAAGGTCAAACGTCATTTGTTTAAAAACGTAAGGTCTATGGACATATTATGCGTTTGGACGATGTGTGGCTACAAACCACTCTGAACACTCCAAATATCTCAGGTGTTTGGCAAATAAGAAAGTGCTCTCTTGTTAGTTTGAAAGCTTACCAACCACGTCAAGGTCAGAGTCCACTGGCAGGTTGTTTTTTTTTATTTTTTTAAAATTTTGTTTGTTTGTTTGAAACATCGGCAGTAGTATACCGAAGGAACAAAGGAAAAAGTCATAGAAAATGTTAAAGAAATCATAGTCCGGAGACTGGGCAAATTCCAGAAAAAACATAAAACGGAAACAAGCTACGACATAACCACCACAACATATAAAAAGAACACCTTAAAAAAACATTGCAACAAATGAAACTGCTATTTACTGAAAAAACACATAGTACGTATGAACTTGTCTAAGTTTACTAAGCACAGAAAACAGTGATGCTTGCCTAAAACAGACATTATACCAAGTCTCAATGAAACAAAAGACGTCAACGGGAAGTCGTGGTAACTGGACAACTATGACTAACGTGAGTTGATGGTCACAATGTTGGAAATGAAAGACTGTTTTATCTGAAATCATAGTTTTGATAACAACAGTTTTATTCGGTGAAATAGATGGAGACTGGATGAAAAAGAAAAAAAAATTGAGATCATATGTCATCGTCTTCATCAGTATTTCTAAATATTGCTAGGTGGGTATTTTCATTGCGGCATAAGTCGCCAGCTTGGCAAGGGCAAAGGTCTGTGCAAGATAGACTTTGCTAAAAACAAATGCATCCTTTCATGCACACAGATTTTCCTTTGCAAGTACAAACAAGGTCTTGCAAAAAATCAGAAGACATCTGGCCTTTGAAATAAACTGGAACTAATCCATTCCTGTCTTCCCATCCAAATAGCACTGCAGACTTCATTGGCGGTTTTGCAACATAGGCAGTCATCCAAATATTTATCTGTAATGAAGATCGCAAAACATGCTGAGTGAAGGTGGCTTCACAGGGTGGAAGTTTGGCCAAACATGCATCCCTCAGTGTCACTAACCTTACCCTTAATTTGCTAAGATCGACGTGATCTTCCTTCAGTTTTCCTTTTTGGTCGTACAGTCGACAAACAAGTTTACTGGCGGCATCTGTAGGTTGATCAGTGTCACAGTCTGCAAGGGTGGACAAATCTTGCTAAGATCGACGTGATCTTCCTTCAGTTTTCCTTTTTGGTCGTACAGTCGACAAACAAGTTTACTGGCGGCATCTGTAGGTTGATCATTGTCACAGTCTGCAAGGGTGGACAAATCTCTAAAGTTTTCTGGACTGTCTTTAAGTACTTTAAAAACAGTTCGTTTGCCAATTCCGAACAAGGATGATGTGGAATCACATCTTGTGATGGCATGTGCAGCTGGTAAAATGTTACATAAAACAGGATTGAGGATGCTACAGATCGAATGTACGGGAATCGATCGGCCTTCTATGAAACTGAGCCATTTCCGGACTAATAAAGTATCCTGCAGGATTGGTCCGTGTATTAGAAACACATGAATTAAACAAATTTGAAACCCAATCAACGGCCGACATAAAAATGAATGTTTTTAAAACATAAAAACCACAAACAATTCTACTGAACAATTAAAACCAATTTATTTGTCATAAAAGAAGAGAAAATACTAAATGCATTGAGACAGAGATCGTGCTAGTTAATGACCGGCGAGCGACACATCATTAACAAAAACCGGTACATAACAATCCGTGTATGACAAAGAGGAAATTTACAATTATTTGAGTTTATATTTTGTCAATTTCTCAACAACCGCTGACATTTAGATTATGATTTTTGGCACACATGTACATTTCATCAATATGTTTTCTTCAAAATCAAAGTACATTTATAATGTAGTGTAATTACTTTGCTTTTGTTGAAAATACGGTTAATTTGGGGTCAAATTTGAGGCTTAAAGTAAGGATGATATACTCTTTCAAAAATCAATTATTTACATCCCGTTTTTATTTTAATTATATCTTTGATACATTATCTCTGATGTAAAAACCTTTTTAGCTATTTAAATAGCGGAGAATATTTTTATTTTTCATCCTGAAAATACCATGTACAATGTGTCAGCCGAGGGCACTTTTGAAAAACGTGAAATTAAAAAAATCGTGACCACAGAAACTTACGACGACAATTAAAAATACAAAATGTAATAATTTTTCTAGCATTTAATACCAAAATTAGCCGTGTGTAATTCCGTTAACCGAAACTCGATAACTAAGCGTCTTTTTTAACACTGGGCACCCTACTATAAAGTGAAATAGTAGATGCGGTATTACATTACAACTTATTACTTTATCCCAAACCGAACAGACGTTGATCTTGCTTTACAGGAAATCTTCAGATGTTGTGTATCAAATATAAAATATACCTGTGGGAATATTTTAAAGTGATTAATGATTACTCATGTAAACGTAATTCGTGGTAAACGGTTTAAAAGTATTGGCCATGTAGTGAGACTGCACACATAATAGTTATGATATTTTAACTCAAATTTAATTTTATTCTCGTAGATGAATGTCTTATAATATATAATAAGCGACAAAATACAAATTATTCGTTTTGACCTGTCACTAGTAAGGTCAGTTGCATACAGAGAAAGCGACTTCAAATTATTTGCTTGCAAGGAATAAATCGATGGTAATTTTCGTTCTCAAAAGGCGAAAAGTGGTACGATAAGCTGCTTAATGTGAAATAGTTACCTTTATTTCATCATTGTAAAGCTATTTACCAATTTCCAAAATATTTATTTTTTTGGGTCAAAATCGTAGCTAATGCCTCTTTCAGCAGCATCGTAAAAGGTAAAAATAATTCCCTAACCCGTTTGTTACTTTTTGAATCTTTACACCTTTACAAAACATGCAAGGTCGACTTGATCAGCGTGAAGACAATAGCTAGAAGTGTCAAAAATCTAATAAAACCTGCGCTATTTAAAGAATGTTTTCGTCAATGGAAGCCTTGCTGATTTAAAAACTAAATCTGCTTGAATGTGCCTTCCAAGAGCAGTGTTCAAAGTTAAAAATCCCTAACCTCTTTTTGTTAAATCATGTTTCATTTCATTTTACATTAATTTATCGAGTTTAACCATCGCTAGTTTAACAGATACATTTGATATCTTTTCTAAATCCTATTTTCTTATTTTACAGCTGCAGTACGAAAGAATAACACGACTAAAAACAAAACGGATGACAGAATTGAAGGTGTAATAAAAAAACTGGCTGAAACGCGGCCGGAAGGCAAGAACATGTAAATAAAAATGCATAACTGTGCTTTCTTCTCATTTAATGGCACATTAATTATAAAGGGTTTCCGAATTGATATTAACAATTTATGATTTGATTTGATTTTTGGTGTTTTAACGCCACTTTCAACAATATTTCAGCTATATCATGGCGACCAAATTTAGTGGTGGAGGAAGCCGGAGTACCCAGAGAGAACCACCGACCATGGGCAAGCAACTGGTAAACTTTATCACTTGCGGCTGCGAGTCGAGTGCACCCTTTTTGTAATTTACAAAGCCGGGCGCGAACCTACTCCGTATTGGTGATAGGCTTGTATGAGTTGTTAGATCCAACGACCTAACTCATTGAGCCACCCGGGCCCCCTAGTAATAATTTAACGTTTATAAATGAGTAAAAGGAGTATTAACCTCCTAAAAAGATTAAGTAAGACAAACGACATCAAAATTGTTCTCATTTTTGGAGTAAAGTGACGGCAGTGTACCGTTATTCAATAAGTATTGAACAAGCTAAGTACTACACGAATCAGAAGGGCATACAAGACTAATACACCCTAACGTTTGTGTGTACACTAAATGTTACAAATAAGGTGATGGTTTGCTTTGTGGTTATACAAGAAAGATTTTGGATTATACTGATTTGACGTCGGCCCAACGATCAAACATACCGTCGGGGCAGACGTCTTGCCGACCAATGCACAGTATTTGAACGTTGGATATTGATCGGGAAACCATTGGAAATAAGACATTGCAACGTCGGGCCAACGTCGAGCCAATTAGTCGCGCCAACGTCGACCCGATGAGCAAAATGACGACGGGCCAACGTTGGCATTCGACGTCAAACCAACGTCAGAGACGACCGTTAACCGACGTTGGACCAACGTCACTTTGCAGACTGGGTGGCAATTTAAATCATAATTATGAGAATAAAGGTGTATTTGTTTTCTAAATATGCAAAGGCACGTGCACAATCATTCTCCGTGTTTGTTTTGTCAATATTTACAAACGGAAGTAAAGGGATTCACTAATGCGCATACGCGCTAATATCCGACATTTGATTGGTCGGCTGTACCAGCCAGCAGCCTGACGGATTCTTACCACTAAGAGCGTTCAAGCCCTCGTCCAGCGAAAGTGCCGATAGAGGGCGCAGTATTATTCAAGTTATAAAAGTACATGAATATTTTATATGTGTTTTGAGGGGTGATACTAAACAGAGTCGATTAGAGTCGACTAGGGTCTACTACTGAAATAGCGCAAAATAAACATTTAAAAGTATTGCATTACTTTGTAGATGATATTAAATGACTTAAATATTTATAAGTTAATTTTATTGATGTTTTAGTTCTCACGGAGTGAAAATATACAAGAAAGATCGGCGCGATTTACTTCCGGTTTACCAAAATAGAGACGAGTAACTTTTATAAGCAATACTTTTAAGAACTCAATAAACAAACGCTTTTTTGTTAAGAATAAAGGTTTATAATATGATAATAGGTGTTACCTAACTTGGGACGAAGTTCAATATTTTTTTTTAAACAATATTAACTCAGATATATGGACCAATAAAAAAAATTCAAAGTAGACCGGAGGCGGATCCAGACTTTCTTAAAAGAGGGGGACCCAAACCCAACGTCTCAATTTCATAGAAAATATTATTTCGGACAGGAGGAGGAAGAAATGAAACTCAAATTAATGATATTGTCAGTCTCGTGGTATATGCTTAATGGGCTAGAACACACTGCGATTTTGAGTCATTTTTTAACATTTATAACCGGAAGTAGTTCCAGAATTTCAACTATGCATACAACATTTTAATTAACGAGTTTATTACAAATCTATGAGTTGAAAAGAAGGTACGAAACGTCTCACTATACATTTTTACCCCGGTACGTAATGTCCCGATCTAGGTACGAAACGACCAGGTTACGAAACGTCCTGCACCCTTCCAGATTACTGCGCATCCGATTTTCTGCAGATTTAACCATGTATTGGTTTCCGGTGTGTCATTTCCGGTGCAAGGAATTTAAGCCATTAGTGATATGGATCTGGAATCAAAATATTGCTATTTCTACCATAGTTGGGACTTCGTCCCATAATATGATAATAGGTGTTACCTAACTTGGGACGAAGTTCACTAATTTTCTTAAACATTAATATGAGACAGGTGCTACCTGTAGTGCCAGCGAAGCACAATCCACATTATCTAATATTTAAATCATGTAAATCCTTGGGATGATTGAAATAGAAATTTTACTTACTTTTGTGTACTTTTTGGAGTGTACTGTAGTACAATGTAAGGATGCTCTTTCCATCTATTGAAACAGGCACGGCCATGAATGCTCGCGAATCTGAAAATTATCTGACAATTTCACGCTCATTCAGTGCATCAAAATAGTGTCGAGATTTTTTGGGCCAAGATATATCAGGGACGACCTTTTTAGGGTCGAGATATATCGGGGACGACTTTTAACATTAATAACCGGAAGTAGTTCCAGATTACTGCGCATCCGATTTTCTCCAGATTTAACCATGTATTGGTTTCCGGTGCATGAAATTTAAGCCATTAGTGATATGGATCTGGAATCAAAATATTGCTATTTCTACCATAGTTCGTCCTATATTACACAAGACAGTGATTTTCAGCTTTTTCTGGTCTGAAATTTTAGCTATTTATTTGTCTTTTCTTCAATTGAGCTGTACGACTGTGTGTTAGAGACGACAAATATGGATGGGCTGTTATTGAGAAGTCTACAAATCATTGAGTAGTAAGATGGGTGTTAAATAGGTTTGATTTTTATTTATTATCATATAAAATAATAGATATGTACATACAGAGACTTAATTTTTCATATTTTGCATGTATTTATTTATTATTTCGTTTGGTAACAAAATCACCGGTAAATCTAACCCGAATAATCCAGTCGTTATATTACTCTCCCGCTAGTCGTTGCATTAACGCCTGGATGCATTCATTGAAAAAATCCGTCAACCGGAAATAGTAAATCGCTATGACTTATGGGTATTGCGACATAAAATAGGAGGAGCTAAAGTGTTTGTAAATAATGTCCAATGGAGCGATCAGATGATGTAATGTTGTATGCAATACACATATCCGGATAAATACAACCAAACATGAAATAAAACTTAAATGAATAATTAATATTTTTTAAATATTAAAACATAATGATTTTTATTTCAAAGTTGGAAAGTAAATAAAAGCTTGAATTGAATTCCTTCTTATAATGATTTTTTAATTTCATTTAAAATAAAGATTTAAAAAAAAATGTATTTTATGATACTGATGGCCGATTAAAATTGTTTGTCATGCATTAGCTGTCAGTTGTAATATACAGGATGTAACCAATATACAAGAAGAGCTCCTACTGTGAAGTCATCCAGCGAAAGTGCCGATAGAGGGCGCAGTATTATTCAAGTTACGGTAAATCCAATATGGCGACACCTTTGTCTAATAAAAACCTGTGCCATTCCGGGACGGATAGGATGAAGACGATTGTATATGGTGTAGGATGTATTTAATCTGGTGTTGTTTTATTTTTGTTGTTGTTGGTTTGGTTTGTTTTTTAATATTTTAATAATTTACAATATTGAATGAAACTCATATTATGAAAAAAACAAATTTATTTATCTTTCAACAATATTTCAGCTATATCATGGCGACCAGTTTTAGTGGTGGAGGAAGCCGAAGTACCCGGAGAGAACCACCGACCATGGGCAAGCAACTGGTAAACTTTATCACTTGCGACTGCGAGTCGAGTGCACCCGTTTGTGTAATTTACAAAGCCGGGCGCGAACCCACATTGGTGATCTGCTACATTGTATGAGTTGTTAGATCCAACGATCTAACTCATTGAGCCACCTGGGTCCCTCTGGGGTGTATCAAAAAAGTTATCTCTGAAAAAAGTATAGGGTACCCATTTTATACCTTTGTTGTTAACTGCCCCTGGCAGTCGTTTGAAATTATTTTTGCCATTTTCTGGAAATAGTATTTTTCTAATTTATGATATCATTATGCGTGAATATAGCATGACCTTTAGTCACAGTTTCAAAGATTTTGTAATATCACTGCTTTTTGAATATACATTAACATTAGTCAAACCGAATTTATAGGATAAGGAAGATTTGATATCTAAATCCCGAAAGTGTGTTATTGTTTCCAACTGCTGACTTAATATCTTATCTAATTGTAAATCATTTGCAGTGTTTTTGACCTTGGTAGCCATTCTAATATATAATAAATTTTAATAGGAGCAATGAACTGAAACAAGTGGCGAATGTTCACGTGACTTTCATTGTAATGTCTACATGTACCTATGGATACCATCTTTGAAGTAGTAGCATTATATTTGGATCTGTTGATGTGCGCTCCAATCAAAACAATAAAGCCAATTACTCCCGTAAAAATTGATATATAAATATGGGGTCTATAACACATTCAACAGTAACAATCATATCATATAAATGAACGAATTCAGTGGATTACTATGATGGACGAGTGCAGACCACTACTACATGCTTCTGTCACGATGAAGCTTGGTACAATTAGCCAGAACACTACTAAAACATTTGTTTAACTACATATATATTTGTAATATGTGATTGATCGCTAAGGCACCTGTTGATTTTCTTTTCCAAATAACTTAGAAATCATCACCTATAGTGAAATCATGCAGTCATAACGACATCATTTCGTTTTTAAGAGTTATTTGTTACACAAAATTATGATTTCAAACCGTCTTCACGATAACATTGTCGTGTTAAAAAGCGCGTTATCCGATAACATCAACCGTGTCAAAGGTTACATTTTATCGTTGTACCAAACTTAAAACAATGAAGTTTTCAGCCGATTTAAGCAAATCTGGACTCCAACCTTTTTTTGATAGCTTCTGGAATGAAGGAAAAAGAGTAGAGCGTAGTTTTTTTTTGTCCAAAGCTAGCCATCTATTTGTATAACCAGCGATAATGTAAGAAAATCTTACTACGCTTTGTTAAGTATTACACTTTAAGGGAGCGTATCTCTTGTGTTGTAAAATAATTTCCCGTGTTCTATCTGCTGCCCATTGAACATTAGTACGTGAATGCAAAGAAATAATGCTTTCCTGAAAAAAAGATAAAGCATTTAATGAAATTGACCTTTTCCGTTGGACATTGGTTTTCACGTTGGCAAATGTTTACAACCACGTTAACGATAAGTACCGATTTCACGATAACGCGTTAACCCGGGTGATAATGGATCGAGCCTCGTGCAGGATGTTAACCCGGGTGATAATGGATCGAGCCTCGTGCAGGATGTTAACCCGGGTGATAATGGATATCCCGAGCCTCGTGCAGGATGTTAACCCGGGTGATAATGGATATCCCGAGCCTCGTGCAGGATGTTAACCCGGGTGATAATGGAGATATCCCGAGCCTCGTGCAGGATGTTAACCCGGGTGATAATGGATATCCCGAGCCTCGTGCAGGATGTTTATGTGGTCATACTTTTTACATGATTTTATCACTTTTTTATCATGACTTTTAAAAAAAAATATTACTTTATATACTTCTCTTTTAAAATAAACTATTACTTATTTCATTCCTTTTTTTAAAATAAGCTTTTTAATCGCTAACCATAATGGATATCCCGAGCCTCGTGCAGGATGTCTAAGTGGTTATAACTTTCAATATAATTGTTTTAAAAATAAATAATATATAAATAGAAATGATCGCGGACTACCTAAGAGGACATCTTGGTAGGTTAAAAAGTTCCCATGTATTAAACTTAATTTCTTCGATAAAGCTAAAGAATAAAACATTTTTTTTTAATTAAGGGAAAGGGAAGGCCCACCCCCATATTGCTCATGGCCTCGACGTACCATTAATTCAATCAATATCCAGCCGAGGTTAAATTAACAAGACACGATGAAATACATATTCGCCTTTATTTAAAAGATTCAAATATTCAAATCAAAACAAAAGTTCAGGAAAAAAAATGTATAAAACACGATTAATAAGGATAAAGAAATTTGTGCATGTGTAAAACTTGTCAGTCTTTCATAATTAAAATATTTGGCTTTAAAAAAAATCCAATACATTGATTTTGTATCTTATGTATGTATCATCATCTCGTGTGTTCATTTAGTGAACTTCAGATACGTCAAGCATTTTCATGTCCTATACCGATAATGATTTTAAATTTATAAGCGCTTTTATTTTGCTTTGACAAACATGAATCTGACCTGAATTTCAACATGCATGTGCTTTAATAATATGATTTAATACTCAAATACTATTTATGAGTTATTTGGCAAAAATAATATTTCATATCTCAGTCGAAAAGAACTATAAAAGTTACTCGTCTCTATTTTGGTAAAGCGGAAGTAAATCGCACCGATATTTCTTGTATATTTTCACTCCGTGAGAACTAAGACGTCGCGCAAGGTGTTGCGTTTTTAGCGAATTTCAGAATAATTTGTAATCATAATAAAAATATACAGTACCCCTGCCTGTAAATATCTGCAATTTATATATCATGATATTCGCTGAATATAGCAGATTAAGATTAATAACATTTTCTTCTAATTAAATAAAGCATAATTAAGATTTATGAATATTAAACAGTCATACACGTATTTTAAATGCCTGTCACGCGTAACATTTTACAACCTTTACTCCTATACAGGGGCGGATCCAGGATTTCAAGTAAAAAACGATGGTACCGGTATGTCGGCACGTAACAGTTATATAATATAAAAATAAAATAAACACCGCTTCATCCAAAATAGTTTTTTTTTCATAAGCCCCCAATTATTGAATATATATTTTCTTCTGGGATACTAAAATAGTTATTACTACCGAGTACAATGACAATAACATAAATACACAATAGGGCTACACATTTGAATAAATGTTTAATTAGAAATAAAAATAAAAATGAGACATTATTGGTTAAAGTATCAAATAGCACTGTCAAAAATATTTTTGAAAACGGTATGATACCTAAACTCATATATATATATTACAGTATTTACTAATGTCCTCAATGAGTTAGGTAACTAGATTACCTAACAACTCATACAGGCCAAACATGTGCTACACCAATACGGCGTGGGTTCGCTCCCGGCATTGTAAATTACAAAAAAAGGTGCACTCGACTCGCAGCCGCAAGTATTAAAGTAAACCAGTTGCTTGCCCATGGTCGGTGGTTCTCTCCGGCTACTCCGGCTTCTTTCACCACAAAACTGGTCACCATGATATAGCTGAAATATTGCTGAAAGTGGCGGTAAGCACCAAAAATCAATCAATCAATCTAATGTCCACACCATATTCATACTAACGTTGTGAGTTCGAATCCCGCTCGATACTCGCTTGCGGCAGGTCGGTGGTTTTCTCCATCAATACAATTGACCACCACGATATAACTGGAATACTGTTGAAAGTGTCGTTAAACGCCATAGCCCCTAACCTCTTCCACACCATGTTATGATCATAGTTTAACTTGTTTTTGAGTCCATTTAATAAATTTGTAAAGAAGAAACATTTATATAAATTGTAAGAAGAGTTTGAAGATACCAAAGGGGCAATCAGAATCTATATATCGAAGAAGGACAGATAATACAATGGTCAAAAGAAAAGGACAAAAGGACAATCAACGATCTACAAAACATACATATAAAACTAAAGATCAAGTAGCACAAACTAAAAACCGGGGTGAACTCAGGTGCTCAGGAAGGGTAGGCAGTTCCTGCTCCACTAGTGACACCCGTCATGAATGCCATAATGAAATAATTAATAAAAATACAATGTATATTTTAACCTTTTTCTATCATTAATTGTTTAAATTGAAGACATTTTACCTAGCTTCAAAGGGCTTCTATCATTCAGTTCAATGTCAGTATATATTCCGGAATAATACATTTCGTTCCTTTCCGACAAATGGTACATTATATTCATCAAATAAGCTCAGTTTTAGGTACAAGATTTGCCAAACTCTGATTAGACGACACTACCCATGGGATTGCGTTAGATCATTATCCGCGACATATCAGAAAAAGGGGAGCAATTAATGAATGTTGGTAACTATATGCCCAATGTCAAATATTTCATGCATATTCAGGACGAGAACAAGTTCAACAATATATGAGATATATACTTATATAATAATGTTGTGTTAGCAATGACTACGCTAATATAGTGGTCAGGGTTGAAGACATAGCCCACGACCCGAAGGGGAGTGCACTATGTCTTCAACCCTGACCACTATATGGCATAGTCATTGCTAACACAACATTATTATTATTATTATGCTGACTGTTATATGTAGACAAAATATATTGAGAACTATTACAATAAAGGAGGTTCTGATATTGGTGACTAATATATTGGATCAAATAGTCTTGAAAGTGTGAGAATATTCTGTTTCATTTAAGACTTTAAAAATATAAAGATTTTTGAAGTTTGAAATTTAATTAACAACAATAACAAGTATTAAAAAATGTTTAGACGACTATAATAGATTGACAGATTGGATCCGTCCCTTGCAGTGGACTAGATATATATAGCTTGAGACAGCTGAAAACCCAACCTTCCCCGCATGAAACTGGCATAGCAGATGTACTATTTTCGCATAGTATATCAACGCTATATAATCTTTTGTGATATAAGCCAAAATATCGTATGAACTTATATTACAGAAGAAATTTACAGAAAGCATAATAATACTAAATAAGTATTACTTTTTTAGTGTGTAGGACGAGTGGCATCAAACCAATAAAATCATTAATGGACGGCTCTACCGGTATCTAAGTCTCAAAAACAAGTATATTTGTCAGCCTACATTCTACAAGGACTAGGCTTCACTCATTATAGATTAATCCTTCCCACTTATTGTGGTATCTTCCATTGTATTCGACACCACAGTCTGCATTTCCTTTAATAAATTAGATCTTGAGAGGCTCGTCTTATTACAATAAAGTGCTTCAATCTTTTTAGCAATAGTGTTTTCATCCGATTCTCTCAAAGCAGATAAAAGCCGCTGAATTTTAGGTTCTTTCCTGTTTATTTTGAGGGCTGCCTTCAATAACTGTAAATGTCGAGGTACCGTTGACTGTGCAGAGCAATTGTTTATAATTTGCTCATATTGTACGTGCGTCATATCCAAGTTAATGACGACTTTATACATGGCTTCTGCACTAATCAACTGTGCTACTGCTAGTAGACCTTTGTCCGAAAAGAAAACTAAAAAGAAAAAACACAAAGACGTCTTTACCCAAGTAACACAAGATTACCACTATCATGGCAGCCGAGCTGTTCACACACTAAAAGTCAGCTCCTGCATTTTTTGCAAAATCCATTGTTAATTTGATGTGGATTTATATATTTTTGTGATAAAGTGATGCATAATGGAATGAAGAACCTCTATATGGATTTTTAAGCCATAAAATTGTGAAATTTAAGACTTAATTTTCATGTTAAATTTGTGAAATTCTGGATTTTCTAAAGTAGATAGTATTCACATACATAATAATATGCCTGGAGGAAATAATACTTCAACTAGACCTGTGAGTAAACCTGGTCAACCTAATCCAGTAAAAACAGTTCAGACATTATTAGCAGCCAAAAAGAAAGACACTAGTAACAAAGAGCCTAGAGCAAAAAGAACTCACTCTGAAGTTTCTAACGACTCTAACACCAGTCATGATCTATCAGGACTAATTAACTTTCAAAAAGATCTTGATGAAATTAAAATTAGCTTGAGGGATGTAACTACAAAAGATGATCTGAATGAAATGACAAAAGACCTTGTCAAGACTTCTGACTTAGAAAATATTGTCACTGGTATTGTGAAAAAGCTCTTTAGCAAGTTTGAGTCCTCGTTAGAAAAAAAGATGAATGAAAAAATCATAAAAATTCAGAATGAGATGGAAGAAAAGGTTGAGGCACTTAGTATTGAAAATGAAGACTTGAAAAAGAGACTAGAAGTAGGTACAGCCCAAATAACATCAATCAAAAAAGAATTTTCAGAAACAGTACAAGTTGCTAAGCAAGCAAATATGAGCAGCAACTACAACGAGCAGTACTCTAGGAAAAACAATATCAAAGTGTTCAACTTTCCTAGGAGAGAGAAGCAAAACCTACGTCAGGATTTTATTAATTTGGTCAAACGAGATCTGAATGTAACCTTAGAAGAAAGGGATGTAGTAGCAATACATAGGCTACCAGCAGAACATGAGCCGAGCCCTTTAATTGTGCGCTTCTTCAGTAGTGATGTAAAAAGGAGTGTAATGGGGGTAAGGAAGGAACTGAAAGGAAGAGTGAAATTTGTGGATGACGTCACACAAAGGAACATGGAGCTTATCAAAAGACTAGAACGAAGTCAGCGTTTCGACCAGGTGTGGTACTTTAATTGTGGCATTTATGGTAGAACAGAGAATGGATTACAGACGAAGTTTCAGATGTATGATGACATTAACTTTAAACTCAGACAACGGCCTTCACAACGTCCTGGGTGGTAACTTTAAATTTTTAATGTTGAAAAATATTTAGACAACTGAAAAGATCTGTCTTTATTGTATTAAATATTTAATATCATAAATATATTTATGCTTCAAGTATAAAAAAACAATAATGTTATACAATTGATTGAAAATTTTACTGCAGATTTTGCAAAAATTGTACCAGTTTACAACAGGTATATTATGACACTTGTCATCTTAGTTCTAAATACATGTTTTTATCTATCATTTTTTCAGTTATTTTCAAAAAAATATTTTGAAAAATTCATTTACATTTACAATAGTTCTATTCTTATTTGCTTGATGAATATGTATTGTCAGAGTTTTGTATATATCTACTTATTTAGAAGAATTATATTCCCCTTGAAATGGGTTCCATAAAATTTCTAACAGTTAACTGTCAAGGCCTTGGTAATATTGAAAAAAGAAAAGATGTGTTTCATTTTCTAAAATCCAAAAATTATAACATTTATTGCTTACAGGACACACATTTTACTTCTGAAATAGAGTCTAGTATTAGATCTATGTGGGGATTTGATTGTTTCTTTTCATCTTTTTCTTCAAATTCCAGGGGGGTATCAATTCTGTTTAATAACAATTTTGAATATGAAGTCCTGAAAGAGAAAAGGGATCTGAATGGTAATTATTTAGCATTAGATGTTGTAATTGATAAACAGAAACTTACACTTCTGTCACTTTATGGACCCAATATGGACAATCCTGATTTTTATGATCAGATTATGAATATCATTGAAGATTTTGGAAATGAACGTTATTTACTTTGTGGTGATTTTAATTTGGTACTTTGCCCACATATTGATTGTTACAACTATTTACATGTTAATAACCCCAATGCTAGAGATAAACTTATTGAAATAGTAGATCAATGCTCCCTAGTGGACCCCTTTAGAGAACTTTTTCCAGATTTACAACGATATACTTGGAGAAAAAAGACACCTTTTAAACAAGCTCGACTTGATTTTTTTCTTTTTCCCGATAGTATGTTGACAAATTTAGTAAACTGTAAAATTGAACCAAGTTATCGTTCAGATCACTCCATGGTAATTTTAGAATTAGAGTTTATACCTTTTATGCGTGGTAAAGGACTATGGAAGTTCAACAATTCATTACTTTATGATTTGGAATATAGTAATATTGTAAAAAAAAAGATTTTAGAGGTTAAAAAACAGTATGGTGCCTTGGTTTATAACTTTGAGAATATACATGAAATTTCTAACGATGATCTTCATTTCACTATTAATAGTCAATTGTTTCTAGAAACACTGTTGATGGAAATTAGAGGCAAAACTATTTCTTATTCAAGCTACAAGAGAAAAGAAAGAGACAAAATAGAAAGAGATTTATTGAAAGATATTGACACTTTAGAATGTAATGTAAACCAAGCCTCCATACAACTTTTAGAGAATAAGAAGCAAGATTTAGAAAATATAAGAAAAGAAAAAATAAAGGGTAAAATAATACGTTCTAGAGTGCAGTGGATTGAAGAGGGGGAAAAACCTACAAAATATTTTTGTGGGCTAGAATCAAAAATTTTTACTAGTAAAATAATTCCCAAAATAGAAAGGGATGATGGTAAAACTATAACTAAACAATTTGATATCTTGAAAGAAACAAAGGTATTTTATGAAGAACTATATAAATTTAGAGAAGGAAATGGGTGTAAAGTGAGTGATTTAGAAAGAGATTTAAAAGACTTAAACTTTAATAAATTGTCTTTAGATGAACAATTAAGTTTAGAAGGGGAAATAAATGTAAATGAAGCAAGTAAGGTTTTACAAAAAATGAATAATAATAAATCACCCGGGTCGGACGGTTTTTCAACAGAATTTTTCAAATTTTTCTGGATAGATTTGAAGTCATTTGTTGTAAATTCTATAAATTTTGGGTCACTTTTAGGTGAGCTATCAGTAACTCAAAAACAGGGAATCATTACATGTTTACCAAAAGATAACAAACCAAGACACTTTCTCAAAAATTGGAGACCAATATCACTACTGAATACTGTATACAAAATTGGTTCTGGTGTTATTGCTAGTAGATTGAAGAGAGTTCTGGAAAAGTTGATTGATTTAGATCAAACAGGTTTTATTAGTGGAAGATACAATGGAGATAACATTAGATTAATCTATGATATGCTACAATTTACAGAAGAAAACGACATACCTGGTTTGTTACTTTTGATAGACTTTGAAAAGGCATTTGATTCTATATCTTGGGACTTTCTTTTATCTGTATTAAAATTTTTCAACTTTGGGGAATCTATTATAAACTGGGTTAAAGTATTTTATAATAATATATCATCAGCAGTCATTCAGGGTGGTAATCTTTCAGAATTTTTTCAAATAGGCCGTGGTTGTAGACAAGGTGATCCGTTATCGCCGTATCTTTTTATTTTATGTGCAGAAATTTTAGCCATTAAGATACGGGGTAATACAAATATTGGTGGTATAAATGTGACAAGGATTGAACATAAGTTATCACAGTTTGCAGATGACACATCATTAATTTTAGATGGCAGTGAAAAGTCTCTAAATGAAGCTTTACTTGAATTAGATTGGTATGCAAAACTCTCTGGGCTAAACATTAATTTTACCAAGACACAAGTAGTATGGATTGGGAGTAAAAAATACAGTAATGACACTTTAGGTCAACACAGAAACTTATCCTGGGGTAAAACATCCTTCAAGCTATTGGGTATTAATTTTGATGTTGATTTGGATAAAATTGTAAATATTAATTATAATGAGAGAATTTTGCAAATAAAAAAACTAATTAAGATATGGTCAAAAAGGAATCTTACTGTCATTGGAAAGATTACTGTTGTGAAAACTCTGATTTTACCTGTCTTAAATCACCTAATCATTACATTGCCTAATCCTACTCAAGACATCTTAAAGAAGGTGAACGAGCTTATTTTTACCTTTATATGGAGTTCACCTGTGCACAGAGTTAAAAAGGAATTGTTACAAAAAGACTTCTGTGAAGGAGGATTAAAAATGATTAATCTAAATTTATTTATTTTAGCCCTAAAAACAACCTGGGTAAGAAAGCTATTTCGAACTGAAGGTAAATGGGATAATATCTTATTTTCGACAATAAATCAGGAAAAATTATTTAATTTTGGTAATGGTTATATTTCTTACATAAAAGAAAATGTTGTAAAAAATAAATTTTGGAAAGATGTGTTCCATGCTTGGAACACCTTTATTGATAAAGAAGAAAACTTTACATGGGAATATTTTTTGTCTTCTCCACTGTGGATGAACAAAACTATAAAAATAGAAAACAAACCAGTATTCTATGAAGACTGGTTCAGAAAAGGTATTTGTTTTGTTAATGATATTATGTCAGAAGATGGAAAATTTCTCTCCATTGATCAATTAGAGGAAAAATTTAACATTTCAAAAAATATTATGAAATTTAATAGTATAATTTCAGCTGTAAAACATGCTGGAAAACAAAATGTGTATAATAGTTATAAGCTACTTACTCCATTTATTCCTTCGTTTGTTAAGACCATTTTGAAGAGTAAAAGGGGAACTAAAGATATATATTTGTTACTAATAAGGAATAACATAGTGTCAAATGGTCAGAAAAAGTGGGAGGAAATTTTAGCCTTAGGTTTAGATGAAACGAAATGGAGAGAAATATTCAAACTACCTTTTATAGTCACACAAAATACCAAACTACAATGGTTACAGTACAGAATTAACCAACGTATCCTAGGAACAAATAAATTGCTGTATAAAATTAAAGTAAAAGACAATGCCTTTTGTACTTTTTGTCAGGAAGATGAGGAAACTATAGAACATTTATTTTGGAACTGTGAGATTGTACAAGCTTTTATTGATGAAATTGATTCTTGGTTATTGTCAAATGGTGTTAGTATTCCATTTACTATGCAATTTTTTCTTTTTGGTGATACTTCAAAATCGTCTCGAGGAGATGCTATCAACCTCATTTTATTACAAATAAAGCAGTATATTTTTAACTGTAAATATTTTCAGAAAAAATTATCATTGGTCACAATGCAGAGGAAAATACAGTCACTATATAACATTGAGAAATCTATTGCTATTAAAAATAAAAAAATTGATTTTTTCAACCAGATATGGAATGCTTTCACTTTACTGTTTAATTAGATATAAAGATTTATACAAATATTCATTCTGTATATAACATGATAGAAAAGAAATAGCCTTTTGTTTTTATGAATGCTAAAATTACCTATTCATCAAAGCAAATTAAAAAACTTTTCCTTTCTCTTTAAAAATTATTTTTATGCCTTAAAAAACTCAATAAATTAAACTTTTTCCATTTTTTTCTTTTACTTCTATAGCTACTTAAAACCCTATTTTTTGATTATCTGTATATTTGTTAATTTGGTTTATTATGATTGAAAAACTCATCTTTATGTGGAATCGCATTATTTGGTATTTTCTGGCATGTTATTCTAATAGAAATAGTATGCCATTCTGTATGTAAATTACTAACAAATACTAACATCTTTATATGTTATGTGCTTTACTAATGTAAACGAGGCCGGGATAAGGTACCGGTACTTTATGTATTCAACTATCAAATGTACAGATTTCAATAAAAATATCACATTTTCAAAAAAAAAAAAAAAAAAAAAAAAAAAATGTCGAGGTACCGTTGACTGTGCAGAGCAATTGTTTATAATTTGCTCATATTGTACGTGCGTCATATCCAAGTTTATGACGACTTTATACATGGCTTCTGCACTAATCAACTGTGCTACTGCTAGTAGACCTTTGTCCGAAAAGAAAACTAAAAAGAAAAAACACAAAGACGTCTTTACCCAAGTAACACAAGTGTTAAGTGTAATTGTTTTGAGTGATGGATTGATTGATTGATAGTTGTTTAACATAATTTCAGCTATGTTCATGATGAGAACAAAGCCATTTTAAATGTGAAGAAGGTGAAACATGGGAGAAAACATCGATGTATCGCGATCGTTCATCGGTTAATAGTTAGACTGTTCTTTTTTTCCAAAAGAGATCCGCCTTACACTCACTATACACTTATGGACCGTGTTACATTCGCTGCAGACTAGTGACCATGTTGGATTCAATGCAGACACGTGATAATCGTAATAAATACCAGCAAACCTGTATTAAGAGGTCACCTTTGGGACAATGAAAAAAGTTGCCTTAGAAGACAGGTGACCTCTTAAATGAGGTTCAATTCATATGAAATTTTCAATGACAGGACCTTTAAGTGCAGGTGACTACTAAATAGAGGTGACCGCATGAGCAGGTTTGACTGTATAACATAAGGACCATCTCACAGTCACTTTGCAAGTTTAAGAGATGAAAAACAGCACTAAAATCACTTATATTCAACTTTGTCTTTTACCGGAGTCTCTTAGTACACTAAAAGGTAGTTTTGGACCGTAAAACTAGTTTGGTCCCGCTAATTTTTTATTGCAGTGACTGTACTAAGCCGAAAAACTGAGCGGTCGCGGATGTGGGTTAGATGTATCGGTTTTTCCTGTGTCGATTTTTGATTAGATTTTGGAACTGTTCCGACAGTGTTGTATTTTTTCACAATACTATTTAATTATTAACAATCCAATAATTTTTATATAGGTTAAACAGATGAAATTTGAGCCTATGCAATGTATTTCTACAGCGACGCCCCATCCTATTTTGATATCCTGACACCATATCAGGTCGATGATGCATCCTGTATTATATTGTTTTCCTCCAGTTATCGAAATTGTTGTAGAGAATTACGTTATATATTTTGCTATAACTGACGACATCTTGTATTGCTTATACAGATTGTACATGAAATAGTCATCGCGTGATAGTGGTTATCACCAAGAAAACCTGTGGTACAGAAATGCAACTAATTTCTCCGTTTGGGAAAAAGACCCACCGAAATGAGCGTCCGCAGGTTGTGCGAGATGACTCGCACAACTCTTAGTAATGATGGGGCGTACATCAGATCCATTTGTATGAAGAATACCACCCTTCTTGCACTCGATTCTATTAATTACTTTCTTTAATATTTTTAATATTAAAATGAGTTATATTTATGGCCAATTCTTTTGAAACGAAATTGTTATACATACTTTCGTCAAAACTATCACTCCGATCATCAGCTGCTGCTTCCATTTCTCCCAAGACAGATGGCATTCTTGGGTGTCTCTGGGGTTTACCGATGTCATTCCATGGATCATGATGGATAACATGCAGATCTTTCTTTATTCCACTATCTGCCTTGAAGGATATGATTCCGTGCGCAGCACATCTCATTACAGCATTTCGGTATACAGGAAAACAAATGAAATTTTCCGCTGCAATCGGGAAAAAGGTAAGAAAATAATAACCCTTTCTAATGTGCTTAGCTAAGGCAAAGCTTCCTGCAACGTCCACACGAATCCTTTGTTTATCTGGGAAGAAGAAGTCAGGGCTCGGGCATTTTTGGACAAGTTCGTATCCCATCGATCTTCTCTGAAGAGTAACTTCTTCCATACTGTCCTTGGTAACACATTCTAACATTACTGATATGCTGTTTGGTTTACGATCGCCAAGAAAGTATAAGATTTTACAGCACATTTTATCACCCATAGCATCTTCAATTTCCGGAAGTAGTGACTGAATCCTTCCAAACATCTCGCGACGAACCTTTAATATTATATATCTGAAATATAAATTATGTGTTTATTAGTAGTAAAAAATGAAAAACAAAAAAATATCACACTGTAGAAACATCCTCAAAATTTAATCGATAAATCATAGAGGCAAAATACCTCTAACATACAAATACATGATCGCTCATTTTCCTGGCATGATACAGACACTTCAATAAAAAAGAATGTCGAGGACAAACCAGTTTTATGGGCCAAAACCTCTCTTCCTTGTAAAAAGATCCGGTCATGCACGTGTTTATCAAATGCTAGAATTGTTGGATCATTTTTTTCTCATTCCTTCACCAGGTGGATAAGAAGTGTTCTTTCTATTTAATATTGTCAGGTTATAATATGATAAGCCTGGTCGTGTACCATAATGAGTAATGTTGAAAGTTCCACCAATATCAATAACAATTAACTACATTTATTTAACTGTGTTTGGAGATGCCTAGGTGTGCATTAAAGAACCCCTAATATGTAGATTATGAAGTAGTAGGCGCAATGTATCCGTTATGAAAGGTGGATCGTGTATTCCTACCCAACTCTCAATACTTTTTCATTGGCAATCAAAGTTCGTTGCTCCTGTTTGTCCATTTATACCCACAATTCTATATATTTTTTTACATACTATTGAACTTGTTCTCGTCCTGAATACACACGAACATTTTGAAAAATTGGGTGAAAAACAACAAAGAGTAAACCAAACAAATGAAGAGAGCACCATTTTAACATGTTAAGGAAGACATTATTTTAAGCGACATTGCACTAGTGATAAAATTAGGAAATATTGCACGCTAATATTTCGCTACATTCCACATGGAATATTATAGTGATTTATAAAAACCAGAGGCCCCCAGGAGCCTGTAATCGCTCACCTGGATCAAAGCTGCTTTCAATAACAACGCAACTGCACTGTGGTGGCCATCTTGGCGGGAGAACGCAACTGCCGGACACAATTTTGGAAGAGGACCATCCAATGACTATTCCATCAAAGTTTGGTTCTAATTGTGCTACTGGTTCCAGACAAGATGGTTTTTATGTGAATTTCCCATAGGGTTCTATGTTAAACTAAGTACAGCTGTGCAGCCATCTTGGTCAGAGGGCGGGACCACCAGACACAATTTTGGAAGAGGACCATCCAATGACTATTTAATCAAAGTTTGGTTCCAATTGAGCAACTGGTTCCAGACAAGAAGATTTTTATGTGAATTTCCCATAGGTTCCTATGTTAAACTAAGTTCGGCTGTGGGGGCCATCTTGGTCGAAGGATCGAACTGCCTGACATATTTTTGGAAGAGAACCATCCAATGACTATTTCATCAACATTTAGTTCTTATTGAGCAAACGGTTTCAAACAAGAAGATTTTTATGGGAATTTCCCATAGGGTCCTATGTTAAATTAAGTTCGGCTGTGGTGGCCATCTTGGTCGGAGGTCTGAAATGTCAGACATAAATTTGGAAGGGAACCACCCAAGGATCATTTCAGCAAAGTTTGGTTGAGATTGGCTCAGTAGTTTCAGAGGAGAAGATTTTTTAAATTTCATGCCCCCTTTTTTCTATTTTTAGCTTGGCGGCCATCTTGGTTGGAAGTCGGGATCACCGGACACAATTTTGGAAGGGGGCCATCCAAGAATCATTTCAGCAAAGTTTGGTTGAGATTGGCTCAGTAGTTTCAGAGGAGAAGATTTTTTTTTAATTTCATCCCCCCTTTTTTCTAATTTGCATTATCGGTCAAAATCGGCAAAAGTTCAAAGTTCATAAAAAATCCTGTAATACATGTTAAAAAGCTCATCATTATGCTTATACAGTTCAAATTTGGGCACATTCTGGCTTAAAATAGAGCAATTTTGGCCATTTGAAGAAATTTCTATTTTTAGTAACAGCGGCCATCTTGAATGGAAGGCGGGCCTGTCGGACACAATTTTGAAAGGGACCCACCCAGGGACCATCCCTGCCAGGTTTGGTTTAATTTGGTTCAGCGGTTTCAGAGGAGAAGATTTAAATGCGATCTTTTATCAAAATATGCCTAATTTGCATAATCGGTATATATCGGCTGAAAGAAAAATTTCACAGAAAAACCCGGAATATATGTTAAACTACTTCTTGCCATGTAGCAACAGTTAAAATTTGAGCTCATTTTGACTTACACTAAAGCAGCAATGGACAATTAAAATTTCATCCCCCTTTTTTCTATTTTGAGCTTGGCGGCCATCTTGGTTGGAAGTCGGGATCAACGGACACAATTTTGGAAGGGGGCCATCCAAGGACCATTCCACCAAAGTTTGGTTGCAATTGGCCCAGTGGTTTCTGAGGAGAAGATTAAAATGTGAAATGTTGACGAACGGACGACGGACGAAAAGTGATGACAATAGCTCACATGGCCTAAAGGCCAGGTGAGCTAAAAACTATACACTTACTCGCTGAAGCTATTTACAATAACTGTAGGCACTCCATCTCTTTCTTCTACTTCTAGATTTGTTAGTTTGAATGAACCTGTGTGTTTTCGGTTGAAGACTCCGTATTTACAGTCTATATTGGTTGTATCGATTCCTGGCAAATTTTCTACTGGAAGTTGTATGTCTACTGGTTGGTCAAAGGATGACACAGAGTGCTGAACGGATAAACATTCGGATATGGCTAAAATAAAACAATTACTGGGATTGCTTAGTGTCTTTGTAGCCAACGATTCTCTATTCAGAGGTATTACCTAAAATAGATTTTAGATATATTTTATGATCCGAAAACCCGTACAAACACAATGCAAACAGGAACAAAGACTGAAATAAACATATGATATACATGGGGTGCATGAGGACGGGAAATAAATGAGTGCTTCTTATATGGAGAATGTTACACTATTTGAGTATGGGAAATAAACGAGTGCTTTTTGTATGGAGAATGCTACACTGCTTTAGGACGGGACACAAAAGAGTGCTTCTTGTATGGAAAATGCTACACTGCTTTAGGAAGGGAATTAAACAAGTGCTTTTGTATGGAGAGTGCTACACTACTTGAGGACTGGAAATAAACGAGTGCTCCTTCTATGGAGAATGCTACACTACTTGAGGACGGGAAATAAACGACTGTTCCTTTTTTGGAGAATGCTAGACTACTTGTACGATATAAAAACAACTTTAAGTAGTTCTAAAGGAAGAAACATGATAAGAGGGGTGGACGTTGTTGTTGGACTGTAGAAAGATGCAATTTTTCGAAACAAACCAATATCTTGCCTTTTCCACCTTGTGGGGATCAAAAGACGTGCAACGCATTTTCGAGAAATAGTTGAAAACCTCTTTTAAACTTGGGTAGCAATCTGTGTTTATCTCATAACAATTTACATATTTGATATTCAATGTTATATTTAGTATGACTTACCTTAAATTCAAAAATGCTATCTTGAGAGACTGAACCAGCAGGAAAATTAACTTTGATCCTAGCATCTACATTTGATACAAACTTGTGTTCGGCTGGTGTAACGCTATGCTTGTCGGATCGTGGGGTAGATACGATATAAAACGATTCTATCCGATTACAGTTAAACGCAACAATACCTTCCTGCAATAAAAACAAAGCATGATAAGACGCGTTTTATTTGGAGGTCGTGTTGCTCGATCTCTTATTTTCTGTGTAATGTTTTGTAGATTATTGGTTGTCCTTTTGTCTTTGATTTCATTTGGTCATGATAGTATTGTATGTCCTTCGATTTCCAGCCTCTGATTAACCCTTTGGTATCTTCAACGTTTTCTTGGCCCTACTGTGCGCTTTCCTTTAACACTTTCTTGCATTACTCTGTGACAAAAGAGTGTACATTTGTAATATGTTTTTTCTTTCAATAATTTCATTTAATTCAGAGAGCAATAGAAGGCATAATTCCGATTGCATGTGATGCTGCTATTAAAACTCTATGTTGTCAATCTCAAATCAAAGGATGATGGGTATTACACCAATCATTATCACCTCTAGCTCATTATGTGTTGACGCCATGACAGATGGAGATGTATCAAATCTTAATCATAATCTGGTTCTGGAGGACGGGTTTAAACGAATATCTCGTGATTAGAGAATGCATCGTTTATTGCACTAAAAGACCATGTTGTATGGAGATATCGTTGGTTGCCCGTTGCCCGGCAACATTTTTCGTTTTGTTTTTATCCTATTACAATTTGCATTGGCATACTATATCAATCATTGTTAGTACACCTGTTCTCGTCGTGAATATATACAATAGAGAAGTCCGTTTTATCGATTGAATTGTGTTTTAGTGCTAGTATTTGAGCTATGCGGCCTTGCTCCGAGTACAAATATTACCATCTGACGATTCACAATGCTCCAACCCAACAAACATGTCCGGTGCGGCCACACGTTGCGAATATAAGATACCCTTATGATGGAAGTTATCAGCGTAGTCTATGGAAAGTCTGACCGTGGATTACAGTGGGAAAACGTTCTTGCAAAGTGGTTCGCTTTCAGCATGTTATAGCTCTATTTTGTTTGTTAATCAGTATTAATCGCCAACCTTAGAAGTATCTCAGCTATATCGTGGAATATGTAGATTTCCAAAAGGAGTAGGCACATTGTAGCATCTACCAAAGCTAACTTTCTCAGTGCTGTCGCAAATTATTCCCTCTGTTGTCCCATTTCCTCCGCATTGCTGTATATATATCATTTTAGATTTTGTTGAACCTGTTCTCGTCTGAAAAAGTGGCCTGGGTGGCTCAATGAGTTAGGTAGTTAGATTACCTAACAACTCATGCAAGCCTATCACAAATACGGCGTGGATTCGCGCCCGTCTTTGTAAATTACTAACTTTTGTTTCTAGGTCCAGCTGCCGTTTTACTTACTTACTTACTTAGTAGAACGAGAGAGTTGTAACACGAAATGTTGTAAATATGGATAAATGGCTCAAAGATATACTTCCAGAAAGTAAGTAAAATGGCAGATGGACCTAGAAACAAAAGTTAGTAGAACGAGAGAGTTGTAACACAAAATGTTGTAAAATATGGATAAATGGCTCAAAGATATACTTCCAGACAAAGATCCATACCATAATTGCAGGAGGGACCAAATGAGGAAAAAGTGGGTCCGGAATGCGAGTGCCTGTGATAAATAGCCTAATCACACAATCAGCCTGTGTTACCTTGATCTGTTACCGCATTTTAAACGAATGTTGACAGAAATATATGCTGGGAACCAGTACTTCATAATTCAATAATTTTCAAAAACACGATTATTTATTTAAAAAAGTGAAAGATTAAAATGGTATTTTCTATAGTAACAATTTTAAATATTTGATATAAATAAGAAATACCCTCCCCCCCCCCCCCCCCCCCCCCCAACAATAATAAATCATCACGTGTACAACGTACCTGTAAAAAAAAATGGCGTTCTAACTCTTAAACAATAACGCTATGCATGACTTCATTTAATATGAAAAATCTATTATTATGAACTAGTAACAAGTAGGGACTTTGTAAACATGCACGTTTCGGAGTGAGATGTTGTCAGTAGATCATGCAAATATCGGCTAGGGGGATAGTGGCAGCAATCGCTGCATCAGCTGGGCAAAACGGAAATAAAATGTAATTTATTTTATTAATATAACAAGTGTGGACACAGAAATGTGCTGTCCAAAAGGCAAGTGTGGATGTCAATATTTCATATTATTTACTTTAAAAAAAAAAAAATTCGTGGACACAGGGGTCCTGGATTTTTTAATAAAAAAACTAATCCTGGATTATTATTTTTACTTAAAGTCCGGTCCTGTATTTTTATTTCAAATTTTCATCATAGCCCCCCTACCCCTCCCAAGGGATATACAATTGTATCATTAATAATAAATTAATAAATGATAAATTCAGATTTTCTATTTAAAATAAATCTCATTTACATAACCACTGATATTTGTTCAATTTTTAACGCTGATTTAAGCTTTAGTCGCAACAAATTTTTATTTTTCTCTTTAAACTGTCGAAACATAACATTTATTTAACTGTAAAATTCACAAATAAAATTCACCTCCCCCTTTTTCCCTTTTTTTCTTGTTTACATCAATGATCAACAATATTCCAGAATCAAACAAATGAATAAATATAACATAGATTACTTTTACATGCATCTTTTTACCATGCGGAGTCAGCGTGTTTTAAATCGGTCATCCAATCAGGACGCTCATTATTCTTGTCCAAGATAAAAAATGCATCGCTAAAATTACCTGTGTGTGTTTCCCCACTTCAACTCGTAAATTTACATAGAAATCGGAGATATTTCGTCATAAAACTTCACACATGGTTTTGTCTATCATATTTCTTGAAGACAAACATAAAATGTTATTGCATTTATCAATATTTTATGATTATCAACAGTTTTTTCAACACCGTATCTGTTTCTCGATACAGCCGCCCGATTACGGTGACCCGTGACCCAGATTAACACGTTTCACCAGTTTTTTCTTAATAATGTTGTTTAAATATAAATTGTTCCAAAATCGGCTGTGTTTGTTTATTTATTATCTAACTTCCAGTTTGATAATAATCTTCTAATAGTTGTTAGGATTTTCACCCAAAGAACACGGGCGTTAGTTGCGTTAGACAGTGGGTCTTTATATAACGGTCAAATGCACTGGAATACGCAGGGGAGGAATAAATAAGGTCGGCTAACAAAGGAAGTCGTTATACGGAGGGGGTCGCTAAGACAAACTTGACTGTAGTTGAAATATTTTTCATTCGACGTTTAATAACAATAAATAAATCAAAACTGTAATTCTATTGTAGGTGCTCCTATTTAGATGATCTACTTAGATAGACACTTACATTGTGTATGTACTTGGCATCTATTATTGACCATTGTTTCTCGAATCTAATATGTGCACGAAAGTTAAGATATAATCCATTCATCTGGCTCAGTTTAGGGATGTGTACGTTTACTGTTATATCACTTGGGACTACTTTTGGAAAAGACATGGATTTGTAAGATCCGTTTGATTTCTGGGGTTCGCTTGGACCTTTTTTGTAGATGTAATATATGTCTGTCCAAAACCGTAATTGATTTGTAAAGTTGTTCTCCTTGAAAAATAGACCACGTTCTTCTGAGGTCCATACAAGTGATTCCAAATGGTGGTCTTCCAGTAGAAGGTACATTGGTAAAATTATTTCTATTCCATTATCAGCATCGATTTTTCTGTTGAAACGGCTAAAATAAATACAAAAAATGCCTTGTTAAATAATTGTTTTTTCCCCCTTATTTCCATTAATAAGGTACACTATTTTATAAACGCTCCACCAATAAAACTGACTGCTACGATATGACTGAAATATGATTTAAATTTTATTAATTACAAAATGAAGATATTTAGTATAGTGTGCACGAAGAGTTTCTGGAATAATTTTCATCAGATTAGCTTAAAGTAGAAAAAGCATTATTAACATCAATTATTGAAAACAACAATTACGAAAGAACAATTTAATAGTAATTAAGACTATTACTGTTTGAAAACTATCTTGGATGTACACAACTATTAAAGCTTATAATGCGCAACGGTTGTTATTAATTGTCTTGTTTCCACAAAATGTGTAGGAGTTATGTGACTGACTATTTTACACATAATGTCACATAGTAAGATCTTGTGAATGCAATTGTTCTAAAAACCTTTAGCAGAATGAGTTCATATAGTAGAGGGGATACGCGGAATACATTTACTGATATAAATATATCACTATTTCTATTGCGGCGGGGGACATATGACTATATCTTACTAAAATTTAATTAATGGAGGTAATTTAAAGTCGATATTTTCTGATTAGACGTATGAAGTTCACTTATTGGTTAACATAACTGAAGTCAATGGTACATAGACTACGTGGGTTTAGAACTTGTTCGCGTGTTCGTTTCCTGCTCAATACTCGGTAGTGATAAAACCAACGACTATGCAATTGGTAATTGCTGCTTCTCCACTAAGAACGCAACAAGTAGAAGCAGATATTGATTGGCTTCGGCGTAAGATCTTACAATAGCTAGAGGCTCAGTACTGAGCTGAGCCTGTGTCGCTCACCTTTCATTCTGCTTTGAGGAAACTTAATACAGAACCTTCCATAGGTGCTTCCCACCAAATATCGGTTCATTTTGGCAAAGCAGTTTCAGAGAAGAAGATGTTTAGAAATAGATCAATCTAAAACAAGAATTGCCTGTGGCAGCCATGTTTGTTAATGGATCAAAACGAAATGAGCAATCGGTGTCTGGTCAATTTGTCCAATGTCAAATTTGTCCCAACCAATTTGTCCCACTTTTGGATAATTTGTCCCATCTGTATTTTATTAATGTGTATCTATGATGGCCATGTTTGTTAACGGATCAAAACGGAATGAGCAATTCCCATAGAGGACCTTCCATAGATGCTTCCTACCACGTTTTGGTCTATTTGGCCAAGCTGTTTCAGAGTAGAAGATTTTTAGAAATCGACCAATCAGAAACAAGAATTGCCTGTGGTGGCCATGTTTGTCAATGGATCGGGACAAAATGAGCAATCGTTATAGAAAACCTTCCATAAATGCTTCCTACCAAGATTAGGTTTATTTGGCAGAGCAATTTCAGAGAAGATTTTTAGAAATCGACCAATTAAAAAACAAGAAGTGCCTATGGCAGCCATATTTGTTAATGGATCGGGACGAAATGAGCAATCTTTATAGAGGACCTCCCATAGATGCATCCTACCAAGTGTCGGTTCGTTTGGCAAAGCGGTTTCAGAGGAGAAGATTTTTAAAAATCAGCAATATCTGTATAGATATAACTGCATTTTGAATACAGATATCTATATTTAAACAAGAGTTATCTTTCTTTTAGCAGAGGAGAATATTTTTTAGAAATCGATCAATCTAAAACAAGAATTGCCTTTGGCAGCCATGTTTGTTAATGGATCAAAACGAAATGAGCAATCGGTGTCTGGTCAATTTGTCCAATGTTAAATTTGTCCCAACCAATTTGTCCCATTTTTTTGCCAATTTGTCCCACTTTTGGACAATTTGTCCCATCTGTATTTTATTAATGTGTATCTATGACGGCCATGTTTGTTAACGGATCAAAACGGAATGAGCAATTCCCATAGAGGACCTTCCATAGATGCTTCCTACCACGTTTCGGTCCATTTGGCCAAGCTGTTTCAGAGTAGAAGATTTTTAGAAATCGACCAATCAGAAACAAGAATTGCCTGTGGCGGCCATGTTTGTTAATGGATCGGGACAAAATGAACAATCGTTATAGAGAACCTTCCATAGATGCTTCCTACCAAGTTTCGGTTCGTTTGGCAAAGCGGTTTCAGAGGAAAAGATTTTTAAAAATCAACAATATCTGTATAGAGATAACTGCATTTTGAATACAGATATCTATATTTAAACAAGAGTTATCTTTCTTTTAGCAGAGGAGAATATTTTTTAGAAATCAACCAATCAGAAAAAAGAATTGCCTGTGGTGGCCATGTTTATTAACCGATCAGGACAAAATGAGCAATCTTTATAGAGGACCTTCCATAGATGCTTCCTACCAAGTTTCGGTTCATTTGGCCAAGCGGTTTCAGAGGAGAAGATTTTTAGAAATCGACCAATCAGAAACAAGAATTGGCTGTGGAGGCCATGTTTGTTAATGAATCGGGACGAAATGAGCAATCTTTATAGAGGACATTTCAAGGATGCTTCCTACCAAGGTTTGATTCATTTGGCCAAGCGGTTTCAGAGGAGACAATTTTTTTATAAATCAACCAATCAGAAAAAAAGAATGATCTGTGGCGACCATGCTTGTTAACGGATCAGGACGAATTATAGAGGACCTTCCAAGGATGTTCCCTACCAAGTTTCGATTCATTTGGCCAAGTGGTTTCAAAGTAGAAGATTTTTTAGAAATCAGCCGATCAGAAAGAAGAGTCGCCTGTGGCGGCCATGTTTGTTAACGGATCGGGACGAAATGAGCAATCTTTACAGAGGAACTTCAATAGATCCTTCCTACCAAGTTGTGGTTCATTTCGCCAAGCGGTTTCAGAGGAGAAGTTTTTTTCAAAAATCACCAATAACTGTATAGAGATAACTGCATTTTGAATACAGATATATATATTCAAACAAGAGTTATCTTTCTTTTAGCAGAGGAGAAGACTTTTTAGAAATCAATCAATCAGAAACAAGAATGGCCTGTGGCGACCATGTTTGTTAACGGATCGGGACGAGATTAGCAATCTTTATAGAGGACCTTCCAAGGATTCTTCCTACCAAGGTTCGATTCATTTGGCCAAGCTGTTTCAGAGTAGAAGATTTTTACAAATCGGCCAATCAGAACCAAGAATGGCCCGTGGTGGCCATGTTTGTTAACGGATCGGGACGAAATGAGCAATCTTTACAGAGGACCTTCCATAGATGCTTCCTACCACGTTTCGGTCCATTTGGCCAAGCTGTTTCAGAGTAGAAGATTTTTAGAAATCGACCAATCAGAAAAAAGAATTGCCTGTGGCGGCCATGTTTGTTAATGGATCGGGACAAAATGAGCAATCTTTATAGAGAACCTTCCATAGATGCTTCCTACCAAGATTCGGTTCGTTTGGCAATGCGGTTTCAGAGGAGAAGATTTTTAAAAATCAGCAATATCTGTATAGAGGTAACTGCATTCTGAATACAGATATCTATATTTAAACAAGAGTTATCTTTCTTTTAGCAGAGGACAAGATTTTTTAAAAATCAATCAATCAGAAACAAGAATGGCCTGTGGCGACCATGTTTGTTAACGGATCGGGACGATATGAGCAATCTTTATAGAGGACCTTCCAAGGATGCTTTCTACCAAGGTTCGATTCATTTGGCCAAGCGGGTTTAGAGGAGAAGATGTTTTAGAAATCAACAAATCAGAATCAAGAATGGCCTGTGGTGGCCATGTTTGTTAACGGATCGGGACGAAATGAGCAATCTTTATAGAGCACCTGCCATAGATGCTTCCTACCAAGTTTCGGTTCATTTCGCCAAGCGGTTTCAGAGGAGAATATTTTTAAAAATCAGTAATATCTGTATAGAGATAACTGCATTTTGAATACATATATCTATATTTCAACAAGAGTTATCTTTCTTTGCGGTTTCAGAGGAGAAGATTTTTTAGAAATCAACCAATCAGAAAAAAGAATGGCCTGTGGCGACCATATTTGTTAACGGATCGGGACGATATGAGCAATCTTTATAGAGGACCTTCCAAGGATGGTTCATACCAAGTTTCGATTCATTTGGCCAAGCGGTTTCAGAGGAGAAGATTTTTTTAGAAATCAGCCAATCAGAAACAAGAGTCGCCTGTGGTGGCCATGTTTGTTAACGGATCGGGACGAAATGAGCAATCTTTACAGAGGACCTTCCATAGATGCTTCCTACCAAGTTTCGGTCCATTTGGCCAAGCTGTTTCAGAGTTGAAGATTTTTAGAAATCGACCAATCAGAAACAAGGATTGCCTGTGGCGGCCATGTTTGTTAATGGATCGGGACAAAATGTGCAATCTTTATAGAGAACCTTCCATAGATGCTTCCTACCAAGTTTCGGTTCGCTTGGCAAAGCGGTTTCAGAGGAGAAGATTTTTAAAAATCAGCAATATCTGTATAGAGATAACTGCATTTTGAAGACAGATATCTATATTTAAACAAGAGTTATCTTTCTTTTAGCAGAGGAGAAGATTTTTTAGAAATCAACCAATCAGAAACAAGAATTGCCTGTGGCAGCCATGTTTGTTAACCGATCAGGACAAAAGAAGATTTTTTTAGAAATCAACCAATCAGAAACAAGAATGGCCTGTGGCGACCATGTTTGTTAACGGATCGGGACGAAATTAGCAATCTTTATATAGGACATTCCAATGATGCTTCCTTCCAAGGTTCGATTCATTTGGCAAAGCGGTTTCAGAGAAGATTTTTTAGTAATCAACCATTCAGAAAAAAGAATGGCATGTGGCGGCCATGTTTGTTAACGGATCGGGACGAAATGAGCAATCTTAATAGAGAACCTTCCATAGATTCTTCCTACCAAGTTTCGGTTCATTTGGCCAAGCAGTTTCAGAGGAGAATATTTTTAGAAATCGACCAATCAGAAACAAGAGTCGCCTATGGCAGCCATATTTGTTAATGGATCGGGACGAAATGAGCAATCTTTATAGAGGTCCCCCCCATAGATGCATCCTACCAAGTTTCGGTTCATTTGGCAAAGCGGTTTCAGGGGAGAAGATTTTTAAAAATCAGCAATATCTGTATAGAGATAACTGCATTTTAAATACAGATATCTATATTCAAACAAGAGTTATCTTTCTTTCAGCAGAGGAGAAGATTTTTTAGAAATCAACCAATCAGAAACAAGAATTGCCTGTGGTGACCATGTTTGCTAACCGATCAGGACAAAATCAGCAATCTTGATAGAGGACCTTCCATATAGTTGGATTCTACCAAGATTCGGTTCATTGGGCCAAGCGGTTTCAGAGGAGAAGATTTTTAGAAATCGGCCAATTAGAAACAAGAATGGCCTGTAGAGGCCATGTTTGTTAATGAATCGAGACGAAATGAACAATCTTTACAGAGGACCTTCCATAGATGCTTCCTACCAAGTTTCGGTTCATTTCGCCAAGCGGTTTCAGAGGAGAAGATTTAAAAAAATCAGCAATATCTGTATAGAGATAACTGCATTTTGAATACAGATATCTATTTTTAAACAAGAGTTATCTTTCTTTTGGCAGAGGAGAAGATATTTTAGAAATCAACCAATCAGAAACAAGAATTGCCTGTGGCGGCCATGTTTGTTAACCGATCAGGACAAAACAAGCAATCTTTATAGAGAACCTTCCATAGACCATAGATGCTTCCTACCAAGTTTCGGTTCATTTGGCCAAGGAGTTTCAGATGAGAAGATTTTTGGAAATCGACCAATCAGAAACAAGAGTCGCCTATGGCGGCCATATTTGTTAATGGATCGGGACGAAATGAGCAATCTTTATAGAGGACCTTCCAAGGAAGATCCCTACCAAGTTTCGATTCATTTGGGCAAGCGGTTTCAGAGGAGAATAATTTTTAGAAATCAACCAATCAGAAACAAGAGTCGCCTGTGGTGGCCATGTTTGTTAACGGATCGGGACGAAATGAGCGATCTTTACAGAGGACCTTCCATAGATGCTTCCTACCAAGATTTGGTTCATTTCGCCAAGCGGTTTCAGAGGAGAAGATTTTAAAAAATCAGCAATATCTGTATAGAGATAACTGCATTTTGAATACAGATATTTATTTTTAAACAAGAGTTACCTTTCTTTTAGCAGGGGAGAAGATTTTTAAGAAATCAACCAATCAGAAACAAGAATTGCCTGTGGCGGCCATGTTTGTTAACCGATCAGGACAAAACGAGCAATCTTTATAGAGGATCTTCCATAGATGCTTCCTACCAAGTTTCGGTTCATTTGGGCAAGCAGTTTCAGAGGAGAAGTTTTTAGAAATCGAGCAATCTTTATAGAGGACCTCCCATAGATGCATCCTACCAAGTTTCGGTTCATTTGGCAAGGCGGTTTCAGAGGAGAAGATTTTAAAAAATCAGCAATATCTGCATAGAGATCATTCCTATCTGTGGACTGTGTTTCCGTGAGATAGCAAATCATTCCCATGGACCTATGACGCAGATTCTCTATAACCCTCTATATGGGACATCTGCTATATGTTCTGGTTGAATCCAAACCGTATACAGCTAGCTCGGTCTGTAGTTGGGACAGAATGTCGTGTTTGGAGAATGGCATGCTCTTTGTATGTGACAAAAAACACCATGTAGTAGCTAATGGTGAGCCACACCTTGTTAGGAATCGTTGCCCGATCCTATACAATATACCATATTTTTCATTGGTAATTTAGTGTTCCCTGTGCCACCTTCATATCAGCATGATATATTGTCCTAGTCATGAATAGATGAAAAACTGCTCGCCTGATATCTAACAACAATCAATCAATTAATTGATGTTATTATTGTTGGTAGCTCTCGACATTTACTGTATATTAGGATGTTGCTTAGCAACCAATATATACAAGTAAAAAGGATTGATAAGAACAGTTTGAAGATACCAAGGATATCACCAGATGCTGTAAATCGAATTAGGCCAAAAGAAGAAAGGCGAAATATAGACAATGGTTCACAATACACTATACAGAAAACTAAAGATTGAGAAACACAAATACCACAAATAACCGGGGGTGGATTCAGGTGCTTCGGAAGAGTGAGTAGTTCCTGCTCAAGTAGTAACATCCATTGTGTTGCTGCTAAAGACACAAACATCATCTAAAATAAGTACACCTTACAGAATGTGTGTATGGTATGTTTCTGAATATGAACCGAACAAATGAACTGGTGACACGTCGAATTCGAATTATATAAATATATTTTAAAGTATTATTATCCGCGATGGTGGTGTAATGGTTAGCGTGCTTCCCTCAAGTGTCTATGCAATTTGTGCTTGTTTTTTCCTGCGCTGATCACAAGTAGTACGAAAGAAGATTGGTTGATTCTGAGTCAGGAGTATGTGTCTGAGTGTCCAGAGTGTGGCGACATTTCTATCTGTGTACTGTTATTCAAACAGTTATTTGAGTGAGTAAGCAAAAACAAAAACAACTAGAGGCTCCCAGGAGCCTGTATAGCTCACCTGGGTATAACAACATCAGTCAATAAAACTTGATAACTTCGGTCAAAAAATAACAAATGTAGCCCTCCTCATTGCAGATCTCCTCTCCAAAAATATTTGGGCAGGGTTCCCCCTTTAATGTAAGTTATCAACATTGCTGTCAAAAAACATAAATGTCAATGATTCTCCAAATTTAGCTTTTGCTACTTCACATTTTGTAATACAGTTCCTTCCCTTTGATTATTTGAGTAACCAAAAGCAGTGAAAGTCAACAAAAAAAAATGCATTTCGAGAGGAATAACTCTTCACACAGTTGTCGGGCATTTTCAACTGTGGAAATTTGTTGTAGATCTTGACATGCTGAACATTTTTGCAATTTAAATTTAACCTTTATTTCTTATAGTTTTTGAAATATAAGACGAAAAGTATTAAAATTTTAAAAATTTGATGAAAAAAGGGAAATAACTCCAAGATGGGCAATCAGATTTACTTCAAAATTGCAGGGTAGGTAGACCTTGCTGTGCTGATCGTTTTTACCCCATGTCGGATTTCTGATATTATTAACGATTTTTGAGTTATTACCCAAAAACCTGTAATTTTACCATATGTTCTATTTTTAGTAACAGTGGCCATGTTGGTTGGTGCACAGCATCACCGGACATAATTTTGAAACTAGACACCCTAGTGATGATTCAGACCAAGTTTGGTTTCAATTGGTCCAGTAGTTTCAGAGGAGAAGATTTTTTAAAAAGTTTACGACGGACGACGACGACGGACGCCGAGTGATGGCAATAGCTCACCTGGCCCTTGTGCCAGGTGAGCTAAAACAGGAATTTTACCCCAATCATAAGACAACGTATATAACATGTCAAATTTCTTGTGTTGTATTTTTAAATACATTATAATTACCTCATTGTATCCATTGTCATGGTTCTACTTTTTAATTTGCGTTTTGTATAATTCTTTTCAGCTCTACAAGTAAACAATTTATGTAACGTTCATGGTATATATATATGATTGAACACAGAGGGATAGTTATATTCGGTTCAGTGAACACGTATATATCCAACTAAAGAGCGCACACGATGCGTTTTTGTAATAGCATTCTCCAGGTATGCTCATAGTCAAAAGATTGGAAAGCCAAATATAAATTAAAAGTCTTTATCAGAATGTAAGTCAAAGGCCTGAGCAGTATAATTAAACTTTGCAAAGGATTTAATTTAGCTTTCCGACCATTCAATGTCATGTCTCTGTTTATTAATTTTACTACATGTAATTGTAATAACGTATATAAATTAGAGCCAAACACACAAACACTGATAATCCAGAGGTGTGAGATGTGATCCTGTCATCAACACATCGTTGTGCCTTAAGCCATTGTTTTCTTTCCACGCATTTCTTTGCTCGTTAATTTGATAGAGTTAGAATGTATAACGCCACTTTCAACAATATTTCACTTATATCGTGTCGGTCACTTTTATTGGTGGAGGCAACTGGAGTACCCGGAGAAAGTCACTCACAAACTTTATCATATAAAATTGTATCGAGTATACCTTGGCATTAGCGGTATTCGAACTCACAAGACACAACGTCAGTGTAAATCCAGCTATCATACGATAACGACCACGACCGCCCCTCATTAAGTTGCGATTTACCAGGAGAGTGGTTTATGTTGTTGTCGACTACATAAAATGTAGATTATATTGTCGACCATATCTGTTTATTTAACCAGGAATAAAATGCTTCAAACTAATATAACTATTTCGCCCTGACTTGATATACCGTCTCAAATTTTGCATATACATGTACTAATAAACTACAGCTAATTTACCCTTTGTCTTCAGACTTTGGTTCTTTTTTGGTAGTATATAGTAGCGTAGATCATGACTGAAAAGATGCATAAATTCGGAGTTTAATGTACCGAAATAACATATAGATAAAACTATGCTCATTCGATAGAAAAATGTCTATATTTTAAAATTAAGCGGGTCGTAAAAAAATCGTAAGACAACTTTTCTTGGAAATTTTGGTTTTCCGAAGGTACCCAACTGATACATAGTTGACCAGGTGAAAATAAAATTTCATATCTATAACACGTGATCGTTTATAGATAAAAAAAAAAAGATGTATTACACAATTAAACAGACATTTAATTGTATCAATAGATGAAAAAGAACAGTTAATTCTCGTCTGATTTAATATAACTAGCCTCTCAAAATAACCCTTATTTTGATGGAAAATAAGACAAGTTTTCTCTTTTAGCAAATTTATTTTGTGTTTTCCATACATTTTTAGTATTGATATAGTAACGTTACGTTAGTCCGAAAATTCATGCCAAATTTCATATCATAAATACTTAGTTACGCAGAAAAATGCAATTGTTTCCTTTCTCATTTAATGCCTTTTATACGCGGAAATTTGATACGCCGTTTCCGATTCTATAAATATAGTTCGATTGATCTTCTTGTCATTAAATAGCACGTTGTCTAAAAAGTGTCTTTTTTGAATGAAATGGCTTAGTTTCTGATTTATTTCATTGTTAAGTGTTCGGATTTTCGCACACTGTTTACTGAGGTTTTTAGACTTAATTTGGCGTTGTTTTTGTCGTTTGTTTGTCGATAATTAGTGTATTTTGTTGATTAGTAATTATGTTATTGTAGTACCAGAATTTAACCTGACAGACACATTCATATTCCGTATGATGGCATCGTTCGGTAGTCCTTTGAAACTTTCTCCTTCTAGTCCAAAAAGACGAAAAGAAACGTTGAACTGGGAACAATGCATTATATGTCAATGTTCCAATGCAGAACCTGTGATTTGTATGCGAGATGTAGGCAAAGATAGTTTTGTAAGATCGATGGAAATTAGAAGAGATGAGGTGTATTCTCGTATGGAATACGAGATAGAATGCATAGCATTGTTACAGTCAATGAATGTCAAATTGTGTCGTACATTCGGGGATTTGGCAATAAGTATCGTTCAGTCTCAGTTATCTTGTTTTCCCAATGCCAGTTCCATAATTGACGTATTTGACCGATACGATGTTGAACAGTCCATCAAATCAGCTGAACGTGACAGAAGATCTCGTACTGCGCGCGCTACAAAGCTATTCCAGGTTATAGAGGGCCGATCTATTCCAGATTAGAAAAAGTTTATGAGTGTGACGGCAAACAAACAAGCATTGCTTCGGTTTATGTGAGATTTCATCGTACAAAAGCACGACGAGTTGTTCGGGTCGATTTCTGATTGCGATGAACTTTACATCGCTGGGATCTTCTCTGATCCATTGTTTGTAAAGAGAATATCTAGCACCGGGGTGACGGAATGTAAAGACCCCTATTGTTCCAATGAAGAGGCCGACACACGAATGATCTTCCATGCAACACATGCTGATAAACAGTTTGGTATGAGCAGGTTAAAGGAAGAATAATCATCAAGTCACCTGATACAGATGTTCTTGTTCTCGCTGTTCATTTCTTCCCATCTCTGAAGCATACTAAAGAACTGTGGTTTCAGACAGGCTCCATTACAAGTACAAAGGATGGACGTCGCTTCATACCGGTACATGAAATAGTAAACTCTCTGAACCCTGTTTTTTGTCAAATTTTACCAGCTGCACATGCATTATGGGGTTGTGATACAACTTCATCAATGTTTGGTATCGGGAAAACAACAGTCTATAAGGTTCTCAAGAGCAAGTCAGAGGAGTTCAGTGATTTGGTGTTATTAGGAGAGGGTAACGTAGAGAATTATTTGGCTGTTTCTAGAGAGTTTGTTGCCAGTCTGTATGACCAAAAAGCCAAACTATGAGCAGATTACTCTAATCTCAATAAATTCAGAGTTCGACTTGCAACAATGAAAAAGCAAGCCTGGTAAAGTTACCACCATGAGAAGGGACATTCCATCAGCATGTACTAAGAGCATTTTTGCAGACCTATATCTGGAAATCCTCACAAAAAACCGCAGCCCCCTGTTAATGTTCGGATGGGAAGACAAGGGTGGTCTGGTACCTGTCTTGTTCCGGGGACAAATGTCATCAGACTTCCTGCAGGATCTCGTGTGCAGTTGCAAAGGCAAATCAGTTTGTTCCAGTAGCTGTGTTTGTTTTGAACAGAATCTGTCATGCACAGATCTTTGTCCCTGTTATGGTAGCGACATGTGTATAAATGCCATAACAAAGAATGTTACCTTACTGGAAGACGATGGTCATGATGTCTGAAATTTAGTAGATTTTTACAAGGCTTTGTTGTTGTAGACAAAATTATCTGCCATGTAATGTCGTGACAAGTCCACAATAGTCATTTTGTAGTTAGATAGCGATGTTGTTCTGTCATTTGTTTTGAACCAGGATAGTCCTATTTATACTGACTAATATAAATGTGTTGCTATCGACTTGTATGCTTATTTTGGTGTTTTAGGACCTCTTTTGGTTATACAGCATTCGTTTTAAGTGTGAGAACATAGCAAGAAATAATTAGAGCCCAGTTTTTGACTCTATCATGTCTATAGTAGGGCTTCTTTGTTATGTTACCCTACAATATGCTACAATAAACTAGTAAGCAAAGCAAGAAAAAAAATGGCTTCAATTGTCCGCCATCATCTACGACATCAGTAATGAAGATGTTAGAAGACTATATTATTAGCATGAAATCAAATGCAAAAGATGTTTGTCATACACTATTATATTAATAACCATATATTAGATAGCAATTTGCATACTAAGTCTGAAAAGATATAGTTGTTATTCACCTTTGTGTTAAATTGAGTGTTTTTGCAGTTTCCATGGCAACGGCAGGCATTTTGAAATTTCCAAGCCTCAAAACCATTTATACACATGCCATACAACATTTCTATTAAGTTTCATCCAATTCAGAGCACTTTAAATTGTTCACGTTTTTTGTGGCAACGGCGACCATTCTGAAATTTCTAAGCCTCAAAATTATGTGTACACATGTCAAACAAAATTTCTGGAAAGTTTCATCCAATTCCAAGCACTTTAAATTGTTCGTGTTTTTTGTGGTTTCCATGGCAATAGCGGCCATTTTAAAAATTATGAAAGTAGTCTGCACATCTACTCATAGTGCTTAACATTCCTGTGAAGTTTGGATATCAATTTGCAACATCATAATCTACTTGGAAACCAAATTTCGCCCAAATCGGAGGATTTTTGTATTTTGGCGGTCATTTTGGATTAAAAATGGCTGCCATAGCAAACCAAAATGGTCGCAATATGGTGCAGCATGTCTTACCCCCTGTAAATATCCATTTCCATTGAAATCTTTTCATTTTGAATTTTTAATGATTTTTTTAATTTTTATATTGGCAACCATTTTGAAATGGCAGACATTTTGAAAATTTTAAAAACAAAAAGCACAACTTTTAGTGATAATCTATTTTTGTGCCAAATTTCAAAAAGGATCCGCTGTTTGGAGTGAATTTAACATTTTTTGCACCTTGGTTACCATGGCAATGACCGCCATTTTGAATTTTGTTCAACCCTCAAAAGCTGCCACACTACGGTGGATATTTCAACAAAGTTTCATGAAGTTTGATGAAAGGAATCCAAAAAAATTTTTAAACCCCCTTTTTTCTTTCCATGGCAATTGCGGCAAAGTTTGTCCAACCGATTCCAATTTGTTTGGTTGATCTCGTTCCACTAGATGTGGGTGTTGTTCCTATCAAGTTTCAGCAATTTCTGTTTGGCGAGTAACCTGCTATGATCATTTTTGTGTTTTTCATTTGTTTAGCATTTTGGTCGTTTCCAGGGCAACGGCAGCCATTTTGAAAAAATCAACCCTTAACAGCACAACTTCACATGGCATATGATATTCCTACAAGGTTTCATAAAGTTTGATCAAGGCATCTCCGAGAAAAGTGTCGGACAAAAATGTGTGGAAGAATAACTAGAACTGCCATTGCAAACAATAGCGGATATCACCCCACTCCATTATTTTGGTACCTTGGTTTCCATGGTAATGCCATTTTGAATTTTCTCAACACGCCAAAAGCTTCCACACACTACGGTGAATATTCCTACGATGTTTCATGAAGTTTGATGAAAGAAATCAAAATTTTTTAAAAATCCCCCCTTTTATTATTTCCATAGCAACTGCGGCAAAGTTTGTCCTACCGATTCTGAATTTTTCGGCTTATCTCATTCCACTAGGTGTGGATGTGACAAGAAACATTACTGCAAAATGTGGGAAGTTTGGAGTGAATTTAACATTTTTTGCACCTTGGTTAACATGCCAACGGCCACCATTTTGAATTTTTTCAACCCCCAAAAGCTGTCACACACTACGGTGGATATTCCTATAAAGTTTCATGAAGTTTGATGAAAGGAATCCAAAAATGTTTTAAATCCCCCCTTTTTTGTTTCCGTGGCAACTGCGGCAATGTTTGTCCAACTTTTGAAAAAATCAACCCTTAATAGCACAACTTCATATGGCATATTACATTCCTATAAGGTTTCATAAAGTTTGATCAAGGAATCTCCGAGAAATCGAGCGGACAAAAATGTGTGGAAGAAGAATAATAAGAATAATAAGAATAAGAACTAGAATTGCCATTGCAAAGCAATTGCAGACATCACCCCACCCCATTATTTTGGTACCTCGGTTTCCATGGTAATGCCATTTTGAATTATATCAACATGCCAAAAGCTTCCACACACTACGGTGAATATTCCTACAATGTTTCATGAAGTTTGATGAAAGAAATCAAAATTTTTTATTTCCATGGCAACTGCGGCAAAGTTTGTCTTATCGATTCTGATTTTTTTTACTTATTTCGTTCCACTAGATGTGGATGTGACAGGAAACATTACTGCAAAACTTTGTGAAGTTTGGAGTGAATTTAACATTTTTTGCACCTTGGTTACCATGGCAACGGCCGCCATTTTGAATTTGTTCAACCCCCCAAAATCTGCCACACACTAGAGTTTCATCAATTTCTATTCGGCAAGTAACCTACTATGATCATTTTTGTGTTTTTCAATTTTTTAGCATTTTGGCCATTTCCATGGCAACGACAGCCATTTTGAAACTAGAGGCTCAGTGGGCTGAGGAAACTTAATACAGAACCTTCCATAGGTGCTTCCCACCAAATTTCTGTTCATTTTGGCATAGCAGTTTCAGAGAAGAAGATTTTTAGAAATTGACCAATCTAATACAAGAATTGCCTGTGGCAACCATGTTTGTTAATGGATCAAAACGACATGAGCAATCTCTATAGAGGACCTTCTCATAGATGCTTCTTATCAAGTTTCATATCATTTGGCCAAGTGGCTTCAGAGGAAAAGCTGTTTCAGAAATGGACCAATAAGAAACAAGAATTGCCTATGATGGCCATGTTTGTTAACGGATCAAAACAGAATGAGCAATTCCCATAGAGGACCTTCCATAGATGCTTCCTACCATGTTTCAGAGTAGAAGATTTTTAGAAATTGACCAATCAGAAACAATAATTGCCTGTGGTGGCCATGTTTGTTAATGATCGGGACAAAATGAGCAATCCTTACAGAGAACCTTCCATAGATGCTTCCAACCAAGTTTCTGTTCATTTGGCAAAGCGGTTTCAGAGATGAAGATTTATAGAAATCGACCAATTAGAAACAAGAATTGCCTGTGGCAGCCATATTTGTTAATGGATCAGGACGAAATGAGCAGTCTTTATAGAGGACCTCCCATAGATGCATCCTACCAAGTTTCGGTTCATTTGGCAAAGCGGTTTCAGAGGAGAAGATTTTTTAGAAATCATCCAATCAGAAACAAGAATTGTCTATGGTGGCCATATTTGTTAACGGATCGGGACGAAATGACCAATCACAACAGAGGACTTTCCATAGATGCTTCCTACCAAGTTTCGGTTCATTTGGCCAAACGGTTTCAGAGGAGAAGAATCTAATTTTTTCAATAGTTTTCTATTTTTTATTGATTTTTTTCACTAATATTCAAGTTTGAGAAGCGGCAACGGCCATCATTCATGGTCTGAAAGAGAATTATCATTGTTCCTTTATAGTTTGGTAGCAACATTGGCTCTTTACAATATTTAAAGAATTAAAAAAAATCAAAAAAATATATTTTTTGTAACGATAGCAGCCATTTTTCATAAGCGACCAGGGTTAGCAACCATAAGTCTGAAAGTGGATCATATATGCATCATTTCCATAAAGTTTGGTGGCAACAGGCTTTTTACCGGATTTTAAAATATGTTTTTTGACAATAATTTTCTATTTTTTGTAACAGTGACGGCCACGTTGGATGACAGCCGGAGGTCTTCCATCAAAATTTTGAAAGAAGACCACTTATGCATTCCTTCCATATGGCTTGATTGCATTTGACTCTTTACAGGATATTAAAATAATTTTTTAATGATTTTTTTCACTAATTTTCAATTTATAGTAACGATGGTGGCCATGTTTGAAAGAATATTACATATGTATCAAATTTAATTGCTGATTTTACCCCTATGTTCTATTTATAGACATGGTGGCCATGATGGTTGGTCGGCAGGGTCATCGGATATAACTTTTAAAGGGAACCCCCTAAGGATGATTCAGGCCAAGTTTGGTTTAAATTGGCCCAGTGGTTTCAGAGGATAAGATTTTTTTTAAAGTTTACAGACGGACACCAAGTGATGGCAATAGCTCATACAGGTGAGTAGGTAGATCTTGATAGGCTGAACATGTTTGCAGTTTAAACTTAACATCTATCTCTTATAGTTTTTGAAATAAAGGACGAAAAGTATTAACATTTTGAAAATTTGATGAAAAAAGAGCAATAACTCCAAAATAGGTAATGGAATTTACTTCAAAATTGCAGGGTATGTAGATCTTGACATGCTGCACATTTTTGCAATTTAAACTTAACATCTATCTCTTATAGTTTTTGAAATATAAGACGAAAAGTATTAATATTTTTAAATGTGATGAAAAAAGGGCAATAACTCAAAGATGGGTGATCAGATTTACTTCAAAATTGCAGGGTAGGTAGATCTTGACTTGCTGAACATGTTTGCAGTTTCAACTTACCATTTATCTCTTATAGTTTTTGAAATAAAGGACGAAAAGTATTAACATTTTGAAAATTTTATGAAAAAAGGGAAATAACTCCAAAATGGGTAATCAGATTTACTTCAAAATTGCAGGGTAGGTAGATCTTGACATGCTGCACATTTTTGCAATTAAACTTAACCTTTATCTCTTATAGTTTTTGAAAAATAAGATGAAAAGTATTAAAATTTTAAAAATTTGATGAAAAAAGGGAAATAACTCCAAGATGGGTAATCAGATTTACTTCAAAATTGCAGGGTAGGTAGATCTTGCTGTGCTGATCATTTTTACTCCATGTCAGATTTCTGTTTTTATTAACGGTTTTTGAGTTATTACCCAAAAACTGCAATTTTACCCCTATGTTCTATTTATAGACATGGTGGCCATGATGGTTGGTCGGCTGGGTCATCGGACATAACTTTTAAAGGGAACCCCCTAAGGATGATTCAGGCCAAGTTTGGTTTAAATTGGCCCAGTGGTTTCAGAGGAGAATATACAGACGGACGACGGACGCCAAGTGATGGCAATAGCTCACATGACCCTTTGGGTCAGGTGAGCTAAAAATCAACCCTTCACAGCACATCTTCACATGGCATATGATATTCCTACAAGGTTTCATAAAGTTTGATCAAGGCATCTCCGAAAAATCGAGCGGACAAAAATATGTGAAAGAATAATAATAATAATAGTGAAAAAGAAACGTAGAATAGCAATACATCACCCGGGGTGATGTAATAATAATAGTGAAAAAGAAACGTAGAATAGCAATACATCACCCGACAACAGTTGGGGTGATGTAATAAGAATAATAATAATAGTGAAAAAGAAACGTAGAATAGCAATACATCACCCGACAACAGTTGGGGTGATGTAATAAGAATAATAATAATAGTGAAAAAGAAACGTAGAACAGCAATACATCACCCGGGGTGATGTAATAATAATAGTGAAAAAGAAACGTAGAATAGCAATACATCACCCGACAACAGTTGGGGTGATGTAATAAGAATAATAATAATAGTGAAAAAGAAACGCAGAACAGCAATACATCACAAGACAACAGTCGGGGTGATGTAATAATAGAATAACAATACATCACCCGACAGCAGTCGGGGTGATGTAATAAGAAACGGAGCAAACACAATATGTCTCGACCACCAGGATATAACTGAATTTTTTTTGAAAGTGGCATAAAACACCAATAACTCGATATTGTCAAATGTACATTTTGCATGTGTGTATTTCATAAAACGAAATGAAAATAGGAAGAGGATATCAGAGAAAAACGAATCCGTTTAAATTACCGTCGGCTAATTGAACGATGGACCTCAACCTCAATTCGCCACTAGGACAGGACATTAATAAGTGTCTCCGTGTATGCAGAATGTCACCCGCTCCTTCACACAAGACACAAGTTTCAATAGCTCCTAATGACAAACAATTTATTGTGAGAGATCGTTATTGGTCATTTGTTTGTTGTGAGAGGTCGTTATTGGTCCTTTGTTTGTTGTGAGAGGTCGTTATTGGTCCTTTGTTTGTTGTGAGGGATTGTTATTGGACCTTTGTTTGTTGTGAGAGGTCATTATTGGTCATTTGTTTGTTGTGAGAGGTCATTATTGGTCATTTGTTTGTTGTGAGAGGTCGCTATTGGTCCTTTGTTTGTTGTGAGAGGTCGTTATTGGTCCTTTGTTTGTTGTGAGAGGTCTTTAATGGTCCTTTGTTTGTTGTGAGAGGCTGTTATTGGTGCTTTGTTTGTTGTGAGAGGTTGTTATTGGTCCTTTGTTTGTTGTGAGAGGTCGTTATTGGTCCTTTGTTTATTGTGAGAGGTCGTTATTGGTCCTTTGTTTCTTGTGAGAGGTCGTTATTGGTCCTTTGTTTGTTGTGAGAGGTCGTTATTGGTCCTTTGTTTATTGTGAGAGGTTGTTATTGGTCCTTTGTTGTGAGAGGTTGTTATTGGTCCTTTGTTTATTGTGAGAGGTCGTTATTGGTCATTTGTTTGTTGTGAGAGGTCTTTATTGGTCCTTTGTTTGTTGTGAGAGGTTGTTATTGGTCATTTGTTTGTTGTGAGAGGTCGTTATTGGTCCTTTGTTTGTTGTGAGAGGTCGTTATTGGTCCTTTGTTTGTTGTGAGAGGTCGTTATTGGTCCTTTGTTTGTTGTGAGAGGTCTTTATTGGTCCTTTGTTTGTTGTGAGAGGTCGTTATTGGTCATTTGTTTGTTGTGAGAGGTTGTTATTGGTCCTTTGTTTGTTGTGAGAGGTCGTTATTGGTCATTTGACTGTTGTGAGACGTCGTTATTGGTCCTTTGTTTGTTGTGAGAGGTCGTTATTGGTCATTTGTTTGTTGTGAGAGGTCATTATTGGTCCTTTGTTTGTTGTGAGAGGTCTTTATTGGTCATTTGTTTGTTGTGAGAGGTCGTTATTGGTCCTTTGTTGTGAGAGGTCTTTATTGGTCCTTTGTTTGTGGCGAGAGTTCGTTATTGGTCCTTTTTTGTTGTGAGAGGTTGTTGTTGGTCCTTTGTTTGTTGTGAGAAGTCATTATTGGTCATTTGTTTGTTGTGAGAGGTTGTTATTGGTCCTTTGTTGTGAGAGGTCGTTATTGGTCCTTTATTTGTTGTGAAAGGTCGTTATTGGTCCTTTGTTTGTTGTGAGAGGTCTTTATTGGTCCTTTGTTTGTTGTGAGAGGTCATTATTGGTCATTTGTTTGTTGTGAGAGGTCGTTATTGGTCCTTTGTTTGTTGTGAGAGGTCGTTATTGGTCCTTTGTTGTGAGAGGTCTTTATTGATCCTTTGTTTGTGGCGAGAGTTCGTTATTGGTCCTTTTTTGTTGTGAGAGGTTGTTGTTGGTCCTTTGTTTGTTGTGAGAGGTTGTTGTTGGTCCTTTGTTTGTTGTGAGAGATCGTTATTGGTCCTTTGAGTGTTGTGAGACGTCGTTATTGGTCCTTTGTTTGTTGTGAGAGGTCGTTATAGGTCATTTCTTTGTTGTGAGAGGTCGTTATTGGTCCTTTGTTTGTTGTGATAGGTCCTTATTGGTCATTTGTTTGTTGTAAGAGGTCGTTATTGGTTCTTTGTTTGTTGTGATAGGTCCTTATTGGTCCTTTGTTTATTGTGAGAGGTCGTTATTGGTCCTTTTTTGTTGTGGGAGGTCTTTATTGGTCCTTTGTTTGTGGCGAGAGTTCGTTATTGGTCCTTTTTTGTTGTGAGAGGTTGTTGTTGGTCCTTTGTTTGTTGTGAGAGGTCATTATTGGTCATTTGTTTGTTGTGAGAGGTTGTTATTGGTCCTTTGTTTGTTGTGAGAGATCGTTATTGGTCCTTTGAGTGTTGTGAGACGTCGTTATTGGTCCTTTGTTTGTTGTGAGAGGTCGTTATTGGTCATGTGTTTGTTGTGAGAGGTCGTTATTGGTCCTTTGTTTGTTGTGATAGGTCCTTATTGGTCCTTTGTTTATTGGCAGAGGTCATTATTGTTCAAATGTTTGTTGTGTGAGGTCGTTATTGGTCATTTGTTTGTTGTGAGACGTCGTTATTGGTCATTTGTTGTGGAAGGTCATTATTGTTCCTTTGTTTGTTGTGAGAGGTCGTTATTGGTCCTTTGTTTGTTGTCAGATGTCGTTAATGGTCATTTGTTTGTTGTGAGAGGTCGTTATTGGTCCTTTGTGTGTTGTGAGAGGTCGTTATTGGTCCTTTGTTTGATGTGAGAGGTCGTTATTGGTCCTTTGTTTGATGTGAGACGTCGTTATTGGTTATGTTAATTGTGAGACGTAGTTATTGGTGTTTTGTTTGTTGTGAGAGGTCGTTATGGGGCATTTGTTTGTTGTGAGAGGTCGTTATTGGTTCTGTTTGTTGTGAGAGTTCGTTATTGGTCATTTGCTTGTCGTGAGAGGTCGCTATTGGTCATTTGTTTGTTGTGAGAGATCGTTATTGGTCCTTTGTTTGTTGTGAGAGGTCGTTATTAGTCCTTTGTTGTGAGAGGTCATAATTGGTCCTTTGTTTGTTGTGAGACGTCGTTATTGGCCCTTTGTTTGTTGTGAGACGTCGTTATTGGTTATTTGTTTGTTGTTAAACATCGTTATTGGTCCTTTGTTTGATGTGAGAGGTCGTTATTGGTCCTTTGTTGTGAGAGGTCGTAATTGGTCCTTTGTTTGATGCGAGAGGATGTTATTGGTCCTTTGTTTGTTGTGAGACGTCGTTATTGGTTATCTGTTTGTTGTGAGACGTCGTTATTGATGTTTTGTTTGTTGTGAGACGTTGTTAATCGTCCTTTGTTTGTTGTGAGACGTCGTTATTGGTTATCTGTTTGTTGTGAGACGTCGTTATTGGTCATTTGTTTGTTGTGAGAGGTCGTTATTGGTCATTTGTTTGTTGTGAGACATAGTTAATGGTCCTTTGTTTGTTGTGAGACGTCGTTATTGGTGTTTTGTTTGTTGTGAGAGGTCGTTATTGGTCCTTTGTTTGTTGTGAGACATAGTTAATGGTCCTTTGTTTGTTGTGAGACGTCGTTATTGGTTATCTGTTTGTTGTGAGACGTCGTTATTGGTGTTTTGTTTGTTGTGAGAGGTCGTTATTGGTTATCTGTTTGTTGTGAGACATAGTTAATGGTCCTTTGTTTGTTGTGAGACGTCGTTATTGGTTATCTGTTTGTTGTGAGACGTCGTTATTGGTCATTTGTTTGTTCTGAGAGGTCGTTATTGGTCCTTTGTTGTGAGAGGTTGTTATTGGTCCTTTGTTCTGAGAGGTCGTTATTGTTCCTTTGTTTGTTGTGAGAGGTCGTTATTGGTCATTTGTTTGTTGTGAGAGGTCGTTATTGGTCATTTGTTTGTTGTGAGAGGTCGTTATTGGTCCTTTGTTTGTTGTGAGAGGTCGTTATTGGTCCTTTGTTTGTTGTAAGAGGTCGTTATTGGTCCTTTGTTTGTTGTGAGAGGTCGTTATTGGTCCTTTGTTTATTGTGAGAGGTTGTTATTGGTCCTTTGTGTGTTGTAAGAGGTCGTTATTGGTCCTTTGTTTATTGTGAGAGGTCGTTATTGGTCCTTTGTTTGTTGTGAGAAGTCGTTATTGGTCCTTTGTTTATTGTGAGAGGTCGTTATTGATGCTTTGTTTGTTGTGAGAGGTCGTTATTGGTCCTTTGTTTGTTGTGAGACGTCGTTATTGGTGTTTTGTTTGTTGTGAGAGGTCGTTATTGGTCCTTTGTTTGTTGTGAGACATAGTTAATGGTCCTTTGTTTGTTGTGAGACGTCGTTATTGGTTATCTGTTTGTTGTGAGACGTCGTTATTGGTGTTTTGTTTGTTGTGAGAGGTCGTTATTGGTTATCTGTTTGTTGTGAGACATAGTTAATGGTCCTTTGTTTGTTGTGAGACGTCGTTATTGGTTATCTGTTTGTTGTGAGACGTCGTTATTGGTCATTTGTTTGTTCTGAGAGGTCGTTATTGGTCCTTTGTTGTGAGAGGTTGTTATTGGTCCTTTGTTCTGAGAGGTCGTTATTGTTCCTTTGTTTGTTGTGAGAGGTCGTTATTGGTCATTTGTTTGTTGTGAGAGGTCGTTATTGGTCATTTGTTTGTTGTGAGAGGTCGTTATTGGTCCTTTGTTTGTTGTGAGAGGTCGTTATTGGTCCTTTGTTTGTTGTAAGAGGTCGTTATTGGTCCTTTGTTTGTTGTGAGAGGTCGTTATTGGTCCTTTGTTTATTGTGAGAGGTTGTTATTGGTCCTTTGTGTGTTGTAAGAGGTCGTTATTGGTCCTTTGTTTATTGTGAGAGGTCGTTATTGGTCCTTTGTTTGTTGTGAGAAGTCGTTATTGGTCCTTTGTTTATTGTGAGAGGTCGTTATTGATGCTTTGTTTGTTGTGAGAGGTCGTTATTGGTCCTTTGTTTGTTGTGAGAGGTCGTTATTGGTCCTTTGTTGTGAGAGGTCTTTATTGGTCCTTTGTTTGTGGCGAGAGTTCATTATTGGTCCTTTTTTGTTGTGAGAGGTTGTTGTTGGTCCTTTGTTTGTTGTGAGAGGTCATTATTGGTCATTTGTTTGTTGTGAGAGGTTGTTATTGGTCCTGTGTTTGTTGTGAGAGGTCGTAATTGGTCATTTGTTTGTTGTGAGAGGTCGTTATTGGTTATTTGTTTGTTGTGAGACGTCGTTATTGGTCATTTGTTGTGAAAGGTCATTATTGTTCCTTTGTTTGTTGTGAGAGGTTGTTATTGGTCCTTTGTTTGTTGTCAGATATCGTTGATGGTCATTTGTTTGTTGTGAGAGGTCGTTATTGGTCCTTTGTTTGTTGTCAGATGTCATTAATGGTCATTTGTTTGTTGTGAGAGGTCGTTATTGGTCCTTTGTTTGTTATGAGACGTCGTTATTGGTTATCTGTTTGTTGTGAGACGTCGTTATTGGTGTTTTGTTTGTTGTAAGAGGTCGTTATTGGTCATTTGTTTGTTCTGAGAGGTCGTTATTGGTTCTGTTTGTTGTGAGAGTTCGTTATTGGTCATTTGCTTGTAGTGAGAGGTCGTTATTGGTCATTTGTTTGTTGTGAGAGGTCGTTATTGGTCCTTTGTTTGTTGTGGGAGGTCGTTATTAATCCTTTGTTGTGAGAGGTCGTTATTGGTCCTTTGTTTGATGTGAGAGGTCGTTATTGGTCCTTTGTTTGTTGTGAGAGGTTGTTATCGGTCATTTGCTTCTAGTGAAAGGTGGTTATTGGTCATTTGTTTGTTGTGAGAGGTCATTATTGATCATTTGTTTGTTGTGAGAGGTTGTTATAGGTCCTTTGTTGTGAGAGGTCGTTATTGATCATTTGTTTGTTGTGAGAGGTCGTTATTGGTCCTTTCTTTGTTGTGAGAGATCGTTATTGGTCCTTTGTTTGTTGTGAGAGATCGTTATTGGTCCTTTGTTTGTTGTGAGAGGTGGTTATTGATCCTGTTTGTTGTGAGAGGTGGTTATTTGTCATGTTTTTGTTGTGAGAGGTCGTTATTGGTCCTTTGTTTGTTGTGAGAGGTCGTTATTGGTCACTTGTTTGTTGGGAGAGGTCGTTGTTGGTCCTTTCTTTGTTGTGAGAGGTCGTTAATTGGCCATTTGTTTGTTGTGAGAGGTGGTTATATGTCATTTGCTTGTTGTGAGAGGTCGTTATTGGTCCTTTGTTGTGAGAGGTTGAGAGGTCGTTATAGGTCATTTGCTTGTTGTGAGAGGATGTTATTGGTAATTTATTTGTTGTGAGAGGTCGTTATTTGTCCTTTGTTTATTGCGAGAGGTCATTATTGGTCCTTTGTTTGTTGTGAGACGTCGTTATTGGTCCTTTGTTTGTTGTGAGAGGTCGTTATTGGTCATTTGCTTCTAGTGAAAGGTCGTTATTGGTCATTTGTTTGTTGTGAGAGGTCATTATTGATCATTTGTTTGTTCTGAGAGGTCGTTATTGTTCCTTTGTTTGTTGTGAGAGGTCGTTATTGATCATTTGTTTGTTGTGAGAGGTCGTTATTGGTCCTTTGTTTGTTGTGGGAGATCGTTATTGGTCCTTTGTTTGTTGTGAGAGGTGGTTATTGATAGTTTGTTGTGAGAGGTGGTTATTTGTCATTTGTTTATTGTGAGAGGTTGTTATTGATCCTTTGTTTGTTGTGAGAGGTCATTATTAGTCATTTGTTTGTTGTGAGAGGTCGTTATTGGTCACTTGTTTGTTGGGAGAGGTCGTTGTTGGTCCTTTGTTTGTTGTGAGAGGTCGTTATTGGTCCTTTTGTTGTTGTGAGAGGTCATTATTGATCCTTTGTTTGTTGTGAGAGGTGGTTATTGGTACTTTGTTTGCTGTGAGAGGTGGTTATTGGTCCTTTGTTTGTTGTGAGAGGTCGTTATTGGTCCTTTGTTTGTTGTGAGATGTCGTTATTGGTCCTTTGTTTGTTGTGAGAGGTCATTATTGATCCTTTGTTTGCTGTGAGAGGTGGTTATTGGTCATTTGTTTGTTGTGAGAGGTCGTTATTGGTCATTTGTTTGTTGTGAGAGGTCGTTATTGGTCCTTTGTATATATATATATACATTGTAATTGTATATATACATGACCCATAGAAAGAAATACTATCATTGGCCTTGAAATCTCCAGGAAAAAAATAGTTTGTGTCTATAATGCCATTTTAAGTCTATTTTTGACTTTAGAGAAAAAGGAAAAACTTTAATTTTGAAAATTATTTGCCACAAGTTATAAGATGTATTCTGGTTGCAAATAATCTGGATATATGGTTAAATATGTGTATTGAGAAAGCAAAAACAAAAAAACTTGGTTTTTTATTAAATTGTTTTCTAAAAATCAAACATTATTCAGATGCCGCCGTGGTCATGATCATATGGTATTTGGATTTACAACTACCTATGCAATCAGTGCATATCACCACTAAAGTTGTGAGTTTGAATCCCGCACATGGTGAGGTGTACTCGATACAACATTATGTGATAAAGTTTATCAGTGACTTGCGGCAGGTCTGTGGTTTCTCCGGGTACTCTGGTTTCCTTTACCAATAAAACTGATAGCCACGATATAGCTGAAATATTGTTGAAAGTGGCATTAAACACCATGACCCTAACCCTCAAACATCATTCAGTAAGGTTTCTAATTACAGTAACCATGTTAGAGGGAATATTGAGAAAAGGGAAAATCATTATGGAAAATAATAATAATAAGGTACAAATTTTAATCAGAAAAATAATAAATGCAAATAACATGAACTCCAACAAAAAACTTTATATAATTTTAATGAATATATCCACAATGCATAAAGATGTTTTCCGATTTTTCAAAGGTTACTCCATCTATAATACATGTGTAGCATCACAAATTGCTGTTCGAGTATGGTCAAAAGTAGTCGGTGTCTGATCTTAATATTTTCTTAATGATATGGAAACAAGATTCACATGTGTTAAGTTGAGGATGGTATGGAGGTTGAAATTTTAGAACAACTCCAGTCTGCATTAGTTATTGAGGCAAATAATTATTCACCATAATAGATTTAAAAATGGCATTATAGATAAACTAGTTTTTTTCTGGAGATTTCATGGCCAAGAGGGGGTGCGCATTATGCGCCTTATGCAACGGTAATGACAGTATTTCTTTTTATAGGTCATGTACATACATCTATATATATATAAATAAGATGAGTTGAATTTTTTTCTGGGGAGTTTTAATCGAGGTCAGGTCATTATTCCGACAGCCCATTATTCCGACAGCCCATTGCTCCGACGGCCCATTATTCTGACAGCCCATTTCTCCGACAACCCATTATTCCGTCAAAAATGGTCAAAAGTAGTATAATTATCATAAAACCTGTTGGTTTTTTTTCTATAATCTTTGTACTCATTGGGCGGATTGTTTCTGTATTAAACTGAAGGGTAAATATGGGGTCAAAGTCAAATGTCATGGTGCTAGCAGATTCCTTACATCATGACGACATGAGAAATATCAGTACCAATTTCGGATGGTCTAACACTTCTACATTTTGGATTTAATCATGAAAAGTTTACACCGCCACCGCTACGCGAGATGACACAAAAATTATTGGAGGGGGGGTTTCAATTTCTTGCCCTGATTTTTACCGTAAAAAAAAATCTGTCTGTACGAAAATCCCAGCCCCCGCCCGTCCATAAACCTTGTAACCCTTCAAAACCGTCCAAAGTATTTTTTTTTTTTATTAAACTTTGCACAAAGGAGTACACCATATGTAGATGTGCATGAAATAATTATAAAGGTTTGTTCTGACATTAACGGTTGCATTTAGGATACAGGGGGCGGAGGTAACCATTGTGAGTGAGCTAGTCTAGTTTGATCCTGGATCTAGAGAAAAAAAATGCCATTACCGTACATTATGAATAATACAATAAAAAATTTCCATAAACTCCAGGAGGGGTGCTAAAATTAAAAAATAAAGATTTAATTTTAAGCAAAATTCGGTTGTTGTCGGAAGTATCACGTCTAGACTCCCACAATTTGTGACCGGAGAGACACTGCCTTATGCTGTTCAACCGTATTGTGTATTCTAATACGTTGTAGATACATTGTAAACCGATGAATGCCTCCTTCACATGTACATTTAATGCCCATTAAATGCACATCGCATGCTCTAAACGCTTCACACCTATGACAAGGAGTTTTCAGTTGGCATAAGTTACACTGTAATAATACTATTTTTTGCACGTAGAGAAAATGTAAATATTTTCACGTAAATAATGGAAATCGCAAACACTTTGACGTACGTGTGAAGGCATTAACCATGTTGGATGCACATTCAATTCGCATCATGAAACGTACGTCGGAACGCAGAATAAATGAACGTGTGTGGAAGCGGCATAATGCATATGGAAGGCGTTCTATTAGCCGCATATGTTGGTTGCCAATCGTGCTTCAACAGAAGTGATCGATGTATTTATTGACCTGAACAAGGGAACTGTTTACCTATCTTCGGAGCTTTTTCCATTCTTCTGCATGTACATTGTGCTCCCTTTCTCTCCTTTTCTACTCTATGTCCTTCTTCAATTCTTAATTCTCGTCGCTTCCATGCGTATTGCTATCTTCCGTCATTTTGTCTTTCTCATGCTTCTCCCGGTTTACACTTGTTTTCTTCACTCCTCTTTTCTGGTTCCTTTGTGCAATGTACACAACTTTTTCTTCAATTTTTAACTTTCCCCATACCGGGTCGGTCGATCATAATTGCCTTGAGCGGGTATGTACAGCCTAAGATAAAAGCTCCTTTTCCTTTCCAGAACATTCTGTCTAGGCCATGTTCCGTCAAGATTAGCCTGACCGACGGACCATCCTGTTGGATACACCTGGTTAAACCATGGATTTGTGGATTGAGTTCTATTTTGCATTGTCAACAAAATGGGCCGTCGGAGTAATGGGCTGCCGGAGTAATGGGTTGTCGGAGTAATGGGCTGTCGGAGTTATGGGCTGTCGGAATAATGCTACGCACCCGTCTTAATCAATGAGTGATTAACTTCTCTCTTCCAGTCATACAATAAGAAGCTTAACTGTCCCAACAATAGGATTCACCTGTAAACAAAGGCAATTGTATTCCTTCAATAGATCAGTTCCAATTGCAGTTTTTTAAACTCCTAACACAATACCAATTGAAACATGGGTAAACTAACAGTGGGTCCGCTATGAAGTTTGTTTTCTTGTCATGATTATATCTCACATATTGCTCTGTTGACGTTAATGATAAATCGATCAATCCCTCAATTCATCCAGAAAACAGTGTGTTAAAATAGGGTCTGTTTGTAGTTCTTTTCTTGATATATATAAAGGAGTGCCCCAAGGATCCATTCTGGGTTCTGTGATGTTTAATATCTTTATAAATAATATTTTTGATTTTGTAAAAAAGGGAGATCTGCACAATTACACAGATGATAATATTTTATCTTATGGAAGCAACAGTGTAGACGATGTTATTGAAACTCTTGACAGAGCTCCAGATAAGCTGCGTATTTGCGTTTTTTACGCTATAAAAACGAGTAAAAACGCATGTATTATCAGATCAGAGTGTACACATTACGCATACATACAATGTATTGCTGTGTAAGCAAACTTTCCAAATTCGGAGCGTACTTGTACGCTGTTAACGATAATACAGTCGTGTACATCAGACTTCCCGAAACTTGCTGAGAAGTTGTCAGTCATTCGGACTGACAGACATGAAAATCTTGTCAGACGGAAAAATATTTTGCCGGTCCGAAAAAAAAATCCGTATCTAATGGTCCGATCACGTTCCGAATATTATACATCAATGTCAGTTTCCGGTTTACCTACATTTTTAATTTCAGTTAAGAATATGAATCTGCTGTCATCTTCAATATATAAGCATCTCAAAACATATTTAATTAAACACAAACAATCTTTGTTACTTGGGGAGTGTGGAAGTCAACTTATTTCTGTGCTCAGTAATATATTCCAGTTTTAATGTTCCACGTTTTGCAGGTGCTGGTTTCTACTAAAAGATTGTTTACATTTACGTACATTTGTATAGAAGTTTCGATTACAAAGAGGAACGTGTTGGTCTGACAGAATAAATAAACAAATTTCAAGTCTCTGTCTTGACATTTTAATAAAACTGAAAACGGAATTTAATCATATCCAGAAATTGAGGGTACTTTCCTCATAAATATTCATCATATTTAAATTAGATTTTGATCACGTGACTGCAGTTTCAAGCTTGATGGATCGTTTATTAGATTTGTCAAAAAATAGCCTATAGTACGGAAATTCAATGTGTCCGTCAATGATTCGAAAATTAAAAGTTATTGTTTATTTCCGCAAAGTTTTTCTTCTGTCAAAATTCAAATATTTTTGTTTTGTAACGATTTTAGACATGTCTTTGATATCGCGATCATGCAAAAATGATCATATTATATTTAATGTGGGAACCATGAGTTTAGAAGCTAGAAATATAAGGTTAGTTAATATAATTACATATATTACTGAGGAATCTAAATTAATTTCAGAAAATATGTCGCCAAATGTCATTCATTGTTAAATTTTGTGTCACACGCCACCAGTTTCATGTATTTCAGACATTTTTACATAGACTCTTAAGGCCAAAAAAGGGTTCGTCGCCTCGGATTTTCATTTATTCCAGGAACCGCGAATATTTAATTGTTTTCATTAATTTTTATTTCACTTAATTCAGCTTAATTCAATGTATCATTTTCTGGTTCAGAAAATGACACACATGCAATTATGAATGATATCGTCTGTATAGATCATATGAAAATTGCAGACGTCCCGGCGTCGCCATCTTAGATATGCAAATAAGCAAAGTACCCATCATTTCTGGCTATGTGCCATTGGCAGTGGAAACTGGGAGGGAATAAATTTCAATCGCCGGTCCTTTCAAATATCTATGTTTTACCGGACATTCGGTCCGATATATATTTTGAAATCGTCGGTCCTACTGCATTTCTGTCGGTCAGGACCGACGGTTTTCGGGAAGTCTGGTACATTAACAATACATTTTTGTCTTTGAGAAATTCCCCGTAATTACTTCCCTTTATACTTTTCGAAGGAGAGAGTGTATACATCCGAGGGGTACCGAATGTTTGCCTTTCTAAGCATCGATGTCAAAAGAGATCTGATTAGATGTTTACGATAAATCATCCAATCGCAGTCAATATTACAAATAAATGCGGTGCTCCTTATAAGGAGTGGTTTATGTAATACGTATAGAACTCAAACGAAAGTAAATTTGGGAAAACGTTGTTCGTTGAAAATGAGTAAGAAATATAGTACTTATGCAAATAGCTTGACAGGGTGTGGTGTCAGGTATATAAAGTAAACACAGAACAAAATATTTACAACATTCTATTAATAAATAAATATGACACAATCTGTCAAATTAAACAGAGATATACATTTCACTTGCATCTTGCGTTTATTGAATAACACTTGTGTCAAACATAATTTTAAAAGTGTACATGTAAGCAATCTTTTCTGAAGTAGAGAGTACAACAGTGCAAAGGTAATATGCAAATACCCATCATTTTCAAAAGTAGGGGGTAATTACCCTTTGGACTTGAAAATTGTCTGGAGCTCTGTCTTGAAGAACAGAGTGATATACTTATTAAGTGGTTTACTGAAAATCACATGCAGGCTAATCCTGATAAATTTCAGGCAATTTCATGATCAATTGGTAGGAAAACACATGAGAAAAATTTAAGTTTTATGCTACAAGGAAATCAGATTGATTGTGAAGATGAAGTAAAACTTTTAGGTGTAACCTTTGATTTTAAATTAACATTTATGATTTAATTCTCATGTATCACATATTTGTAAAAAGGCTTCTCAGCAACTTAATGTTCTAAAATGCATTGGAAATAACTTGAGTAAACTTGGCAAGCTTACAAATTATTATTCTTTTATATTGTCAAATTTTAACTATTGCTCTTTAGTTTGGCATTTTTGTGGTGAAAGTAACACAAAGAAATTAGAGAAAATACAAGAAAGAGCTTTAAGGTTCATTTATAACGATTCAGACAGCTCCTACATGTATGAACATTTACTTGAAAAATCACAGTTACCTTCACTGAGATTAAGGAGATTACTTTCCATGGCTATAGAAGTTTTTAAGATAATAAATAAACAAACTCCTGTATATTTACATGATTTAGTAACTATAAAGAAAAGTTCTTACTCTTTTAGATACAACGTACAACTGTCAACATACCAAGAGTTAACACCACCAGGTATGGTTTGCATTCACTGAGATATGGTGCAGCAAAATTGTGGAACGAACTTCCAAATGACTTGCGTGAGGGAATAAGTTTAAATAATTTTAAAAACTTGATAAGCAAATGGGATGGGGATGGGTGCTCGTGTTCTTTTTGTTCCTAGAACTTTTTATTTTATTTTCCGTGCCATGTCTCAGTGATGTGCATTTAAAAATTTGGGTGTGCATTTAAAAATTTTTGTTTTCGCTTTGCTATGCATATACAGTCATTGGCCATAAATGAGTTCCCAAAATGGCCGACGTCATTTGCGAAAATTTGTTTCCAATTTTTTACTCCTTATTAAATCAGTGTTATTTACCTTTGATTAGTAACGTTCACATTTTACACAATGCCAAAATGTTCCAAAATTAGGCCAGTGACGTCATTTAAGGAAATACCTTGTAATTCGGTCAAAATATCGTCTGTCAAAAAATGGCACCGCATGGTAAACAAATGACACCAGAGGAGAAACAAATCATTGTAGCTTTGTCACAAGGATATTCTAGCTACACAATTGCTGAAATGACGGGGGAAAACAGGAGAACAATCAGTAAATTTCTCAGGAGGCGACGGGTGCAAGGATCGGAAGAAAACTTACCGCGAAGTGGAAGGGGTAGAAAAACGGGAGTTCGGGGAGACAGGATTATGTACCGTATGCTTCGTTCGGACAGAAGACAAAGTTTAGGAGAAATAACAGACCAATTTAACCGCCAGTTTGTGACCAAAATTTCTTCTAGAACAGTTCGGAGGCATTTGAACTTTGAAGGATACAAAAAACATCCAGTTTGTAAGAAAACTATGACTTCACCTGTCAACCCAGAGAAAAGAAAACGATTTTGTCGATCAAATTTGATGTGGACAGTGAGAAATCATTGGAAAAAAGTTATTTTCAGTGATGAGACGAAGATTGAGATTGGAAATAACAGGAAAGTTTATGTTTGGCGTAAAGTGGATGAAAGATTAAGACCGGTGTATCAGACTGGATGGTCCGGCCGCCAGATGTTCCGGATGGCCAAAATTGCCTAGGCAATTTGTTCCGGTTCGGAACTTTGAGCCTAGGCTATTTGTTCCGATGCCAGGCATTATGGGCCGACCTGCTTTTACATTTATAAACCTATATATATTTTGTAATTTACAACGTATTATCAATCAAAATATTCATCTCGACTATGTGTGTATATATATTTATTAATTCGTAAATTCGTTTGTTTGTTTGTTGGCAAGCTCACTAAAATCGGAAATGCTGGTCAACGGTTTGATAAAATAGCCACGAGTGTCCCATGCGTAATACTATATGAACGTGAACACTTGTCATCTCAGTTCCACATTATTAAATTCATTTGTACGATATTTCACTGCACGTTAACATGGACGAGTGTGCGTACTCGACACTAACAGAAAGTGAAAAAAGGAAGTTAAGGAAGCAAGCAAAACATTATGTCTCAAAGGATAACCTTTAATATTACGTTGGTGCAAAGGGAGAAACTAGACGAGTGGTCAGTTAGAGAAACAGAAAAGCATATAGGATCCTTCGTGCTTGCCATTCCAACAGTACCGCTGGTAAATATATCTCGTGGTTTTGTGGCTATTGTGACTCTTAAAACCATACAAGAATGTTGTAGAGTTTGTAATAAAAGTTATTTCTTCTTGTGCCTTAATTTACGTCAACTAGTATGATACTTTTGTTGCATTAGCTATTGCATTCAACTTGAGTCGGAACAAATTGCCTAGACCCGGACCATTCAGCCTAGGCTATTCATTCCGACCGGCCCTTTTAGCCTAGTCTGTGTATTCCGGCCGGCCTATCTGGCGGGTCGGAACAAATTGCCTGCTATACCGGAATGCAATGGGTTGTACCAGGGTCGAAATTACAAAACGAAATTCTCTGTCATGTTCTGGGGCTGCATTTCGTATTATGGGGTAGGTACACTAACTCCAGTTGATGGCAATTTAAATAGTGAAAAGTATATAAACATTTTAGATGACAATTTATGGTCGGTCATTGCCCAACATTTTCCTACAAGCTCCTACATATTCCAGGAGGACAATGCCCCATGCCATGGCCATGGGCATGGCGTAGTTGAAAAAAACAAAATTAATTATAAATACCCTTCGAGACCCTCATTCTCGTACTATGTTTAGAGATTGGTTATATCATTATTGGTTGATGTTATATGTAAATAATTTGTATTACAATTGTGTAAACAGGGAGAGTTATCCTTATAATTGGGATGTTATTTAACTTCACTTGTATTTTCCTTTGAACTCTCACCGTGTCGTCACCCCCCTTTTTCATGTTTACAGTTACTGTACACACTATTATCGGTGATAATAATAAGTTATTACCTTATTCGTTATATTTGTTGGTACATCACAGTAGCTTTCATGTTATTTCCCCATAAATTAAACAAGTCCTATTTACGTTTTCATCATCCGACACACTTTGCCGTAAGACAAGGTCGGACGCCATTGTTGTCATATTTAGACGCAATGCATCATGGTAAATCGTTGCAAATCTTCAGACGTAAATGACGTCACGAGAGTGTCTTAACGTCACGTTATTCTTATGTTAGGAGCGTGTCGTGGACATGTATTCCGAAGTAAAGAACATTCTGGTTCAGTCTTGTCTTAGCTGGGCACCATTATCGAACACTTAATTATAAGGAGTCTCAGATCCGTAGATCGACACACAGTAGGAATCCAATAACTCTACGTTAACAGTGGCGATTTAGAGGGGGGCGTGCGGGGCGTGCGCCCCCCCCCCCCCCCCCCTAAAATTCGCAAAGCATATGTTATACAACGTTAATTAAGCAGTTCAATAAATAACATTTTCATGAATGGTTAACTCGTGACCTGTAGTAAAATATTCTTACACATTGTAAATACACGTTGGATGTGTTCGCTGATTCATATACGTATTCGCGTCAGTAGTTCAAAGATTATTCCATTCTGATTGGTTCCGAGGTACCAGACATCAACTATTTTCTCAGGCTAATTAAACATTATTTCTGCAGTCAATTTTACAACTACATGTACACGTGCTATTTAGAAATCATAAAATGGACGAACATTATAGACCAAGAAAACAAGCAAGATTGGATACATTTCTTATTCCTCGACGAGACGAGAAAAGTCAAAGGTAATTTAAAAAGTAAATTCAATCAATACTTCGAATAATTAATTTAACAATTGATCTCATTTATAAAACATACAACGAAAACCTATAACGAGAGAATCGGATGATGAAACTGAAACAGTGTGTAGATACTTGAGTGTCCCAAGAAAATGGTCACTTCTCTTTAAATAATGGGTCAAATAGTTCTTGAATTCGAAATTCTGCAATTTCATATGAAAAAAAAATATAAGTTTGATTTGTATACAAATACCCGAAAATGTTGCCTTTTACTTTTCAAGTAAAGATCAGTAAAAATACGCGTTGGTATAGTGTACATTTCTCTGTAGTGTTAAGGCCCTGTTACACGGTAAAGCAAGTATCGCGATACTTGTATCATGCAACTTTTTGTATCATGATCCTTGTCAGTTTACACACTAAATCAAGTAGCACGCTTCATGCAGAGTTTGTTTACAAATTGTTTTCGCCAAAATGGAAAATCCTGACAATGAAGACATTATCACACAAATTGAGGAGACTCTCCATCTGTTCCTTTGACCAAATAACATCACTACTTTTTCCCCTTACCAGTCATGTTTTATTTACCATGTGCCGACCATGTGTTTTTATTTGTTGATGATGTTGTAACCTCCTGACCTCAAACCAAGATCTCTGATTGGTCAGAGATAAAAATGTATCGTGATCCTTGCTATACAGAATAGAACATGTTCTATCCCAAAGTGTGTATCATGCAACTTCTAAAAGTTGCATGATACAGAGTAATAGCACTGTTTATACTGTATTTTCTGGTCTATGATACAAGCATCATGATACTTGCTTTACCGTGTAACAGGGGCTTTAGGTATTAATTGTACAGGTAGTTGCCTATCCAACTATCATTCAATAAAGATTATAGAAATCCACAATTTTGTTTGAATTTTTAAGGTAAAATATCATAAAACAATAATTAAAATTTCACTGTCTATTGTTGGTTAAGATTTATTTAAACCTATTATAGACTTTTAGCTCTATCACTACTAAGATTTTCTATCTTGATTCTCACCCATGTCGAGGTATACTTGATACAGTACTCCCCCTCTTATAACGCCACTCCCATCAAATGCCACCCCTCTTATCAGACTAGATTTCAGATGCACTGAGATACTAAAATACTACTATATTGTCCCCCCCCCCCCCAAGGACATTTTTTCATTGCAGAATGTATAATACCTGTACTACTAAATTGTTCCCCTCATGATCATTTTTTCATTGCAGAACAGGACCAGTGGCGGATTTAGAGGGGGGCGTGCGCCCCCCTAAAATTCGCAAAGCATATGTTATACAACGTTAATTAAGCAGTTCAATAAATAACTTTTTCATGAATGGTTAACTCGTGTCCTGTAGTAAAATATTCTTACACATTGTAAATACACGTTGGATGTGTTCGCTGATTCATATACGTATTCGCCGTCAGTAGTTCAAAGATTATTCCATTCTGATTGGTTCCGAGGTACCAGATATCAACTATTTTCTCACGCTAATTAAACATTATTTCTGCGGTCAATTTTACAACTACATGTACACGTGCTATTTAGAAATCATAAAATGGACGAAAATTATAGACCAAGAAAACAAGCAAGATTGGATACATTTCTTATTCCTTGACGAGACGAGAAAAGTCAAAGGTAATTTAAAAAGTAAATTCAATCAATACTTCGAATAATTAATTTAACAATTGATCTCATTTATAAAACATACAACGAAAACCTATTACGAGAGAATCGGATGATGAAACTGAGACAGTGTGTAGATACTTGAGTGTCCCAAGAAAATGGTCACTTCTCTTTAAATAATGGGTCAAATAGTTCTTGAATTCGAAATTCTGCAATTTCATATGAAAAAAAATATAAGTTTGATTTGTATACAAATACCCGAAAATGTTGCCTTTTACTTTTCAAGTAAAGATCAGTAAAAATACGCGTTGGTATAGTGTACATTAAAATACAAAAGTAACATATTAATAAAAAAAAAAATTAGCAGCAATTTATTTGTAACAATCTCTGCATCTGCCCGAGGTATCTGCACAAGAAAGTGTGAACAAATCCTTTGTCCGGGTACGTTTATATTATTTATATCTACCAATGGATGTCTGTACAATTTTTTTTACACATTTTTAGCAAACAATTCTGACTACAATTTATTTGTAATAAATTAATATCTACAACTGCACATGAAAGTGTGAAAATAATCTCGACAAAATGGTTTATGCATATCTCACACCTGATTTCCGTAAACATATTTCTCGAGAACTTTGATACATTTTTGTTGTTTGATCTTTTAGTGTAATGAGGTTTTTACGCCCGTTGCTCAAACACTTGATGTCCGTCCGTTCGTCCGTTCGTCTGTAAGATTTCTGCAATCCGCAACTCCCCTGACTGTAACCACGCAATGGATTGACTTAAACTGTATAATGTACTTGAAATACATTGTAGTTGTGCACAATGGTTTTTAGATTTTTCATTCTAGGCCGGGTGGAGGGGGTAGGAGGATGATTCTGCAACCCGCAACTCCTAAATAACCACTCAATGGATTGAAGTGAAACTTAAACTACAAAGGACTGGGAGCTATAAGAGCCAAAATCGGCCCCACCTCAGATGTCGATAAAATTTTCTCCAAAATGTATTCACAATATGTGCTTTTCATAAATAAATACAGTTAGTTAATATGTGCATCTAATTCCTCACAGCGGACCGACAAAGTCAGGTAATGAAAAGCACTGAACGTCATTTTTTTCAGAATACAGAATGTACGTATCATTGTATTATAATGCACATCTTTAAAAAAACAAAAACAAAGCATAATAAAACTCAATAAACAAAGCATAAATTTGACTTAATATGCAATGTGGATTGATTTCAGGAATACAAACATGTTCTGAAACTGTATTATGAAATTAAAGTGAACGAATAGTAATGTCACAACGTCACCCATTTTCGACGGTCTCCTGTTTTCGACGGTTTGTTTCACGTGATAAAATCTCTCATTATTTTGATCGCTTCATTTGTCAGAGGTTATATTATGATGCTGAAATTGCATGAATGATCTCAAGAAATCTTATCTAAAAATGTCATCTTTAAATGTAAGAACTACGTACCACATCTATTATTTCACGTTCAAATTGTATTTTTTCGTAATTCATTTTTTCGTCACCTTAACAAAGGTGGCTTTAATCATTTAAAAAATATATCTCATACAGACCAATTTTGGTTTCATCGTCTGCTATGACATTAATAATGTACATATTGAGATCATATCAATTCAGAAACTTATTAACATCGATTGTCGAATAACTGGTCGAAATTTTGGTATTAACCTTAAAGACGTAATAGATAGATTTATTTGAGGAATAGAACTTTGTCATATTTGAAATTTTTTTAAACACTTTTTTAACCGTACTTTATTCTTAACGACAACCAATGTTATGATATATTCCAGTACATTTTTACGGACAACCATCATAAATCTATAAAAAAAAAAAAATGCCAAGGTGCGGGTTGAGAGAACTTGATAACGTAATATAAAACATTTGGTTTTGCAGTTTCTAAGAAAAAGATTAAATATTAATATGAAAAGCTATGGATAACAGACGACGGACACTAAATGATATTATTTCTACGATTTTTCTATTGAATGTTGGAACTGTTCCGACAGTGTGATATATATTTTTTCATTTTATTATATGCTATGAAAAAAACCAGCTGAGTTGCAATTGTTAAAAAAAAATATGGTTGTGATCGTCTTCCGTAATTAAAATCGTCAAAATGAAATACAAATGTACAACCGAATTGATATCAAATGGCAACATGTTTCAACCTCATTTAAAATATACCTTCAAATGCTTTCATACTTTTACATCACGTTCACGATATTTTATTACAACACTAGTTCACTCAAGGGTAAAAAAAATTCTGTTCTAGATAAATTAAAGGACTTTATCAAACAGAATAATACAGTTTACATGTAATGCAGTTAATACGCATTTAAACCACAGAAGGATATTTCTATTTTCCACACCTTGTGATGGTGGGTCGCTATTGTGCATGCGAAATATTAATTGCAAACCCCATTGACTGGCTATATGCTGCCTGTCTAGAATATTTTATTTTTTTCTCGATCGACAGTTCAGAAGCTAGAAAACAATATGATGAATATTGTCTGTCAATCATGCAAACAATAACTTATGCACTAGTCCGAGATTCCTCTGTCGTTTAACGGCATTGATAATCTTGCTGTAGCCGTTCAACGACAGAGGGTGATACATACGGAAACCATCAAATTTGCCTCACAGCCATAGTATCGGCACATTTCCACGTTTCGTGGCTATCGGATTTTATTTTCTATCATAAACCTTATATAAATCGCTTCACCAATCATTTTTCTATTCATTCATAACCATCTTACCCTCAGAAAGTGGTGTTACACTCCATTACAGCACGATTTTGCCTTAGATCCTATTATTCCGCCATTTGACTTCCATTTTCGAATCTACACACGTGATCTCGCGATACTAACTGAATGATGACAGCAACGCATTGCATGATGGGAGCTAATTAATGCAGCGTGCCAAATTATTTGGAGCATTATTTGCATACGTAAACAACATTCAAATCACATGGAAGACGATACATTTAAGCGTATTCTGCAGGACAAACAGTCCATCTACAGATCAAAGAAGAGCAGAAGGAAATTATACAGAATGTGTTGGAAAGAAAAGATTCAATGGCAGAGTGTTACCAACGGGCTTCGGAAAGAGCATGTGTTACGTTCCCCCTTTTTGTTTTTGGACAAGGTACTACATTTTTTTTTCTTATGGTTATCTGTAATTCACTAAATTTGCTGTTAAAATCATTACCAATCAATATAATCAACTGTATTAAATTTTATGTTAATTGTTCTGCCTTAACAGGCGCCTATGATTGGCAATAAAAATATTTGTTTGTTTGTTTATATGCAAATTATCTCCCATGATACATTGCGGTAATCGTTAGTTTTCTCGTAGTCACGTGACAAATGTTTGAAAAATGGAAGACAAATGTCGAAATCATAGGTTCTAAGGCAAAATCGTGCTGTAATGGAGTGTAACACCACTTTCTGAGGGTAAGATGTTTATGAATGAATAGAAAAATGATTGGTGAAGCGATTTATATAAGGTTTATGATAGAAAATAAAATCCGATAGCCACGAAACGTGGAAATGTGCTGACCCAGAGTTGGAGAAGCAAATCCGCTGTTTTCCGTATGTATCACCCTCTGTCGTTGAACGGCTACAGCAAGATTATCAATGCCGTTAAACGACAGAGGAATCTCGGACTACTTATGCACATGACAGAACGCATATACGGATTCTGATTGCCCCTGTGGTATCTTCAAACTCTTCTTAAGGATATGTTGGATAGTGCCCAAAAAACATCTACTGCTTTTGGATCAAACTATTTTAATTCATTTTAGAAGTAGCATCGATAGACCATTAAACCTACCTCAGTATCCCGGTAGTAATAACTATTTCAGTATCCCGAACGAAAATATATATTCAATAATTGGGGGCTTATGAAAAAAAAACTATTTTGGATGAAGCGGTGTTTATTTTATTTTTATGTTATATAACTGTTACGTGCCGACATACCGGTACCATCGTTTTTTACGGCAACTATTGCTTCTCAAACATCAAAACGTCATCTAAGCGCTTTTAATATTTGAACATTTTCCCGTCGTTTTTCAAGAAATTTAACACCTCGTGCACCAAAAAAATACTTTAACAGTAGTTGTGTTTTATTTATTTTAATAATCTGGTAAAATATTGTCTGGTGCACGACTACGGAGGTGCTTAATTTCTTCGAAAACCGTCGAAATATCGCGGGCAAAATTCCACGAAATACAGGAAACAAATAACGCTCATGACGTCACAATGACGTCAAATACGTATCGATTTTGTTGGAAACAAGCTTTACATCAAAAGTATGATGTCGTCTATAAAATAAAACACATCAAATTTTAATCAAGTATTTTCTAAGATAATGATTCATTAAATATGGGGCCATATATGGAACGTATAGTCCCCAGTTCTTTTTATCGCGTTGACACCGGACTGCATGCACTGAGTTTTTCTCCTGGTTTCAATACAAACTGTATTTAAAATAAATACAATTATTTACAGAAACAAGTTATTTACTGATGAATTTCATTGCTTGAAATGAATCATAAAATGTACAGAGATTGTGTATATATATACATAATGATATCATATATACAATCAGAAGAGTGAAAATATTGATTTTAAGGGTCTGGCCGAGGTTATAAATAAATTAATATTTAACAACCTCCACAATCCTCCACCAACAAAATATTTTGATACAATCATTAACCCTCTATACTCAAAACAACTGCTCAATTTGATGTTGGTGGAAGACTGTGGAGGTATATAAAATAGTTAAAATGTACATTGAATATGTCGTTTATAGTCCATTTTTAGCATTATCCGTCTAATCATGATGTCATTATGACGTCATAGCGCACCCAATCTCACGGAAAGATATATTTTTTGAAAATTTGTAAATATAACAATTAAATTAGTAAATTGTTTTTATTCTATGTGAAGCATTATTTTTTGATAAAATGTGGGGCCAATTTTGCACCTTAACGCCTCTCCCTCTTTGACATATAATGTAGTTTGCTCACCACGGTTTCATTTTTAGAATTGGAGGTTAGGGGTAGGAGGGAGATTCTGTAATCTGCTTTTTTGGCGTAAAATCGTGAATTTTCACACGAAATACCCCAAAAAAAATTCGCGCCTCCCTCCGCTCGGCGCAATTTTTTTAAGTGCACCCCCCTAACTTGAAATCCTGGATCCGCCCCTGGTTAATGTTGAAGGTTAGCATAGTGTCGCATTTTTATTGGACACACACTGCAGTTTATCCATATAGAAAGTTAATAGAAGTCGGCTTTTACATAAGATATCGACACTTTTTACATCCTATATCAGGCGCGACACACACCGTGTCGTAGACTTTATTGCCGAAAGTAGTATTCTAGTTATCCGGATACATTTCCATATAGTTTAAACATATTCTAAGAAGAATTGTCTGTACGACAATAATCTTTGGTATTAGGGCCACGAACCTGTGGACTATTTGTAAGTAGAAAACAGAAGATATATCGTGTCGTCGTCACGACATCATTATAATACTAGTATATTAATTGTATGCACCGTGTCGCCATCAAGACACTATCATAACATATTAATTGCATTCACCGTGTCGCCGTTGAGACACTAATAATATACTAATTGTGCGCACCGTGTCACAATAAAGACACTATAACCGTGTCGCCTTAAAGACATTTATCTATACAAGCCACAAGGCAATATTTGTGGTTTACTAATGAGTTAATGTAGTGTATATTGATACATTTGAGGAACTGTATATTATTTAACTAACTGGTGAACTCTCTGAGCCTAGATAATCTACACTTTTACGGCCGAAACCACGACACGCTGTACATGTCGACATACTCGTATTTTCGCACTTATTGAAGATAGTATGAATAAATAGTTAAGAGTATATTTGATATGTGATATATATATATATATATTGTCAAATTATAATATTAAGTATATATGTACCATCTACACACGCTTATACACATGTCTTACGTCTATCCGTAGATTTACCTTACGAGAAAAGGTAACACTAGGATTATTGAAGCTCCTTTTTTTAGGGAGTGGATGTGGTCGAGTGGTCTAGGGCGCTAGACGTAAGGCTAAGCGAATGGTGCTGCAGTGCATCAATGGTGTGGGTTCAAATCCCGTCGAGGGAAGAACAAAAATTTGACAGCTCTAAAATCTAATTCTAACACTGTTTGGTTTAATTTTCAGACGTATATAATATTTAGTATTAACCTAGTATCCTTAGTAACTTTCAGATCCAGTGGAACAGATATATTGTATGGTTGTCACTTGTTTCTAGACGTTTGTATAATATACTTTATTTCCTGTGACTGTATAATGAATTCTTCATTATCCTATACAATATATTAAAAATTGCTGAGTTAGATTGCTGTCAAATTATAATATTAAGTATATATGTACCATCTACACATGCTTATACACATGTCTTACGTCTATCCGTAGATTTACCTTACGAGAAAAGGTAACACTAGGATTATTGAAGCTCCTTTTTTTAGGGAGTGGATGTGGTCGAGTGGTCTAGGGCGCTGGACGTAAGGCTAAGCGAATGGTGCTGCAGTGTATCAATGGTGTGGGTTCAAATCCCGTCGAGGGAAGAACAAAAATTTGACAGCTCTAAAATCTAATTCTAACACTGTTTGGTTTAATTTTCAGACGTATATAATATTTAGTATTAACCTAGTATCCTTAGTAACTTTCAGATCCAGTGGGACAGATATATTGTATGGTTGTCACTTGTTTCTAGACGTTTGTATAATATACTTTATTTCCTGTGACTGTATAATGAATTCTTCATTATCCTATACAATTTATTAAAAATTGCTGAGTTAGATTGCTGTCAAATTATAATATTAAGTATATATGTACCATCTACACACGCTTATACACATGTCTTACGTCTATCCGTAGATTTACCTTACGAGAAAAGGTAACACTAGGATTATTGAAGCTCCTTTTTTTAGGGAGTGGATGTGGTCGAGTGGTCTAGGGCGCTGGACGTAAGGCTAAGCGAATGGTGCTGCAGTGTATCAATGATGTGGGTTCAAATCCCGTCGAGGGAAGAACAAAAATTTGACAGCTCTAAAGTCTAATTCTAACACTGTTTGGTTTAATTTTCAGACGTATATAATATTTAGTATTAACCTAGTATCCTTAGTAACTTTCAGATCCAGTGGGACAGATATATTGTATGGTTGTCACTTGTTTCTAGACGTTTGTATAATATACTTTATTTCCTGTCACTGTATAATGAATTCTTCATTATCCTATACAATATATTAAAAATTGCTGAGTTAGATTGCTGTCAAATTATAATATTAAGTATATATGTACCATCTACACACGCTTATACACATGTCTTACGTCTATCCGTAGATTTACCTTACGAGAAAAGGTAACACTAGGATTATTGAAGCTCCTTTTTTTAGGGAGTGGATGTGGTCGAGTGGTCTAGGGCGCTAGACGTAAGGCTAAGCGAATGGTGCTGCAGTGCATCAATGGTGTGGGTTCAAATCCCGTCGAGGGAAGAACAAAAATTTGACAGCTCTAAAATCTAATTCTAACACTGTTTGGTTTAATTTTCAGACGTATATAATATTTAGTATTAACCTAGTATCCTTAGTAACTTTCAGATCCAGTGGAACAGATATATTGTATGGTTGTCACTTGTTTCTAGACGTTTGTATAATATACTTTATTTCCTGTGACTGTATAATGAATTCTTCATTATCCTATACAATATATTAAAAATTGCTGAGTTAGATTGCTGTCAAATTATAATATTAAGTATATATGTACCATCTACACATGCTTATACACATGTCTTACGTCTATCCGTAGATTTACCTTACGAGAAAAGGTAACACTAGGATTATTGAAGCTCCTTTTTTTAGGGAGTGGATGTGGTCGAGTGGTCTAGGGCGCTGGACGTAAGGCTAAGCGAATGGTGCTGCAGTGTATCAATGGTGTGGGTTCAAATCCCGTCGAGGGAAGAACAAAAATTTGACAGCTCTAAAATCTAATTCTAACACTGTTTGGTTTAATTTTCAGACGTATATAATATTTAGTATTAACCTAGTATCCTTAGTAACTTTCAGATCCAGTGGGACAGATATATTGTATGGTTGTCACTTGTTTCTAGACGTTTGTATAATATACTTTATTTCCTGTGACTGTATAATGAATTCTTCATTATCCTATACAATTTATTAAAAATTGCTGAGTTAGATTGCTGTCAAATTATAATATTAAGTATATATGTACCATCTACACACGCTTATACACATGTCTTACGTCTATCCGTAGATTTACCTTACGAGAAAAGGTAACACTAGGATTATTGAAGCTCCTTTTTTTAGGGAGTGGATGTGGTCGAGTGGTCTAGGGCGCTGGACGTAAGGCTAAGCGAATGGTGCTGCAGTGTATCAATGATGTGGGTTCAAATCCCGTCGAGGGAAGAACAAAAATTTGACAGCTCTAAAGTCTAATTCTAACACTGTTTGGTTTAATTTTCAGACGTATATAATATTTAGTATTAACCTAGTATCCTTAGTAACTTTCAGATCCAGTGGGACAGATATATTGTATGGTTGTCACTTGTTTCTAGACGTTTGTATAATATACTTTATTTCCTGTCACTGTATAATGAATTCTTCATTATCCTATACAATATATTAAAAATTGCTGAGTTAGATTGCTGTCAAATTATAATATTAAGTATATATGTACCATCTACACACGCTTATACACATGTCTTACGTCTATCCGTAGATTTACCTTACGAGAAAAGGTAACACTAGGATTATTGAAGCTCCTTTTTTTAGGGAGTGGATGTGGTCGAGTGGTCTAGGGCGCTGGACGTAAGGCTAAGCGAATGGTGCTGCAGTATATCAATGGTGTGGGTTCAAATCCCGTCGAGGGAAGAACAAAAATTTGACAGCTCTAAAATCTAATTCTAACACTGTTTGGTTTAATTTTCAGACGTATATAATATTTAGTATTAACCTAGTATCCTTAGTAACTTTCAGATCCAGTGGGACAGATATATTGTATGGTTGTCACTTGTTTCTAGACGTTTGTATAATATACTTTATTTCCTGTCACTGTATAATGAATTCTTCATTATCCTATACAATATATTAAAAATTGCTGAGTTAGATTGCTGTCAAATTATAATATTAAGTATATATGTACCATCTACACACGCTTATACACATGTCTTACGTCTATCCGTAGATTTACCTTACGAGAAAAGGTAACACTAGGATTATTGAAGCTCCTTTTTTTAGGGAGTGGATGTGGTCGAGTGGTCTACGGTGCTGGACGTAAGGCTAAGCGAATGGTGTGGGTTCAAATCCCGTCGAGGGAAGAACAAAAATTTGACAGCTCTAAAATCTAATTCTAACACTGTTTGGTTTAATTTTCAGACGTATATAATATTTAGTATTAACCTAGTATCCTTAGTAACTTTCAGATCCAGTGGGACAGATATATTGTATGGTTGTCACTTGTTTCTAGACGTTTGTATAATATACTTTATTTCCTGTGACTGTATAATGAATTCTTCATTATCCTATACAATATATTAAAAATTGCTGAGTTAGATTGCTGTCAAATTATAATATTAAGTATATATGTACCATCTACACACGCTTATACACATGTCTTACGTCTATCCGTAGATTTACCTTACGAGAAAAGGTAACACTAGGATTATTGAAGCTCCTTTTTTTAGGGAGTGGATGTGGTCGAGTGGTCTAGGGCGCTGGACGTAAGGCTAAGCGAATGGTGCTGCAGTGTATCAATGGTGTGGGTTCAAATCCCGTCGAGGGAAGAACAAAAATTTGACAGCTCTAAAATCTAATTCTAACACTGTTTGGTTTAATTTTCAGACGTATATAATATTTAGTATTAACCTAGTATCCTTAGTAACTTTCAGATCCAGTGGGACAGATATATTGTATGGTTGTCACTTGTTTCTAGACGTTTGTATAATATACTTTATTTCCTGTGACTGTATAATGAATTCTTCATTATCCTATACAATATATTAAAAATTGCTGAGTTAGATTGCTGTCAAATTATAATATTAAGTATATATGTACCATTTACACACGCTTATACACATGTCTTACGTCTATCCGTAGATTTACCTTACGAGAAAAGGTAACACTAGGATTATTGAAGCTCCTTTTTTTAGGGAGTGGATGTGGTCGAGTGGTCTAGGGCGCTGGACGTAAGGCTAAGCGAATGGTGCTGCAGTATATCAATGGTGTGGGTTCAAATCCCGTCGAGGGAAGAACAAAAATTTGACAGCTCTAAAATCTAATTCTAACACTGTTTGGTTTAATTTTCAGACGTATATAATATTTAGTATTAACCTAGTATCCTTAGTAACTTTCAGATCCAGTGGGACAGATATATTGTATGGTTGTCACTTGTTTCTAGACGTTTGTATAATATACTTTATTTCCTGTGACTGTATAATGAATTCTTCATTATCCTATACAATATATTAAAAATTGCTGAGTTAGATTGCTGTCAAATTATAATATTAAGTATATATGTACCATCTACACATGCTTATACACATGTCTTACATCTATCCGTAGATTTACCTTACGAGAAAAGGTAACACTAGGATTATTGAAGCTCCTTTTTTTAGGGAGTGGATGTGGTCGAGTGGTCTAGGGCGCTGGACGTAAAAGGCTAAGCGAATGGTGTGGGTTCAAATCCCGTCGAGGGAAGAACAAAAATTTGACAGCTCTAAAATCTAATTCTAACACTGTTTGGTTTAATTTTCAGACGTATATAATATTTAGTATTAACCTAGTATCCTTAGTAACTTTCAGATCCAGTGGGACAGATATATTGTATGGTTGTCACTTGTTTCTAGACGTTTGTATAATATACTTTATTTCCTGTGACTGTATAATGAATTCTTCATTATCCTATACAATATATTAAAAATTGCTGAGTTAGATTGCTGTCAAATTATAATATTAAGTATATATGTACCATCTACACACGCTTATACACATGTCTTACGTCTATCCGTAGATTTACCTTACGAGAAAAGGTAACACTAGGATTATTGAAGCTCCTTTTTTTAGGGAGTGGATGTGGTCGAGTGGTCTAGGGCGCTGGACGTAAGGCTAAGCGAATGGTGCTGTAGTGTATCAATGGTGTGGGTTCAAATCCCGTCGAGGGAAGAACAAAAATTTGACAGCTCTAAAATCTAATTCTAACACTGTTTGGTTTAATTTTCAGACGTATATAATATTTAGTATTAACCTAGTATCCTTAGTAACTTTCAGATCCAGTGGGACAGATATATTGTATGGTTGTCACTTGTTTCTAGACGTTTGTATAATATACTTTATTTCCTGTGACTGTATAATGAATTCTTCATTATCCTATACAATATATTAAAAATTGCTGAGTTAGATTGCTGTCAAATTATAATATTAAGTATATATGTACCATCTACACACGCTTATACACATGTCTTACGTCTATCCGTAGATTTACCTTACGAGAAAAGGTAACACTAGGATTATTGAAGCTCCTTTTTTTAGGGAGTGGATGTGGTCGAGTGGTCTAGGGCGCTGGACGTAAGGCTAAGCGAATGGTGCTGCAGTGTATCAATGGTGTGGGTTCAAATCCCGTCGAGGGAAGAACAAAAATTTGACAGCTCTAAAATCTAATTCTAACACTGTTTGGTTTAATTTTCAGACGTATATAATATTTAGTATTAACCTAGTATCCTTAGTAACTTTCAGATCCAGTGGGACAGATATATTGTATGGTTGTCACTTGTTTCTAGACGTTTGTATAATATACTTTATTTCCTGTGACTGTATAATGAATTCTTCATTATCCTATACAATATATTAAAAATTGCTGAGTTAGATTGCTGTCAAATTATAATATTAAGTATATATGTACCATCTACACACGCTTATACACATGTCTTACGTCTATCCGTAGATTTACCTTACGAGAAAAGGTAACACTAGGATTATTGAAGCTCCTTTTTTTAGGGAGTGGATGTGGTCGAGTGGTCTAGGGCGCTGGACGTAAGGCTAAACGAATGGTGCTGTAGTGTATCAATGGTGTGGGTTCAAATCCCGTCGAGGGAAGAACAAAAATTTGACAGCTCTAAAATCTAATTCTAACACTGTTTGGTTTAATTTTCAGACGTATATAATATTTAGTATTAACCTAGTATCCTTAGTAACTTTCAGATCCAGTGGGACAGATATATTGTATGGTTGTCACTTGTTTCTAGACGTTTGTATAATATACTTTATTTCCTGTGACTGTATAATGAATTCTTCATTATCCTATACAATATATTAAAAATTGCTGAGTTAGATTGCTGTCAAATTATAATATTAAGTATATATGTACCATCTACACACGCTTATACACATGTCTTACGTCTATCCGTAGATTTACCTTACGAGAAAAGGTAACACTAGGATTATTGAAGCTCCTTTTTTTAGGGAGTGGATGTGGTCGAGTGGTCTACGGTGCTGGACGTAAGGCTAAGCGAATGGTGTGGGTTCAAATCCCGTCGAGGGAAGAACAAAAATTTGACAGCTCTAAAATCTAATTCTAACACTGTTTGGTTTAATTTTCAGACGTATATAATATTTAGTATTAACCTAGTATCCTTAGTAACTTTCAGATCCAGTGGGACAGATATATTGTATGGTTGTCACTTGTTTCTAGACGTTTGTATAATATACTTTATTTCCTGTGACTGTATAATGAATTCTTCATTATCCTATACAATATATTAAAAATTGCTGAGTTAGATTGCTGTCAAATTATAATATTAAGTATATATGTACCATCTACACACGCTTATACACATGTCTTACGTCTATCCGTAGATTTACCTTACGAGAAAAGGTAACACTAGGATTATTGAAGCTCCTTTTTTTAGGGAGTGGATGTGGTCGAGTGGTCTAGGGCGCTGGACGTAAGGCTAAGCGAATGGTGCTGCAGTGTATCAATGGTGTGGGTTCAAATCCCGTCGAGGGAAGAACAAAAATTTGACAGCTCTAAAATCTAATTCTAACACTGTTTGGTTTAATTTTCAGACGTATATAATATTTAGTATTAACCTAGTATCCTTAGTAACTTTCAGATCCAGTGGGACAGATATATTGTATGGTTGTCACTTGTTTCTAGACGTTTGTATAATATACTTTATTTCCTGTGACTGTATAATGAATTCTTCATTATCCTATACAATATATTAAAAATTGCTGAGTTAGATTGCTGTCAAATTATAATATTAAGTATATATGTACCATCTACACACGCTTATACACATGTCTTACGTCTATCCGTAGATTTACCTTACGAGAAAAGGTAACACTAGGATTATTGAAGCTCCTTTTTTTAGGGAGTGGATGTGGTCGAGTGGTCTAGGGCGCTGGACGTAAGGCTAAGCGAATGGTGCTGCAGTGTATCAATGGTGTGGGTTCAAATCCCGTCGAGGGAAGAACAAAAATTTGACAGCTCTAAAATCTAATTCTAACACTGTTTGGTTTAATTTTCAGACGTATATAATATTTAGTATTAACCTAGTATCCTTAGTAACTTTCAGATCCAGTGGGACAGATATATTGTATGGTTGTCACTTGTTTCTAGACGTTTGTATAATATACTTTATTTCCTGTGACTGCATAATGAATTCTTCATTATCCTATACAATATATTAAAAATTGCTGAGTTAGATTGCTGTCAAATTATAATATTAAGTATATATGTACCATCTACACACGCTTATACACATGTCTTACGTCTATCCGTAGATTTACCTTACGAGAAATGGTAACACTAAGATTATTGAAGCTCCTTTTTTAAGGGAGTGGATGTGGTCGAGTGGTCTAGGGCGCTGGACGTAAGGCTAAGCGAATGGTGCTGCAGTGTATCAATGGTGTGGGTTCAAATCCCGTCGAGGGAAGAACAAAATTTGACAGCTCTAAAATCTAATTCTAACACTGTTTGGTTTAATTTTCAGACGTATATAATATTTAGTATTAACCTAGTATCCTTAGTAACTTTCAGATCCAGTGGGACAGATATATTGTATGGTTGTCACTTGTTTCTAGACGTTTGTATAATATACTTTATTTCCTGTGACTGTATAATGAATTCTTCATTATCCTATACAATATATTAAAAATTGCTGAGTTAGATTGCTGTCAAATTATAATATTAAGTATATATGTACCATCTACACACGCTTATACACATGTCTTACGTCTATCCGTAGATTTACCTTACGAGAAAAGGTAACACTAGGATTATTGAAGCTCCTTTTTTTAGGGAGTGGATGTGGTCGAGTGGTCTAGGGCGCTGGACGTAAGGCTAAGCGAATGGTGCTGCAGTGTATCAATGGTGTGGGTTCAAATCCCGTCGAGGGAAGAACAAAAATTTGACAGCTCTAAAATCTAATTCTAACACTGTTTGGTTTAATTTTCAGACGTATTTATATATGTATATATATATAACACTTATAAGTTATATTATGCCCGTTTCCAATATTTTTATTGTACCAGAGTATACCAATTTTGAGCTACTGTGAGTGCCAGCTTAGTACATGTACTAATTCTAATTTATTTCTGGACGATTGTAGGGTAGAGACGCCATAGTTACCACATTGTCACTACACGGCTGGTAATCGGCACAAGCAGAACAGTTGGTTCTGCAAAGAAATTCGTGAGGATAACTTCCGGTTTTGGTGGAGGTGAGTTCACGAAGACGCTTCGCAAGGTATGTACATGTCAAAAATTGGAATTTTCTTTTTTACTGCTCGAATATTGCAAAATCAGAGAATGCTATGCTGTGGCGAATGCTTTCACGATTAGAAACATGTATAGTTTATTCTTGTATATGAAGTGTAACTCTCGCAAAATCAATTGTCCCACGAAAAACATGACAAAAATTGTGACACTCTTACATTTCTAAGTTGTTCTTGACAAAGATGCAAGTTAAATTTTCAATATTTGTTCATCATGGGAGTCTAAATGTAATCGGGGATAAATTCCGATTCGTCAGAAGTAAATTGAAGTCTAGATAAATCTACAAACTGTCAATGTTCTCGTTTTCCTGCTTGAGGAGATCGGTTCTGATAGAGCACATTGCGAATGCATGAGGAGATTTTCAAGTTTTGGTAATTGTTTTCTGCAAAATTGATAAATTGACACTTTTAAACACAAAACTGATAAATACTCTAATCAAAATAAATTATTCTCTGTCCACTTTCAGGAGATGCCAGGATTCAAGGGAAAGAGGAAAAGGGGACTGACATTGACTGTTTACAAAAAACCATTTCGATATAGATTGCCTGTATCACCGCCAAGGAAACGAACAAAAACAAGTAGCAGTACACCAAAGGAGTAGGTATGATAAGGGCAGAAATTGGCCTAAAAAATAGACAAATTATAAATGAAACGTATAGCTTTTTTTGTTTCTTGATTTTATAAGACCTTTACCCCAACTACTATTTTGGTAACAATTTTCCATATGTGCACGTGCGATGACGTCACACTAGTCAATGAAAAGTCTATCGTTTCGTGAAAATATATGAAATCTAACAAGAAATGTGTATTTGATGTCAATTTTCAGTATAACCACAAGCAGGTACCAACGGCATATTTTAGTATAATGTTTAATATACATAAACACATATCTCATTTAATTTTTGTGTTGGTACCCGAGTGTGGAGAGTATGAAATCTGCAATCAAAAAATAATGTTAAGGTCGATTTCTCGTCAGCGGCCATTTTTTATTGACCGTTTTCATCCGTAATAGACAGAAATAGAAATCGACCTTTTAATCTCATCCAAAATAAAGTTGGTTATCGTATTTGTTTTGCTACGGGAGTAAAACTTGAACAATTTTTATGAAACAGTTTTGACGTTAAATAAATTTTGGAGGTGATTTACTGCCGACCTGATTGTGCATTGAGTCCGACGTGGTTTTTTTTCTATCCCTCAGTGGAATTTCATGTGTTACTCTACTAAGGTATAATTTAATATTATCCCCACAATTCACAAAAAGTACAGAAAACAAAACAAGCAACCAAAAAGAAAACTAGTACGTCAGATTATCTTAGAAATTAATTCATTGGATATGTAAACACATCGGAACTTTCTATTTTTAGTAGTCCCTTTACTTTGTATTATTTTATTTTTTTCTTTAACAAATATATTTTATTTAGCTCTTTCGCAAAGTGAATTCCCGATGAATAATTGTATTAACGTAAATTTGATTTATATGTAGCTTAATATTAACGTTGTGGTGGCGTAATGGTCTAGCACACATGACTGCCGATAACAACATCGTGAGATCAATATTGTATTCTTACTTAATTCATAATTCATCTAATACAGTTATATAACGATATAACGTACATGTTTTAACATAGTACACGGATGTTAGGTTTGATTTACATATTCGGTGTTTTGTTTATAATGGTCCTTTTGTTATCCTTACTAAGAATTTTAGTGGTATGATTTTACTTTAATGGGCCATGACCAATAATACAGTATTACCAAGCATTCTATTTATATAATCTATCACGTTTTACTTTTCTCAACAAAAAAAGTTTGAAGATACCGTAAATATAAATTACCGTCTTCCAATCAAAGTATACTACCGTATTTGTACTCTTAGTCATATCAGAATCGAAATAAATCATGGAAGCCAGAATGTGTTTTGGTTTTAACATGGATTGGCGGATATTAGTAAATTTTATCCCTCGCTTCTGGCTCGGGATAAAATACTATTCTCTGATGTTTTCGTGCCAAGTAGAATTTTGATTGGCTAAAAAGGTACTTTTAAAACTTCAGGGAAGCCGTGCGGTGACAGAAAATCAATAATCGCTCTCACCTATGTGCTGTCCATTTACATTGTGCGCAGCAGACGACACACATTTCACAAGATGACAGAAAATCAATAATCGCTCTCTGTGATCTTTGTCCAAAGATACACGTATTTATGTTTTTCCTATAATAAGGACATACTTATTAATGTGGGAACATTCAGATAAAAATGTTATCAGACTCTAGATGTTATATATCCCGTTTTAAAGGGCAGTGGTTTTGCTAAAAGGTGAGGCTGGCTAACGCCTCACCTTTTAACAAAACCACTGCCCTTTAAAACGGGATATGTCAGCCTCACCTTTTAGCAAAACCACTGCCCTTTAAAACGGGATAATATATAACATCTCGAGACTAATAACGTATATTATCGTATAATATTCGCCAATCCATGTTAAAACTCTGGCTTCCATGATTTATTTCTTAATTATTCAACATGAATTATATCCTCTCCTGCCGCTGTAGCACTGCTTTACCATGTTATGCAGTTGACTTGGTTCCTTTGACATTCTAATTACTGAGAATAATTTCCTCTCACGATTTAAAAAATAAAAAGATCAACATTCGGTTATAAAAAGATTTTAAAAAAGCAATTTACAGAGCTCAGCATTGACGAGTTTCTGCGGTTGCTAGGGATAATATTTGGTTACTAGGGACATTGTAAGGTTTAAGGAATTCTTATAATATATACTGGTTAGTAAATGATAAGATGTCTCTAGATCTGCTAAGGTACTGTTGTAGAATATTTTTTCTTGATTAAATAAAAGGTCCATGAGATCAACAGGAAAATACTGTGCATAGGGAAACCTGTTGCTATGGACGGGGCATAACTATGAATAAAAATATCAAAATGTATTTTTGAAATATGAAGTGACATTTGTAATGTGTATAGCTTGACAAAAATGTACCCTTAATCAACTATCAAGTCAAAAGATCGTAGATGTCAAAATTCAACCATTAATTGCAATAATATAGGCTAATTTAATGTTTACAAAACCGTTGCTAGGGTGACAAAACTACACAAAAATACTATATAGAGAATTGGAATATTATTTTTAGAGTGTACATACACAGAATATAACATTTTGTCGAAAAGACTATGCAAGATATGTAAAATAAAACCACCATATTTGAATTTCCAATGATTAATTGGACCCTCCTCCATTTACGTTGCTAAGCAACGAAGGACAAAGTGAAATCATAAAAAAAAATATTTTTCTTACCTTTCAATGATTGTGTTTGATATTATATCTATATAAACAGTTTCTGAGATTGGGCCAAAATCTACCCTTATCATACTCACTCCTTTAAAATCCCCATCAATCAGGACACCAAGTTTATTAAAAAAAATATCTTTCAATTTCAAAATATTTATATCCTTTCAAACGGGTTTCCACATCTATTCGGCGCAACCTTTTTACTAAAGATGACGGAAACTTCACCGCAGATCTACACAAGTTATAATATTACATGATTTCAGCACATACATAGGTCTAACGTAAATAAACATTCACTTAGTGCTAGCTAATCACGAGACTCACGAATAAATTAAACACAAGATGTCAATTAAACTGTGGACATATCCTTAAAATCGGTAAAGCGCTTTACATCTTGTAACCCCTACTAACAGAGATCTTTTTTATTTACAAGTGTGTACATATAACACACTACATAATAGAAAAACAAACCACAAATTAATATTATTCTCAACTGTATGATATTTAATTTAGAGAGTATCATTTGTATTAGAAATTATAAAGATATGATTCACATTAAGTTTAATTATTCTTGATTATAAAATTATCTTACAGTGCATTTTCATTTTTTTCCAATGTAAGGGAAGTTAATCTTGTGTATCCAATACACAATGGAAGTTGTCACAAACAACAAATGATCAATAATGACAAGTTAAATCATGGGAAACCGCAGTTACAATTATGAATTGATTCCTTAAATGAAATGTTTCTTTCTAGGTGGACAGCCCATGCACAATGAAATATTACTTTTATACTTTTAAAAAAACCAAACGGAAAGAAGGGCGTCAGTTCGTGAATTTATTACCAGACAGACATGCAAAATTTGTGATTATACAGTGGATTACAAGTGTCGTACCAAAACTAGCAAATCTCCTCATGCATTCGCACTGTGCTCTATCAGAACCGATCTCCTCAAGCAGGAAAACGAGAAAATTGACAGTTTGTAGATTTATCTAGACTTCAATTTACTTCTGACGCATCGGAATTTATCCCCGATTACATTTAGACTCCCATGATGAAAAAATATTGAAAATTTAACTTGCATCTTTGTCAAGAACAACTTAGAAATGCACGAGTGTCACAATTTTCGTCATGTTTTTCGTGGGACGATTGATTTTGCGAGAGTTACACTTCATATACAAGAATATATTATACATGTTTCTAATCGTGATAGCATTCTCTGATTTTGCAATATTCGAGCAGTAAAAAAGAAAATTTCAATTTTTGACATGTACATACCTTGCGAAGCGTCTTCGTGAACTCTACTCCACCAAAACCGGAAGTTATCCTCACGAATTTCTTTGCAGAACCAACTGTTCTGCTTGTGCCGATTACCAGCCGTGACTATATACTTATTGTTATAATCTTATTCAACTATTATTGTGAAGTACAATAAATCATTAACTTTCAATTGTTCTGGTATATATATATGCACACCATCTGAGACTCTAGAGATACTGTCCGCAGATTTATTGGGCACTCGATCAGGAACAATCACAAGAGAAGACTCAACGCATAAACTTTATTTAGTGGCCAATAGTCTGCAGTCAGGTTATAATAGGAGCTCCATTTACATTCGTCTCCGGAAGGATATATACCCATCAAAGGACGACATTCTGAACCCCCGGCCCACTGCAATATGTACCTGTATGTGTAATTTGTATGTCGGTTTAAAAAAGCACTTTCGAGCTTATGTTTTTATTGTTATTTATATGTTTTTATTTAAAGCATATACCGACTTTAAATAAAATTTACTTGACTTGATGCTTATCAGTTTAACTTGTGCTCTATTTTAGTGCTTGGCTATTTCTGCATGAACATTTTTTTAAATATTTTTAGAATATTTTTAAAATATGTTTTAAAAGTACTAACCCGAATAATACAGTCGTTATATTACTCTCCCGTTAGTCGCTGCATTAACGCCTGGATGCATTCATTATTCTTATTGAAAAAATCCGTCAAACCGGAAATAGTAAATCGCTATGACTTATGGGTATTACGACATAAAATAGGAGGAGCTAAAGTGTTTGTAAATAATGTCCAATGGAGCGATCAGATGATGTAATGTTATATGCAATACACATATCCGGATAAATACAACCAAACATGAAATAAAACATAAATGAATAATTACTATTTTTTAAATATTAAAACATAATGATTTTTATTTCAAAGTTGGAAAGTAAATAAAAGCTTGAATTGAATTCACTCTTATAATGATTTTTTAATTTCATTTAAAATAAAGATTTAAAAAAAACGTATTTTATGATACTGATGGCTGATTAAAATTGTTTGTCATGCATTAGCTGTCAGTTGTAATATACAGGATGTAACCAATATACAGGAAGAACTCCTACTGTGAAGAAATCTATTTTGAGATGCCATTCAATGAAAATAACAACCTGACCATATTGTTACATAATAAGAATAAGAATTAGATAAGAAATAAGAAATTAAAATTGATAGAAGGCAAGGATTTATATAATTAACACATTAAGTCACATTTCATTTATTTAGGCTAACTTGGGTCAGTTATCAATTAAAGACAAAAATGGGTTTAAAAAAATCAGTCGAGTATTTACCTAAATAACGATATTGTGATGGGTATTTCTTTATAAATTGTATTAAAAATCATTTTAATTTATGAAATAATCAACTTTCTGTTTACATATTTATTTTCAATAACATTTCTTTTTTATTTCATCCCATTTTCCTTAATTTAACTTGTGCATATCCATATTTATACAATCTTATGTTAGCGGCAAGTTACGTGTATCGACCCTATTATCCACAATAAATTCACTTTTATTGTCCCACATACATTACAAAAATATATGTTAGATGTGTATTGCGACATTTTAGCAAATTTAGATTAAAACATAAAAACTTCAAAAAATGATTACACGGTGTTTTATTTTTTTAAATCTTTAAAGATTTGTGAATCTATGCCCAGTCTGCAGGGTGACGTCGAACCAACGTCGGTAAAAGGTCGTAATGGTCGGCTGTAGGTCGGCATCGGCTTGACGACGTTGAACCAACGTAGGATTAGTGTAGGCAAAGCGACAGTCGAGTTTCCGTTCTTCAGCCGACGTTGGGCTAGATATGGCATAACGACGGTCGGGTTCTCGGTTCCTCGCCAACGTCGGGTTAGATTTGACAGACCAACGGTTGGGTTCTCGTCTTTTCACCAACGTTGGGTTAACTTTGACAAAACGACGGTCGGCATTGGGTTATTTGCCGACGCTTGGTTTGAATATTTGACGTATGATTGTTTATATCTTAATTCTAGATTTAAAACCCGTATTTAAAACACACACACACACAAAACAATGATTGTAAATGCACGGCCGTAGGCCGGGTCTGAATAAAGTGAGGCAAAAGGGGTGAATTTAGACAAATTTTGAAGAAAAAAAAGATTGTATTTGCTTTCAAAAAGTTACACTTGCCGTTTCAAAAGTGAGGCATTTGTCTCCATTGCGTTACGGCCATGAAATGAAATCTAGTACGTGGGGATTTCATTTACCATCATTAACAACATCGATACTGATTCCTGTGGTTTTCCCGCGCGACCAATTAAACCGCATACGCCATTTTCATTTTGAGACTCGCGTCTAGCAGAAACTCATGTAAGTTATCTCTTAATTTTATTTATGCTTTAAGTCATACGTGTAACTGATTTATATGGAATTTTGTTAGCAACGATTTTTTTTTAACAAAATGCTGAGTAAGATTTTTATATAACCAAAATGGCTTTTGATATATTTAGCTTGTGGTGATCCAGCTATTTTAAATATAGGAGTGATGATAGATCCTGCAAGTAGTGACTGAAAAAAATGGGTTAATTATAGCCTAATTTTGTCAAAATTTAAGTAATATATTAAGAAAGGCGAAGTTAATTTGCAACACTTCCCCCTTCTGAATAAAACTTTAAATAGAAGTTTAAATCGAGAGTTTTTATAAAACTTTTAGGGATATTTTGAATTTGATACGTTATTTTTCAAATTTGTTTATGAAATTGAAATTATTCAGAAAGCGATTATGCAGTTACAATTTACTAAAATATAAATCTGGTGGGTCACATTCTTCAAAGTGCTATATAAATGTAACCGTCTCAAAGGTCAAACATGAAATTTAATGCTTCAGAGTTTTATTGCGTGTGTGTAATGATCAAGACAGTTTAGCTGATAGAATATATTGTTTAATACTAAGGGAAGAGGTCAGATACATAAAAGGTTGCCATAGCAACCATATTTATGAAGGAATCTCGGGGAATTAATGCAATTTAATATTTAAGAGGTCGATTGGATGCTGTCTAAGCATTTATATTATAGTCAATGTGTATGTCGTGTATATATTTGTATGTGTAACTATGTAAATAAGACACAAACTATGACAGATGTTTGTGGACAGCAAGCACCTGTGACAACTATAAGACAAATGCAGCACTAATAGTAGGGTGCCCGACGAAAGATTTTTGCGAATTTGCCTTAACGGAATTACACACACCTGTATGATACATCGTTGGAATGAGGAGAACAAGCCGCATCGAAATAAAGATGTCGTCGCTATGTATTGTGGTCACGTTTTTTTAAATTGGGGTCAAAGGTCAAGATCTAAAAATTGGAACTAACACACCACAAGTTTTAAAAGGCTCCCTTCTTCGATAACACTGTGAATAACTTTAAACTGGAATGCCAATTTTATTTGTTAAGTTTAATATTTTATTATTTTATGCTTATTTTTTATTTTACATTGTTTGAATATATAGCAAAAGGCCATTTTCTAAAAAAAAATGTCATTTTACAATTTTCGTATATATGAGAAATAAAAGTGACCTTGACCTGTCATAGTTTGAACATTTCTCATTTTTATTTGATATTCATTTAAAGGAAACCTTCAAATTATTTTTTAACCCTTAACATTTGACAACTGGTGGACGGATTCCAAAAAAAAAACATGTTTCAGTTATGGTACATTTTGACTAATTACTGGTAAAATATCTATTCACCCCAAACTTCGTAAAAGGTACAAAAATTCAGATTTAAATGCTTATGTGTTTGCAACATGTCATTTGTAGGGTCAATCAATACTTAACGAATATTCTGTGCAAAAACATGGCAATTTATGGAAAGGTCAAACGCCATTTGTTTAAAAACGTAAGGTCTATGGACACATTATGCGTTTGGACGATGTGTGGCTACAAACCACTCTGAACACTCCAAATATCTCAGGTGTTTGGCAAATAAGAAAGTGCTCTCTTGTTAGTTTGAAAGCCTACCAACCACGTCAAGGTCAGAGTCCACTGGCAGGTTTTTTTTTTTTTTTTTTTTTAAATTTTGTTTGTTTGTTTGAAACATCGGCAGTAGTATACCGAAGGAACAAAGGAACAAGTCATAGAAAATGTTAAAGAAATCATAGTCCGGAGACTGGGCAAATTCCAGAAAAAACAAAAAACGGAAACAAGCTACGACATAACCACCACAACATATAAAAAGAACACCTTAAAAAAACATTGCAACAAATGAAACTGCTATTTACTGAAAAAACACATAGTACGTATGAACTTGTCTAAGTTTACTAAGCACAGAAAACAGTGATGCTTGCCTAAAACAGACATTAGACCAAGTCTCAATGAAACAAAAGACGTCAACGGGAAGTCGTGGTAACTGGACAACTATGACTAACGTGAGTTGATGGTCACAATGTTGGAAATGAAAGACTGTTTTATCTGAAATCATAGTTTTGATAACAACAGTTTTATTCGGTGAAATAGATGGAGACTGGATGAAAAAGAAAAAAAATTGAGATCATATGTCATCGTCTTCATCAGTATTTCTAAATATTGCTAGGTGGGTATTTTTATTGCGGCATAAGTCGCCAGCTTGGCAAGGGCAAAGGTCTGTGCAAGATAGACTTTGCTAAAAACAAATGCATCCTTTCATGCACACAGATTTTCCTTTGCAAGTACAAACAAGGTCTTGCAAAAAATCAGAAGACATCTGGCCTTTGAAATAAACTGGAACTAATCCATTCCTGTCTTCCCATCCAAATAGCACTGCAGACTTCATTGGCGGTTTTGTAACATAGGCAGTCATCCAAATATTTATCTGTAATGAAGATCGCAAAACATGCTGAGTGAAGGTGGCTTCACAGGGTGGAAGTTTGGCCAAACATACATCCCTCAGTGTCGCTAACCTTACCCTTAATTTGCTAAGATCGACGTGATCTTCCTTCAGTTTTCCTTTTTGGTCGTACAGTCGACAAACAAGTTTACTGGCGGCATCTGTAGGTTGATCAGTGTCACAGTCTGCAAGGGTGGACAAATCTTGCTAAGATCGACGTGATCTTCCTTCAGTTTTCCTTTTTGGTCGTAGAATCGACAAACAAGTTTACTGGCGGCATCTGTAGGTTGATCATTGTCACAGTCTGCAAGGGTGGACAAATCTCTAAAGTTTTCTGGACTGTCTTTAAGTACTTTAAAAACGGTTCGTTTGCCAATTCCGAACAAGGATGATGTGGAATCACATCTTGTGATGGCATGTGCAGCTGGTAAAATGTTACATAAAACAGGATTGAGGATGCTACAGATCGAATGTACGGGAATCGATCGGCCTTCTATGAAACTGAGCCATTTCCGGACTTATAAAGTATCCTGCAGGATTGGTCCGTGTATTAGAAACACATGAATTAAACAAATTTGAAACCCAATCAACGGCCGACATAAAAATGAATGTTTTTAAAACATAAAAACCACAAACAATTCTACTGAACAATTAAAACCAATTTATTTGTCATAAAAGAAGAGAAAATACTAAATGCATTGAGACAGAGATCGTGCTAGTTAATGACCGGCGAGCGACACATCATTAACAAAAACCGGTACATAACAATCCGTGTATGACAAAGTGGAAATTTACAGTTATTTGAGTTTATATTTTGTCAATTTCTCAACAACCGCTGACATTTAGATTATGATTTTTGGCACACATGTACATTTCATCAATATGTTTTCTTCAAAATCAAAGTACATTTATAATGTAGTGTAATTACTTTGCTTTTGTTGAAAATACGGTTAATTTGGGGTCAAATTTGAGGCTTAAAGTAAGGCTGATATACTCTTTCAAAAATCAATTATTTACATCCCGTTTTTATTTTAATTATATCTTTGATACATTATCTCTGATGTAAAAACCTTTTTAGCTATTTAAATAGCGGAGAATATTTTTATTTTTCATCCTGAAAATACCATGTACAATGTGTCAGCCGAGGGTACTTTTGAAAAACGTGAAATTAAAAAAATCGTGACCACAGAAACTTACGACGACAATTAAAAATACAAAATGTAATAATTTTTCTAGCGTTTAATACCAAAATTAGCCGTGTGTAATTCCGTTAACCCAAACTCGATAACTAAGCGTCTTTTTTAACACTGGGCACCCTACTATAAAGTGAAATAGTAGATGCGGTATTACATTACAACTTATTACTTTATCCCAAACCGAACAGACGTTGATCTTGCTTTACAGGAAATCTCCAGATGTTGTGTATCAAATATAAAATATACCTGTGGGAATATTTTAAAGTGATTAATGATTACTCATGTAAACGTAATTCGTGGTAAACGGTTTAAAAGTATTGGCCATGTAGTGAGACTGCACACATAATAGTTATGATATTTTAACTCAAATTTAATTTTATTCTCGTAGATGAATGTCTTATAATATATAATAAGCGACAAAATACAAATTATTCGTTTTGACCTGTCACTAGTAAGGGCAGTTGCATACAGAGAAAGCGACTTCAAATTATTTGCTTGCAAGGAATAAATCGATGGTAATTTTCGTTCTCAAAAGGCGAAAAGTGGTACGATAAGCTGCTTAATGTGAAATAGTTACCTTTATTTCATCATTGTAAAGCTATTTACCAATTTCCAAAATATTTATATTTTTGGGTCAAAATCGTAGCTAATGCCTCTTTCAGCAGCATCGTAAAAGGTAAAAATAATTCCCTAACCCGTTTGTTACTTTTTGAATCTTTACACCTTTACAAAACATGCAAGGTCGACTTGATCAGCGTGAAGACAATAGCTAGAAGTGTCAAAAATCTAATAAAACCTGCGCTATTTAAAGAATGTTTTCGTCAATGGAAGCCTTGCTGATTTAAAAACTAAATCTGCTTGAATGTGCCTTCCAAGAGCAGTGTTCAAAGTTAAAAATCCCTAACCTCTTTTTGTTAAATCATGTTTCATTTCATTTTACATTAATTTATCGAGTTTAACCATCGCTAGTTTAACAGATACATTTGATATCTTTTCTAAATCCTATTTTCTTATTTTACAGCTGCAATACGAAAGAACAACACGACTAAAAACAAAACGGATGACAGAATTGAAGGTGTAATAAAAAACTGGCTGAAACGGCGGCCGGAAGGCAAGAACATGTAAATAAAAATGCATAACTGTGCTTTCTTCTCATTTAATGGCACATTAATTATAAAGGGTTTCCGAATTGATATTAACAATTTATGATTTGATTTGATTTTTGGTGTTTTAACGCCACTTTCAACAATATTTCAGCTATATCATGGCGACCAAATTTAGTGGTGGAGGAAGCCGGAGTACCCAGAGAGAACCACCGACCATGGGCAAGCAACTGGTAAACTTTATCACTTGCGGCTGCGAGTCGAGTGCACCCTTTTTGTAATTTACAAAGCCGGGCGCGAACCTACTCCGTATTGGTGATAGGCTTGTATGAGTTGTTAGATCCAACGACCTAACTCATTGAGCCACCCGGGCCCCCTAGTAATAATTTAACGTTTATAAATGAGTAAAAGGAGTATTAACCTCCTAAAAAGATTAAGTAAGACAAACGACATCAAAATTGTTCTCATTTTTGGAGTAAAGTGACGGCAGTGTACCGTTATTCAATAAGTATTGAACAAGCTAAGTACTACACGAATCAGAAGGGCATACAAGACTAATACACCCTAACGTTTGTGTGTACACTAAATGTTACAAATAAGGTGATGGTTTGCTTTGTGGTTATACAAGAAAGATTTTGGATTATACTGATTTGACGTCGGCCCAACGATCAAACATACCGTCGGGGCAGACGTCTTGCCGACCAATGCACAGTATTTGAACGTTGGATATTGATCGGGAAACCATTGGAAATAAGACATTGCAACGTCGGGCCAACGTCGAGCCAATTAGTCGCGCCAACGTCGACCCGATGAGCAAAATGACGACGGGCCAACGTTGGCATTCGACGTCAAACCAACGTCAGAGACGACCGTTAACCGACGTTGGACCAACGTCACTTTGCAGACTGGGTGGCAATTTAAATCATAATTATGAGAATAAAGGTGTATTTGTTTTCTAAATATGCAAAGGCACGTGCACAATCATTCTCCGTGTTTGTTTTGTCAATATTTACAAACGGAAGTAAAGGGATTCACTAATGCGCATACGCGCTAATATCTGACATTTGATTGGTCGGCTGTACCAGCCAGCAGCCTGACGGATTCTTACCACTAAGAGCGTTCAAGCCCTCGTCCAGCGAAAGTGCCGATAGAGGGCGCAGTATTATTCAAGTTATAAAAGTACATGAATATTTTATATGTGTTTTGAGGGGTGATACTAAACAGAGTCGATTAGAGTCGACTAGGGTCTACTACTGAAATAGCGCAAAATAAACATTTAAAAGTATTGCATTACTTTGTAGATGATATTAAATGACTTAAATATTTATAAGTTAATTTTATTGATGTTTTAGTTCTCACGGAGTGAAAATATACAAGAAAGATCGGCGCGATTTACTTCCGGTTTACCAAAATAGAGACGAGTAACTTTTATAAGCAATACTTTTAAGAACTCAATAAACAAACGCTTTTTTGTTAAGAATAAAGGTTTATAATATGATAATAGGTGTTACCTAACTTGGGACGAAGTTCAATATTTTTTTTTAAACAATATTAATTCAGATATATGGACCAATAAAAAAAATTCAAAGTAGACCGGAGGCGGATCCAGACTTTCTTAAAAGAGGGGGCAAATAGGGGGACCCAAACCCAACGTCTCAATTTCATAGAAAATATTATTTCGGACAGGAGGAGGAAGAAATGAAACTCAAATTAATGATATTGTCAGTCTCGTGGTATATGCTTAATGGGCTAGAACACACTGCGATTTTGAGTCATTTTTTAACATTTATAACCGGAAGTAGTTCCAGAATTTCAACTATGCATACAACATTTTAATTAACGAGTTTATTACAAATCTATGAGTTGAAAAGAAGGTACGAAACGTCTCACTATACATTTTTACCCCGGTACGTAATGTCCCGATCTAGGTACGAAACGACCAGGTTACGAAACGTCCTGCACCCTTCCAGATTACTGCGCATCCGATTTTCTGCAGATTTAACCATGTATTGGTTTCCGGTGTGTCATTTCCGGTGCAAGGAATTTAAGCCATTAGTGATATGGATCTGGAATCAAAATATTGCTATTTCTACCATAGTTGGGACTTCGTCCCATAATATGATAATAGGTGTTACCTAACTTGGGACGAAGTCCAATAATTTTTTTAAACATTAATATGAGACAGGTGCTACCTGTAGTGACAGCGAAGCACAATCCACATTATCTAATATTTAAATCATGTAAATCCTTGGGATGATTGAAATAGAAATTTTACTTACTTTTGTGTACTTTTTGGAGTGTACTGTAGTACAATGTAAGGATGCTCTTTCCATCTATTGAAACAGGCACGGCCATGAATGCTCGCGAATCTGAAAATTATCTGACAATTTCACGCTCATTCAGTGCATCAAAATAGTGTCGAGATTTTTTGGGCCAAGATATATCAGGGACGACCTTTTTAGGGTCGATATATATCGGGGACGACTTTTAACATTAATAACCGGAAGTAGTTCCAGATTACTGCGCATCCGATTTTCTCCAGATTTAACCATGTATTGGTTTCCGGTGCATGAAATTTAAGCCATTAGTGATATGGATCTGGAATCAAAATATTGCTATTTCTACCATAGTTCGTCCCATATTACACAAGACAGTGATTTTCAGCTTTTTCTGGTCTGAAATTTTAGCTATTTATTTGTCTTTTCTTCAATTGAGCTGTACGACTGTGTGTTAGAGACGACAAATATGGATGGGCTGTTGTTGAGAAGTCTACAAATCATTGAGTAGTAAGATGGGTGTTAAATAGGTTTGATTTTTATTTATTATCATATAAAATAATAGATATGTACTTACAGAGACTTAATTTTTCATATTTTGCATGTATTTATTTATTATTTCGTTTGGTAACAAAATCACCGGTAAATCTAACCCGAATAATCCAGTCGTTATATTACTCTCCCGCTAGTCGTTGCATTAACGCCTGGATGCATTCATTGAAAAAATCCGTCAACCGGAAATAGTAAATCGCTATGACTTATGGGTATTGCGACATAAAATAGGAGGAGCTAAAGTGTTTGTAAATAATGTCCAATGGAGCGATCAGATGATGTAATGTTGTATGCAATACACATATCCGGATAAATACAACCAAACATGAAATAAAACTTAAATGAATAATTAATATTTTTTAAATATTAAAACATAATGATTTTTATTTCAAAGTTGGAAAGTAAATAAAAGCTTGAATTGAATTCCTTCTTATAATGATTTTTTAATTTCATTTAAAATAAAGATTTAAAAAAAAATGTATTTTATGATACTGATGGCCGATTAAAATTGTTTGTCATGCATTAGCTGTCAGTTGTAATATACAGGATGTAACCAATATACAAGAAGAGCTCCTACTGTGAAGTCATCCAGCGAAAGTGCCGATAGAGGGCGCAGTATTATTCAAGTTACGGTAAATCCAATATGGCGACACCTTTGTCTAATAAAAACCTGTGCCATTCCGGAACGGATAGGATGAAGACGATGTATATTGTGTAGGATGTATTTAATCTGGTGTTGTTTTATTTTTGTTGTTGTTGGTTTGGTTTGTTTTTTAATATTCTAATAATTTACAATATTGAATGAAACTCATATTAAGAAAAAAAAAAAATTATTTATCTTTCAACAATATTTCAGCTATATCATGGCGACCAGTTTTAGTGGTGGAGGAAGCCGAAGTACCCGGAGAGAACCACCGACCATGGGCAAGCAACTGGTAAACTTTATCACTTGCGACTGCGAGTCGAGTGCACCCGTTTGTGTAATTTATAAAGCCGGGCGCGAACCCACATTGGTGATCTGCTACATTGTATGAGTTGTTAGATCCAACGATCTAACTCATTGAGCCACCTGGGCCCCTCTGGGGTGTATCAAAAAAGTTATCTCTGAAAAAAGTATAGGGTACCCATTTTATACCTTTGTTGTTAACTGCCCCTGGCAGTCGTTTGAAATTATTTTTGCCATTTTCTGGAAATAGTATTTTTCTAATTTATGATATCATTATGCGTGAATATAGCATGACCTTTAGTCACAGTTTCAAAGATTTGTAATATCACTGCTTTTTGAATATACATTAACATTAGTCAAACCGAATTTATAGGATAAGGAAGATTTGATATCTAAATCCCGAAAGTGTGTTATTGTTTCCAACTGCTGACTTAATATCTTATCTAATTGTAAATCATTTGCAGTGTTTTTGACCTTGGTAGCCATTCTAATATATAATAAATTTTAATAGGAGCAATGAAGTGAAACAAGTGGCGAATGTTCACGTGACTTTCATTGTAATGTCTACATGTACCTATGGATACCATCTTTGAAGTAGTAGCATTATATTTGGATCTGTTGATGTGCGCTCCAATCAAAACAATAAAGCCAATTACTCCCGTAAAAATTGATATATAAATATGGGGTCTATAACACATTCAACAGTAACAATCATATCATATAAATGAACGAATTCAGTGGATTACTATGATGGACGAGTGCAGACCACTACTACATGCTTCTGTCACGATGAAGCTTGGTACAATTAGCCAGAACACTACTAAAACATTTGTTTAACTACATATATATTTGGAATATGTGATTGATCGCTAAGGAACCTGTTGATTTTCTTTTCCAAATAACTTAGAAATCATCACCTATAGTGAAATCATGCAGTCATAACGACATCATTTCCTTTTTAAGAGTTATTTGTTACACAAAATTATGATTTCAAACCGTCTTCACGATAACATTGTCGTGTTAAAAAGCGCGTTATCCGATAACATCAACCGTGTCAAAGGTTACATTTTATCGTTGTACCAAACTTAAAACAATGAAGTTTTCAGCCGATTTAAGCAAATCTGGACTCCAACCTTTTTTTGATAGCTTCTGGAATGAAGGAAAAAGAGTGGAGTGTAGTTTTTTTTTGTCCAAAGCTAGCCATCTATTTGTATAACCAGCGATAATGTAAGAAAATCTTACTACGCTTTGTTAAGTATTACACTTTAAGGGAGCGTATCTCTTGTGTTGTAAAATAATTTCCCGTGTTCTATCTGCTGCCCATTGAACATTAGTACGTGAATGCAAAGAAATAATGCTTTCCTGAAAAAAAGATAAAGCATTTAATGAAATTGACCTTTTCCGTTGGACATTGGTTTTCACGTTGGCAAATGTTTACAACCGCGTTAACGATAAGTACCGATTTCACGATAACGCGTCAACCCGGGTGACAATGGATATATCCCGAGCCTCGTGCAGGATGTTTATGTGGTCGTACCTTTTACAGGATTTTATCACTTTTTTAACATGACTTTTAAAAAAAAATATTACTTTATATACTTCTCTTTTAAAATAAACTATTACTTATTTCATTCCTTTTTTTAAAATAAGCTTTTTAATCGCTAACCATAATGGATATCCCGAGCCTCGTGCAGGATGTCTAAGTGGTTATAACTTTCAATATAATTGTTTTAAAAATAAATAATATATAAATAGAAATGATCGCGGACTACCTAAGAGGACATCTTGGTAGGTTAAAAAGTTCCCATGTATTAAACTTAATTTCTTCGATAAAGCTAAAGAATAAAACATTTTTTTTTAATTAAGGGAAAGGGAAGGCCCACCCCCATATTGCTCATGGCCTCGACGTACCATTAATTCAATCAATATCCAGCCGAGGTTAAATTAACAAGACACGATGAAATACATATTGGCCTTTATTTAAAAGATTCAAATATTCAAATCAAAACAAAAGTTCAGGAAAAAAAATGTATAAAACACGATTAATAAGGATAAAGAAATTTGTGCATGTGTAAAACTTGTCAGTCTTTCATAATTAAAATATTTGGCTTTAAAAAAAATCCAATACATTGATTTTGTATCTTATGTATGTATCATCATCTCATGTGTTCATTTAGTGAACTTCAGATACGTCAAGCATTTTCATGTCCTATACCGATAATGATTTTAAATTTATAAGCGCTTTTATTTTGCTTTGACAAACATGAATCTGACCTGAATTTCAACATGCATGTGCTTTAATAATATGATTTAATACTCAAATACTATTTATGAGTTATTTGGCAAAAATAATATTTCATATCTCAGTCGAAAAGAACTATAAAAGTTACTCGTCTCTATTTTGGTAAAGCGGAAGTAAATCGCACCTATATTTCTTGTATATTTTCACTCCGTGAGAACTAAGACGTCGCGCAAGGTGTTGCGTTTTTAGCGAATATCAGAATAATTTGTAATCATAATAAAAATATACAGTACCCCTGCCTGTAAATATCTGCAATTTATATATCATGATATTCGCTGAATATAGCAGATTAAGATTAATAACATTTTCTTCTAATTAAATAAAGCATAATTAAGATTTATGAATATTAAACAGTCATACACGTATTTTAAATGCCTGTCACGCGTAACATTTTACAACCTTTACTCCTATACAGGGGCGGATCCAGGATTTCAAGCTAGGGGGGGCGAACTTAAAAAATTTGCGAATTTTTTTTTGGTATTTCGTGTGAAAATTCACGATTTTACGCCAAAAAAGCAGATTACAGAATCTCCCTCCTACCCCTAACCTACAGAATCTCCCTCCTACCCCTAACCTCCAATTCTAAAAATGAAACCGTGGTGAGCAAACTACATTATATGTCAAATTTGTAGTTTAAGTTTCACTTCAATCCATTGAGTGGTTATTTAGGAGTTGCGGGTTGCAGAATCATCCTCCTACCCCCTCCACCCGGCCTTCAATGAAAAATCTAAAAACCATTGTGCACAACTACAATGTATTTCAAGTACATTATACAGTTTAAGTCAATCCATTGCGTGGTTACAGTCAGGGGAGTTGCGGATTGCAGAAATCTTACAGACGAACGGACGAACGGACGGACATCAAGTGTTTGAGCAACGGGCGTAAAAACCTCATTACACTAAAAGATCAAACAACAAAAATGTATCAAAGTTCTCGAGAAATATGTTTACGGAAATCAGGTGTGAGATATGCATAAACCATTTGTCGAGATTATTTTCACACTTTCATGTGCAGTTGTAGATATTAATTTATTACAAATAAATTGTAGTCAGAATTGTTTGCTAAAAATGTGTAAAAAAAATTGTACAGACATCCATTGGTAGATATAAATAATATAAACGTACCCGGACAAAGGATTTGTTCACACTTTCTTGTGCAGATACCTCGGGCAGATGCAGAGATTGTTACAAATAAATTGCTGCTAATTTTTTTTTTTATTAATATGTTACTTTTGTATTTTAATGTACACTATACCATCGCGTATTTTTACTGATCTTTACTTGAAAAGTAAAAGGCAACATTTTCGGGTATTTGTATACAAATCAAACTTATATTTTTTTTTCATATGAAATTGCAGAATTTCGAATTCAAGAACTATTTGACCCATTATTTAAAGAGAAATGACCATTTTCTTGGGACACTCAAGTATCTACACACTGTTTCAGTTTCATCATCCGATTCTCTCGTTATAGGTTTTCGTTGTATGTTTTATAAATGAGATCAATAGTTAAATTAATTATTCGAAGTATTGATTGAATTTACTTTTTAAATTACCTTTGACTTTTCTCGTCTCGTCGAGGAATAAGAAATGTATCCAATCTTGCTTGTTTTCTTGGTCTATAATTTTCGTCCATTTTATGATTTCTAAATAGCACGTGTACAGGTAGTTGTAAAATTGACTGCAGAAATAATGTTTAATTAGCGTGAGAAAATAGTTGATAACCAATCAGAATGGAATAATCTTTGAACTACTGACGGCGAATACGTATATGAATCAGCGAACGTGTATTTACAATGTGTAAGAATATTTTACTACAGGTCACGAGTTAACCATTCATGAAAAAGTTATTTATTGAACTGCTTAATTAACGTTGTATAACATATGCTTTGCGAATTTTAGGGGGGCGCACGCCCCGCACGCCCCCTCTAAATCCGCCACTGCTATATCTATGTAACAAAAGTATAGAACCCGTCGTTGGATTTTTGGTGAAATTTTGTACAACACTTTCATATGACGGCATAATATAAGGGTCGACGTCATTTTAGATTTGGACGCCAACTACGCCATGTCCGATAAAAAATCTACAATGTAAGATTCTGTCCCAATTGATGTACTATGAGTGACAAAGTGGAAGCAGATGACAAATAAGTGATCAAAAAGTTTTCAGTAAGTAACCAAAATTTTATGTAATAATCCGTTTGTGATGGCAAATTATTCAGCACAACTATTTGAAACATGGTCAAGTATTTATTTTATTTGAGCATTTTAAAGACGTCAGTTAAAATTGTCCAATGTGTGAATTTAATCCGTCTTGACGTTAAGTATCGAAATTCACGCGTATGAAAAATACCGTATCTGATAATGAAAAAATAAATAAAATGACTGAAATACGTCTTTTTTATCATATATCATAATATTACAATGACTTTTGATTTTCACAAGAAATAGGAAAACTGCATAAAAAAATGTCCGTTATACAGAAATGTCCAATGTTACATTTTTCAACCAGAAACGTCATTCAATGTCTTCGCATGGTAGAATTAAATCTGACATAGCATGTTGAATTGTCCACGTGCAAACAAAAGAAAATCATTCTCAAAATACATTTTTGATCTACATTGTTTAGTTGAAATTTCTTTGGAATTGACTGTAAAAAGAAAAAATTACAACGAAAAATGCTTGTCACATACAAATGTCCAATAGTTTCATTTTTGACGTCAGACGTCATTAAAATTTAAAATCTAAAACCATATGGTAAACATTATACGATCATAAAAAAATAATTCACACAACAGAAAAAAATATGAAAACATTTTAGAAATACGTTTTTTACATTAATTTCAAAATTGTAATTTTTTTTCGATGCACTTCAAAAAACAAAAAAATATACCCGAAAATGCTTGTCCCAAAAAATGTCCAATATTGCACGCTGAACTGTGAACGTCGTCAAATATCAAAATGTCTTGACGTAATGAAAACAAAATACCTCACCGATCTTCAAACAATTTGCAAATAAAACCCCCCTTTACTAACTTAAATGAGTGATAAATGAATAAATAATAAAATAAATAAATAAATAAATAAATAAATAAATAAATAAATAAATAAATAAATAAATAAATAAAATGTTTACATACGTGTACTTTATTTTCAGAAATGAAATTATCAACAAATCTGGATCAGTATACGCAAAAACCGAAAAGACAAAAACAAAAACAAAAACAATATTATAATGAAAGAAAGAAAAACTCAAAAGCGGAAAATAAACTGCAACACGGGAAAAATCTAATTCGAAATGAGAAAATTGAAACCATAGGAAATGCTATATTTATTTTTATGTGTTTTTCTTTCTTTTTTTTTGGGGGGGCAAATTTGGAAAACAAATCTTCCGAAGTTTGAATTCTTTATTCAGAAACAAGCAATGTATAAGTAAAAATTTTCTTTGATATATTTACTTCACATATTTTCAAAAGGCTGTTTATTTTTAATTTCACATTTATAATAAAACAATGTATTTTTATATTCTCTTGAAACGAGGAAGGGTAAATTTGACAGACGTTTATATTGCAAGTGTAAATTATGACATCCCAAACACACACAAAAATAACCTTCATATGGTCCTATATAAAATGGATTGAAAATTACGCTAAAAAACAAACAAAGCTTCAATCTTTAATTCTTATTCTAAACCATACGTTTATAACGTTCTTTTAAACGTTACGTTTGATAACGCAACACCTTGCGCAACGTCTATTAAAACATCAATAAAATTAACTTATAAATATCATTTAAGTCATTTAATATCATCTACAAAGTAATGCAATACTTTTACATGTTTATTTTGCGTTATTTCAGTAGTAGACTCTAGTCGACTCTGTTTAGAAAAACCGGTTTTGAGTTAATTTGCTTAATTATAGACTGCTTATAATTTGCATGAATGTACTTGTATGTGTAATGGCTGCTATAAATGTCGGCATCTATTTTCTGTTTTGACTTCTGGTCCTATGACAGTAGGTGTGCAGATAGGCACTTGCCACATGTGCACTGGCTGTAGGGGTCCAGACGTCAAAACACAGAAATGTATGCATAAATATTATCTGGATATGTATTAATTTTGTATTGCATGACATGTTTTATTGTGCTGTATTTAATTTTTAATTTTGTAATTTTATTATGCATGTCTGTTTGAAAAGCTCTTGAGAGCTTAGGGTACGACAATTTAACTTGAAGGGGGGGGGGGGGGGGGGGTTATGTTTTTTTTCTAAAAAAATATTCTGATTCTCAATGTTGCTGAAAAAAATATTCTGATTTTGGTAGAGGAAAAAAAAATCATCTGATTCAGAGTTTTTGTCATAAGATCTAATGTTAAATTCTGGAAAAAAATTTCGCGCTTTGCCCGACAGAAAAAATTAATATTCTGACTCGTGTTGTCCGAAAAACAAATTCCGAATGAAACAAAAAACCATAACCCCCACCCCTTCAAGTTAAATGGTCGGTCACTTATATTGTACTGACCGACGGATGAGCCCGAACGTCAATAGTTACCAATACAATACAATATTTTTATTCCAATTAGGGTCCCTCAAGGGGCAATAACAAATATACATTCATAATTATATCAACAGTTACAACAATACAGAATGGAGATATATGTTTTTAAACAAGACAATTCTAACTATTTAAATGATATATGTTACAAAAAATATATAAATAAATAAATAAATAGGCCGTGTTCGGCAGCACGACCCGAGGAGAGGCAATGAGTAATGTATAGTTGCAGTGTATCATATGGTTGAAGAATGGACTACATGTATGCGATTACTTAGCTGGAGGAGACACCAGGGGACGATGCTTAAGAATTGTGTTTTGATTCTCCCCGTGTCTGATCCAGCAAAGCAAGCGGTTCAAGTAGTAAAACATCATGTGTTTGATGAAAGGACTGTGATTACTTAGCTGGAGGAGACACCAGGGGACGGTGCTTAAGAATCGCATTTCGATTCTCCCCGTGTCTGATCCAGGAAAGCAAGTAGTTCAAGTAATAAACTAAAATGGGAATAAATAGATGTATCGTTTATCTGCAACAGACACCAAGGGACAGTGCTTCAGGAAATGTATTGCATCTACTAAGATTAGCAATGAGCATTCCTCTTCGTGTCTAGTGCAGACAAACAATAATATATTTTAGACATTAATATGTAGATTTTGTTAATAAAATTGAAGCAGTGTTATTCAGTTATTTAAATTATCTGCAGTATTTATAAATAAAGTGACACAACTCTTTCAAAACTGATACATCTTCACAGGTCATTAACCAGTAAAATTTTTCTCGAGGATTTAATTGTAGAAAATTGTTACACGATTGAGATATTGTTTTGAACAGCTGTTGTCGCTCCTCTCTAAATTTGCTGCAGCAAAGTAGAAAATGAATTTCATCTTCTACCTCTCCCGAGTCGCACTGCTCACACAACCTTTGGTATGGAGGGATACCCTGGTATCTACCAGTCTCAATATGTAGACGATGTGCTGAGATTCTTAGTTTAGTTAAACATCTCCTATGCTCAAAATGACCAATAACTGATTTTTCCATAGTTCCAAAAAGCCCTCTTTGATTAGTCTATTGAGGCTGTTTTTTGAAATTTTCTTTCCTTTCAATTGACTAATTGTTGGAACATTTTGAAGTATACGTTGGAGAGATCCGTACCATGATGATTTGTTTTGATTATATAGTTGTTTGATTGTTCATAAGCATTTTGTAGTAAAGGAAATTTTTCTAGATATTCAAGTCGGTTCCAATAGTGGAAAATACTTTTTATAATATCGTAATAGAGTGGGAAACGACCAAGTTCTGACAAAACAGCAAAGTTGGTGGTTTTTTTATGAACACCTAAAATAAATTTACAAAATTTAGTATGTAATTTTTCACCAATGAGATTTGAGTAAATTCTGTCCGGAGATACAGTTCCATTTCTAAATCTAGCTGTATTTGAGTTAAAAGTGCCCCATATTTCACAGCCATAAAGTACAATGGGCTTGATTGTGTGATCAAATATATGTATACTAGTTTTTGGTTTGGGGTTTAGTGAGAGAAAATCTTTCTGAAGTTTAAAATATGCTTTCAAACTTTTCATATAAAGTTCATCCTGAGCATAGGAGAAAGTCCCAGAAGCACTAAAATACACACCTAAGTATTTGCAGTGTTGTACACATTCAAGTTCACATGCTTTGTACTTAAATTTATGACGTAGGTGCCTGCCTGCCTTGTTGGAGACCAATATTTTGGTTTTAGTTGGGTTAACTGTCAAACACCAATCATTACATTAACTATCAAGGATATCAAGTTTTGCTTGGAGGCCTTCTGCAGTAGAAGATAACAGAATTATATCATCTGCATACATAAGGCAGTGGATAGGCTTATCATTTAATTGTATCGGATCTGGGCAGTTCCTGATGTAATCTGGGAAATCATTTATAAATATCTTAAATAAGTTGGGGCTTAGATTGCCGCCTTGTTTTACCCCAATTTTAATAGGAAAGAAATCTGTTATACCATTTGAAACTTTAACACAAGATTTGCTAATTTCATACATTCTACTTATTATATTATAGAATAGGGAGCCTACCCCAGCGTGTAGTAATTTGATTTTGATACCGGTGTGAATGATAGTGTCAAATGCCTTTTGAAAATCTACAAAGCAGGCAAACACTCTACCATCTTTAGAGTTACAATATGTATCAATTATACATTTCAATATAAACAAGTGATCAGTTGTTCTGGCTTTCCTTGTAAATCCAACCTGACATGTATCAATAATTTGATGTTTTTCTAAAAACATATCTAGTCTGTTATCTAGGATAGAATTGAAGAGTTTTCCTAGTGCACTTGTAACTGAAATACCCCTGTAATTGTTAGGATCCGAGATGTCACATGCTTTATGAATAGGTGTAATATATCCAACAGCCCAATTTTTTGGATAATTTCCACTGAATAGACAAGAGTTGAAGAGTTTTTCGATGCTGGGCAATAATTCATTTTGAGCACATCTCAACATATTAGTGGAAATGTTATCTAGTCCAGGTGATTTTCCACATTTTAACTTAGAAATGGCCTTTGAAATTTCAGCTTTACTGATGTGCATGTCCAGCTCATTAAAAGTTGTTTGTTTTTCTAACATGTCAAGCTGGATCTCAAGGTTTTTCAACCGCTCTTTAAATTCATCCTTCACTTGATTCAATTTTTCAAAGTGAGACACCCAGGAGGGTGGGTCAACAACAGAGCCCCTCTGATCTTTCTCTTTCTGTTTTCTAAGGTCATTTATAAGATTCCAATAGAGTTTTGGATTATTATCATGTAGTGAGTCAAGTTGATTGATTAAAGTTTGTTTATATTGTCTATACTTAAATTTTCGCAATTTGTTATATTCTCTCTGAAGTTTGTAATAATGGTTTTTGACATAATTGTCTCGAGGAAATTTTGAATAAATTTTACCATAATTAATCAAATTCAATCTAGATTTTTTCAAGTCTTTATCAAACCATTTTTTGTTTTTTGGGGAATCTTTTTTATATACCTTGCATCTGTTTAAAGAGGATTTTGCTGCAGAAAATAGAATTTCAGAGAGCTCTGCTGCCGCACCATCCACTGAAATCTCTGTTCCTTCAATAGTATTTGAAATGAAATTTTTGAGTTTACTTTGTATTTCTGTGGAGCACAATGCAAACCGGAATTTTTCAGATGATTCTTCAGACCAAATAAAATTTGGAGATATGGGCTGTACAAATGTGTTATCGGTTTTTTGTTGGGATACAAATTTAGCTGACATTGTCCATTCCAGTTTGCAGTGTGCATCAGAAAGAGTGGGAATAAAGTTGGTTACTTTAAAATATAGAACTTGGTCCAGGATACCCTCCGACACCATAACGTAATCCACCACACTGGCTCCATTTGGAGTATAACAGGTGTAATGGCCAAGCATATCCCCAAGGACCCGACCATTGAGGACCCTGATTTGGTGACTTATACATAGATCAAGTAGGTCTTTGCCTCGAGTATCAAGTGTTATATCTGGACTACTTCTTTTCAGCAAATTTCTGTCAATGGGATAGTTGTATGTAGGAGAGTAACTATTGTCATCATTTACTATAAAATCTGGCTCTGAAGCAGTTCTAGCATTAAAATCTCCACAAAGGAGTATGTTACCTGACATTTTATAGGTACTTATGTCTTTTTCAATACAATCAAGAATATCCATGTCAAGTCCTTGGGTGTATGCCGAGCCACTAGGTGGGTAATAGACTAAGCATATATACAAGTCATCTGAAAAACCAAAAAAATCTCTTTCTAATTTAACCCATTGAAATTCAGGGCTTGTATTTTTTAAGATTCTTACATATGGTTTAATTTCATTTTTCCTTAAAATTGCTAATCCACCAAAGTGACGGTTATTTTTCTTTGATATAGACCTGCATATCCCATGGTAATGAAAAGGGCCAATGGTGTGAATATCTGTATTGTATCCGACATGTGTTTCTGCCAGGAAAACAAGACCATATTTTTCTATCTCTTTCAAAAAAAATGGGGTCAGATGTTTTGTCATTGCTCTTGGACTTTAAACCTCCAGTGTTCCAAAAACACATTTTAATTGAGGTGTTTATACTGGTTTTTATTGTCATTTTTCAAATAAAAATAAAATAAAATATGTATTTGATGACAAATGTAAAATATAGTAAATTTTTTGTAGTCAAAATTAAAAAAAACAAAAACAAAAACAAAAATTATCGAAAGAGATTCCTTCAGTTCCGCTAAACAATTGTTCAATAATTATTATTAATTCTTTTCAATAATATGAAAAGTGAAAAGTAGCAAATATGAAATTATCTGAAAATTTGTGATATTAACTATATCAGCTGTTTATTACAATAGCAAAATATGCATGAATCAATCATTGTGCCTTTCACGGATAATTCTGGTATTGTCTACGGCCTCTTCGTCCTGGTGATTTGCTTCTGGAACGGCGCGGTGGCGGTGGTATGTCCAAAGCAATATGGATGGCTCTTTTGATATTCCCTGCGAGTAGAGAAATACCCGTCATTTAGATGAATTCCATCTGGCTGCAAGAGATCCTTGTTTGGAATTCCATTCACTAACATATTAGGATGCTCTGTGAAGAAGATGCTATCTACTCCTAAACATTTCTGCCTTAGTAGAACATTAATGATTTGAGCAGAAGTTGAGTTATTTAGTGTATCGCATCTGGGCGTCGTGAAAGAAATTACCACTTTAACCAGGGGCCATTTTGCACAAATAGTTGTAACAAGCTCAAATAGGTCATTCACACATTGTTGTGGATTTTTCTTCTTCAAGTCATTAGTAAGTGAGTGAAGTACAAGTACTGTTGGTTGAGTAACTACTGTTTGCAGGTAGGTACTTGTATCTTTCATTGTGTATTGAATTGTTTTTTGTACATTAGCCACAGTAGTTAACTTGTCAGCTTTTATGCCTTCAATGTTAGATGTTCCTATTAGTAGGACTGAAGGTTGCTGTATTTTAGTGGGAGGTTGTAGATTTGTTGGTGCCCTTAATTCTTCATGTACTGATGAAGCCATGCTTGTTTTTAGTTGAATTATTTCATCTTTCGAGATGTTAAACTTTGTCGTTAGGTCTTTAATAGTTTGCGTTAGAGATTCATTTTCTGCCATTTTGTATTTTAGTTGGTTTTGTAAATAGTCATGGTCTTCATTCTTTTCTGCTATGCATCTCCTCTGTTGTTCTTGTGCTTCAGACAAAAGTTTCCTCTCATGTGTTAAAGTTTGTTCATGTAGTTCTTCACGAAGCAGTAAATTAGCTTTAACTGTGTGAAGCTGCTGTTCCAAAAATTTGTTTTCGTCCTTCATGTTGCGCAGTTTAGTTTCAAGAGATGATATAGTGTCGGATGTTTTCATCTTTTCAGTTGAACTATCATTAGGCATGGACAAGGACTTTATGTGACCTATGATTTCATTTTTATTGTTGGTAGTTGCCTGTTCAAGCTTGAAAAGTGCATTTACGAATGCATCTTCCAGCCTGTCAATGTCTGATCGATTGACTAGATTATTGTTCATGTCACATTGCACTTCATCAGATATTTTGTCAGAAATTTTCTTTACATGTGTATTATCTTGTGGGTTCACTTTCTGTATATTAGCCTGAGTAGAGTCTAGGATAACATTATGTTCTTTATTTGGTGGTAATTTTAGGCAAGTTTGTTCGGATTCAACAGAAGTTTGAACTTCAACACCTGTTTCCGAGTTACCTCTGGACTGAGGCTCATAACTAGGGCTAACTATTGTAGGCTGTGAACCTATGACAGGCAGGGGGCCTGACAAATGATGCATAATTGACAACAGGGCAGGGAAATCTTTGGTTGCAAATTCATGGTAATGGTTACCCTGTGCTTGAATGAGAATATACAGAATATACATGAATACTGGCCATAATAATACATATCAAATTATCATACACGAACCTTGGGCCATCGTACGAATCCTTGGTCTGTTTGTTTTTCAATTCCTCTGCATGTGACGTTCCATGGGATTGTCCATAACTATGAATAAAAATAGTGGCCAGTGAGTAGAATTTAATTGACTTCGAACCGGTTTCAACACGGATGTAATTTTTTTGGTTGAGTGCATATCCAGCTAATTCAGTCATCGCGTGACTTTGATAACGTACTCGCCAATATTATAGGTGTCATTTAAATTAACAAAGAATGCACGATGATTGAACATTAAATCGCAATTGAAAAACAAACTGCTCAATATAAAAAAATTATGCTGATATCCACATAATCTTGAAATGCTTATCGATAAGAAAATGTTATTTGTATCAGTTTAATTTAACGAGAAAATACTTCCAAATCAATTTTTAAAAAGTGCATAAAAACCTGGATTAATCATGTACAATCCTTATTAATTTACGATTAATTGACAGATATAAAAACCATTGCTGTTGTATTATTTAAGGGGGGAACTGTCGCTTCTTTTTGCATTTTGATTTGACGTTTATGTTTTCATAATAAAATGAAGACATGTATTGTTCTGTGAATTAAACTGAGTACCCCGAGTGGGGTGACAGGTCTATCCGCGGACTGTTGTTTCTGTTAGCTAGCACTATAAAAATTCAACTCAGAGTTTTGGTCTAGTACAAGATGGACCGCATTATTATCTCATTGAAAATTAACTTGTTCTCGCCATGATATAGCTGAAGAGTTGCTGAATTGGCGTCAAACAACTCACTCACTCGCTCACTCACTCATTGCCATTGGTTTTCTCTACATATTCCAGTTTCCTTCACCAATGAAATTGAACGCCACGGTATAACAGAAATATGGTTGATAATTACACATCTATAACCCAATACACAATCTTCTAACATATCAGGCCTGCAGGTATTGAAAGCAACCATGATAGCAGGGAAGTAAGAGCAATAACATTGAACCCAATAATCGTGTTTATCATATACTTACATAAGATATGTTTAATTTTGCATATGCACGATAAATCCGAAATGTAATAAGTCTTATCTCCCAGGGTTGTAATAACCTGAGCCGTATTACATGGTGGGGGGGGGGGGGTAATAATGTGTGCGACCAAGTGACATAGAACCTTGGACAACATAGAGACCCAAACAGAACGGAAATGAGACCAAGTGACATAGAAACTCGGACAACATAGAGACCCATACAGAACGGCAGTGAGATCAAGTGACAGGAAATTCGGACAACATAGAGATCTGCACAGAGTGGAAGTAATTCCAAGTGACATAGAAACTCGGACAACATGGAGACCCATACAGAACGGAAGTGGGACCAAGTGACAGAGACATTCGGACAACATAGAGACCTAAAGAGAACCAGAGAACGGAAGTGATACCAAGTGACATAGAAATTCGGACAACATAAGAGATCCATACAGAACGGAAGTGATAGCCAAGTGACATAGAAACTAGGACAACACAGAAACCCTTACAGAACGGAAGTGATACCAAGTGTAATTTTCTTCCTCATTTAACAAAAAGAGAAAAAAACAGTTAAAGACATAGTGTTGATAATATAGGGGGAAGTTACAAGGTTTTGGTGACAGAACAACTTCATTTTGGGGCAAACACCAACAAACAACAATACCAATAAAAGGTGAAAAAAAATCACAGCAGATACCGCTGGTCAATAGGTTATTCTAATATGACGTGCTGTTTTGGTTTTGTAAACAAAAGGGTATAAAAATCCCCGATTTATTATGACTTACACGCGCTGATGATCATGACGTATTTGGCTGTTATATTATACCCTTTTGTTTACAAAGCCAAAACAGCACGTCATAGAAATAATTTATGGAAGGAGTAAGTTTGTTGGAGATTTTAATATGGGTACACTATAAAGGAATGTGGATTAAAAATTTACCGTATATGTCCTATTAGAATTGATTTAATCAGTATTCAAAAATTTCAAAAAATTTCAAAATTTAAAAAATTTCAACAAACAATTTGTTTTCATAAGATTTCAATAATTTAATACCAACATCGTAAATTTTTGTTCCCCATAAAAACTATCAGATATGATTGTTGCCTTAATAAAACGTGTTTCTGTGACTTATAAATGTTATGAAATGAACGCGCATCGGGAGAGAAAGGTGCAATTGCACGTGTTTTGAGAACGATCAAGAAATGGACGCCATCTTATTAATTATCGGCATTGTTTACGGGGTTTGCCGAATCGTCATTAAATCAGTACAACAATGCACTTATTTCTTATTTTCTGTGAATCTGCTTTTAGTCGGCGTTAATTACGGACAAAGAACCATGCAAGTTTGCAGTTAAATAAGCAACAAAATACAAATTATTCGTTTTTACCTGTCACTAGTAAGGTCAGTTGCATACGAAGAAAGCGAGGTCAAATTTTTTGCTTGCAAGGAAATAATAAATCGATGGTAATTTTCGTTCTCAAAAGGCAAAAAGTGGTACGATAAGCTGTTTAATGTGAAATATTTACCTTTATTTCATCATTTTAAAGCTATTTACCAATTTCCAAAACATATAAATGTTGGGGTCAAAATCGTAGCTAATGCCTCTTTATATAATAATATTGAAAATCATATGTAATATAAAAATTAAGGACTTTTTACTCTGTCAATAAGAAATAATTTATGGAAGGGGTAAGTTTGTTGGAGATTTTAATATGGGTACACTATAAAGGAATGTGGATTATAAATATACCGTATATGTCCTATTAGAACAGAAATAATTTATGGAAGGGGTAAGTTTGTCGGAGATTTTAATATGGGTAACATTAGGGGTAAAATTTGCGCAGATAATGTTACCCATATTAAAATCTCCGACAAACTTACCCCTTCCATAAATTATTTCTTAAATAGGTGGAAAGGATAAAATTTCCCGATCTTACCTATCGTGTTTTGAAAGAAACCTATAGGAAACCCATGTGTATGCGAGAATTAAAATGTTTTATATGTTGCGATTTGCTTGGAAATTTTTAAAAGAAATTAATTTTATATACTTAAATGTAAATATATGTTACATGTACAAATTGGAATTCAGTAGGATCCAGAATCCTACTAGTACAAATTGGAATTCCAATTTCTACTAGTAGAAATTGGAATTCTGATTTGTACTGGATTAAAACCAGTATAAATCAGAATTCCAATATCTACTAGGATAAATCAGGATATCCAGATTTGTACTAGGAGGATCTAGGATCCTACTGAAATAAAAAAAATTGAAAAAAGGAGAAACATGAAAAAATAAATATCTGTTTTATGTCCCTTATGTAAAATCAGTAAAAGCTGGATTAAATTCTATTGACCCTAATTTACTATTGGAAATTTCTCATATTCAAGCTTGCCAGAAAAACCGGACAGTAAATGAAACTGCTAATCTGGTATCCACATGTAACTGTCACAGGCACTTGTTTCATTCAAAAAATATATGCCCCCTCCTCTTCCTTACTCCAAGGTAAACATCTACCCTTTTCGCCTTCCCCACTTCACCTCAATATTTTTCGCTTATTTGTGATCCTTTCGCTGACCCAATTATATCGTTACACTCCCGAGATATTTCTTTTTTCGACTGCCACATTTAAATATAACTACCGGGTCCCCTCTGACAAATTGGACAAGAATAGTCAGCGAACGTGGCTTATTAAAAATTTCAGTCAATGAAACGGATACAACCACTTCCGGTCCGGTTTAAATTGATTTAGAACATTTAAAAAAAGGTGCTTTAAAAATCAAATGTCAGTAATTTGGAGTTGAACATATTTTTAGAATCTGCATTGGAACAATTATCAGTATTTTAAAGGCTTACTTTACATTTGAGAGGAGATTATCGTGTGGCATTGTTACACATGGTCGGTCTAGAGAATTCCGAATGCATATGAAAAATCCAGCGCAAACCGGAAGTGGCTGTATCCGTTTCATTGACTGAAATTTTTAATAAGCCACGTTCGCTGACTATTCTTGTCCAATTTGTCTGAGGAGGGCCCGGTAGGTATATTTAAATGTGGCAGTCGAAAAGAGAAATATCTCGGGAGTGTAACGATATAATTGGGTCAGCGAAAGGATCACAAATAAGCAAAAAATATTGAGGCGAAGTGGGGAAGGAGAAAAGGGTAGATGTTTACCTTGAAGTAAGGAAGAGGAGGGGGCATATATTTTTTGAATGAAACAAGTGCCTGTGGTAACTGTGCTGGAAAATGTAATGCAACGCGATGGTCATGCCGCAAATCTAAGATACCTTGCTCAAGCAAATGCCACAAACAAACTTTGACCAAATGTTGTAATAAATAGGAAACTTAATCCAAAATTGTATTAAAATGTATTTTTCTCACTATTTGTAATTAAATTATCGCACAAGACTTATTTTATATTTCACAAATTTTACATATTTTTATGTTTTTCAATTCAGTAATATCCAGAATCGTACTAAGCTTTAAATTCAGTAATATCCTGAATCCTACTGAAAGCTTAGTAGGATCCAGGATCCTCCTAGTACAAATCTGGATTTCCTGATTTGTCCTAGTAGATATTGGAATTCTGATTTATACTGGTTTAAATCCAGTACAAATCAGAATTCCAATTTCTATTAGTATAAATTGGAATTCCAATTTCTACTAGTAGGATTCTGGATCCTACGGGATTCCAATTTGTACTGTAACATATACATGTATAACGTGCATTCTAAATATATGGTTTTATTCTTCTAATTTTTCTTTTATTTGTACATACACCCCAATTATTTTATACACAAATATGTCTTATCTATAATATATTGTAGATTTGGGGAAATTAATTTATAAAAATTTTTCACGACATGAGATAATTGAAATACTGCTAAAGATGGGGTTAAACACCAACCAATCAATTAATCAGTTTTATGCTACGGATGCAAAACCTCTAAAAGGAGCGTCCTCTAGTAACAATAACGCTTGATCACTTGACGTAAATGCGTGCCTCTTGATTTTAGAATGTCACGATCCTTACACGTATAATACAATAGTAGCTCTAATGAGTAATAACTTGTTATAAGGGGCATTTGGTGACAAGGCAATATTGTTCGACCATTTCCAATATAATATCTAGTTAACTTTCACTCATAAATACATCCCGATGCCACTATTTTATTGACTCCCGGTTTTTAGTGGGGTTCGTGTTACTCGATCTTTAGTTTTATTTGTATGTTTTGTAGATCGTTGTTCGTCCTTTTGCACTTTTTTTGCCATTGTATTGTCTGTTCTTCTTCGATATACACGTATTCTGATTGCCCCTTTTGGTATCCTCAAACTCGTCTTACTGTTTTGTAAACTTCATAATAGCCTATAATGGTCATGTGACGTTAAGCAACAACCAATCAATCAATATTAACAGAAAACATGCACCCGTGTAATCGATAGTACATGCATGATAATAAAGTGATACGAGATATGTACTGTTCTGGTCGGATATGCTTCAAAGTTTGTATTGCCATGGCGCTAAATCTACGGTAAAAAATTAAAAAGCCCGTAAGAGGGTGAATGCTGCTGCAAGAAGTTTTTTCCTGCGTGAAGGTGGAAGTTACATTCGACACCCATCAATTTCAATAAGGGAAGTGTCTCTCTACAGGAAAGATGGGGTTCATTTATCAAAAACGGGAAACGCCATATTTGTTAACGATATGCAGGGGGGACTTGAAAATTGTATATTTAGGAATAACAAATCATTCCCGTAGGTTAATTTTGATGGGGTGAGCAGTTATAGAACTGTTCGTTTGGCGAGATCATGGGAGACACAGTAAGGTGTAAGAGGCATGCCTGGCCCGGGTTTTGTTAGGTTTCACCTACGGTACCGTAGGGGGACAGGAAAGGAATATTTTTATTTTGGGATTCACTCATGATAGGCACCGGAGGAATCCACTCTACAATCGGTACCGATCGGGAGTTGTCCTCTATGAAAACCGAGAGTACAGGTCTTCAATAGGGCGTATCAGGCAATACCTTCATGGATTCATTTCCTACTCCGTGGGTTACCTAGAGGGGTGGTCACCTCCGTTACCGGAGGGGCACTGGCTTCCCCGGTATATTTGGCAGTCAGTTAGTCTCCCAGGGTCTTGGCAAAATTAAGCTGTGGCCATTTTCTTTCCACTTTGTCATTTAAATAATGAAACTGAATTGTACATGTATGTATATAAATATATTGTTTATATAAAATATTATATGTAATCATATATAGTTGTTTGTTGTGTGAGAGCTACCACATGGCTTAAGTCACTATCTTGCAATTAAATAGAATTTAAGCTAGCATATGAAGTAAGCCCTGTTACTATTCGAGCAGCTTCAGTTTGTACTTTTTCCAATCTATCAGAGTTGACAGCTCCACAATTATCCCATACTTCAGAACCATATTCTAATATAGGTCTAATAAATGTAATATAGATATTTTCCAAATATTGCCTATTAAGTTTAAATTTTAATTTTCTCAAAGTATTTAATTGTTTTGAGGCTCTTTTAATTATGATATTAATGTGCTTAGTCCACTTAGAATCACAACTAAAAATTACTCCTAGATGTTTGTGAGTGTTTACAGTTTGAATAAATGTATTATTAAAATCAAAGGTCAAGTCGTTTTGCTGATTATTAGCACTGAAAACCATAATATCAGTCTTACTTGGGTTAAATTTTACAAGCCATCTTTTTGACTATTCTTGAATATATTTGAGATCAATATTTATCATATTTTTCAGTGTAGTTTCATCATGCACGGTATGTCCAATTGACGTATCATCAGCAAACAGTCTACCAAGACCCAACATATCATCTGCTATATCATTTATAAAGATAAGAAATAACAAGGGTCCCAATACTGACCCCTGGGGCACACCAGCCTTGAGCTCACCAACACTAGAAATTGCATCTTTAATAATAACCCTTTGACATCTATTACTTAAGTAACTTTTCAACCAACACAATAATTCTCCCTTTACACCATATCTTTCCAGCTTTAAAATGAGACCTCTAATCCAAACTCGATCAAAAGCTTTGCTCACGTCAGCAAAAGTAATACTAGTCATGTCTTTGTTATCTAATGCAAGCAGAATAGTATGATATAATTCAACTAGTTGATGAGTTGTAGAATATCCTGGAATGAAAACAGATTGAAACTTACAGAGAAGACTATTAAATAATAAGTGGTTGAATATATATTTGAAACCTATTTTTTCAATACATTTGCTCACGCATGAAAGGAGAGACACTGGTCTATAGTTTGACGGCAAAGACTTGTTGTCATTTTTAAATAACGGAATTACAAATGCAGTTTTCCAGTTGTTTGGGAATATTTTACATTGAAAGGATTTATTAAATAGTAAACACAGTGGCTTTGCAACTTCATTCTTCACAGCAATTAACATTGTATTACTTATAATATCAGGTCCAACAGCTTTATTGGGATCCAAGGTATTTAGAACGTCAATTACATCTTGTTCACTCACTACTATTGTAGTTAAAGTATTACTACCCCTATCGTCAAAATCAGGTAGTTCTACCCCATCATTTTCTAAATCTGTTATAGAACAAAAATATTTATTTAATATCTCACATTTCTCGACGCCTTCATATGACAAATTACTAGTAACTATATCATTAGGATTTCTTAGTCATTAGTTGGGCGTTCACTTTTTAGTAATATATTAATAGTTTTATAATATAGCTTACTATTTACAGCTTTTAGATCACTTAAGTTGTCATTAACATTTGCATAAAACTTTTCTTTCACCTGTTTGTTTTTGTTGTTCACTAAATTTCTCTGTCTTTTATACATTTCTTTAGAGGAATCATTCTTAAGTAAAAGATATGTTTTCCGTAATCTATCACGTTTTCTAATTTCTTTCCGTAAAATAGAATCGAAACATATTTTGTCATTACTCCTAATAGTTACCTCCCTTTTTGGAATACATAATTCTGAAATATCAAGAAAAGCTTTCGTAAATTTTGTGCACGCAATGCTCATATCACGCTCATTTTGTACAAGTATTTCCCAATTTTCGGCAGCGATGTTTTGTTTCATTAATTGTTTTTCTTTTATATGTTTGCATGCTTTTGTATTGTAATTGCTTGACCCATATGGGTGTAATATGCAATTTGAATAAATAAAATAAAAATAAATTAATCCTCCCGCTTGTAATCCCAGACTGTGAGCTGATATGACTTCAAGTTGCTATATCCACATCTTATTGTTACACAAGTCCCATCGTGATCACTAATTTTTCTATCAATTTGTATTGTATCAGAATCAATTAAAGGTACATTGTCTGTGATTAAAATCGGATCCAGGAGAGAAGAATTACCTGTTTGTGAATCAAAATGTGTAGGCTTATTAATAATGTTTGTTTAAGCCATTAATTAAAAAAATATCATTTACATTATTTGGTAAATGACCCATGAAATTTTTATTTAGATCACCAAGGCATATAATTCGACTATTTTCATCCAAGGCCTTTGCTATAATTGATTCGAACAACTGCCAATAATTTATATGAGACTCTCTTTCTGACCTATAATTAATATTCATAAGAATAGGACTAAGTTTAGTTTTTAGCTCAAACCACATACTTTCAACTTGAGAGTGTTCCAAGTCGAGCCTACGTGAAATGTTAACATAATTTTTATAATACAATATAATACCACCACCACTCGAGTTTCTGTCTTTCCTGATTGGAGTTTCAAACCCTTCACATTTCACATTTACATTCGGTATTAAATAATCTAAGTGAGTTTCTGTAAAATATACAATGTCAAAGTCTTCAATAATATCTGATATATAATTTGAATGAAAAATTGTTGAAGATTTGTTGTTGGTTTCCGAGACTGGTGTGTCCCTAGGGCCAGGGTGTTTCTCAACATCCCCCGCTAGAAACAATAATAATAAAAACGTCAGCATAATATTTGACATCATAACAAAATTTGTTTTAGACAATAACATACATTTTTTAATATTAACATACATGTAATTCAATATAAAATTTATATTATCATTCAAACTCATAGACACCTTGGAAGTTTTCCTAAAACTACATCCGCTGATTTTATGGTAGAAAAGCCCAATTACAACTCTGTGATGTTATATCACTATCCAGTAACAAAACAAATACATAAACAAAACAAATTGGGCTTATCTGTCACATAAATAAAAAGAATAACCAATCGAACCGACCTCGAAAGACTGACAAAATTGAAAAAGACAGCATATAACATGAAAACAGAGGTTGATGGCAAATTCTAACCCTGTGGTAAGTAAAATTAAATACCAATCATACTCTGATATGGATTATCAAATATCGGAAGCGTCTCTGTTCATTTCAACAAAGGCATTTTATATCTTATAAATATTTTTATGGCACATCCCATTAAAATTATCTAAATTACTTCCCTTTGAAAAGTAAAATTTTTCAGAGTTCATTAATGGTTTAACTATTTGCGCATGCCCTAGAAACAACTGGTCATTCTCGCTAGCCATCATTACACAGTTCACATCATCATCAATTTCATGTTTTGAAACTTCATTTTACAAACACGTAAAAAGATTTCTATACCGATATTTAAAGCGAGAAGCTTACACATAGGATGTGTTAAATTATCTTTTGTGGATGTACAAAATTATTGTCTTGGACAATAACAAACTGTTTTATTTGACATTCTCGTCGATATGAAGTCCGTTACCTAACATGTATATCCATACAGATTCTCTTCAACTTGTGTTACTTAGAACTATAAAACTGGCCAAAACTACAGTTATTCAAAACTCGATTTAGAATCAACCAGGATTTTGATATTCGTTTATTTTGAGGTAAATATTTGACATTAGTTTTGTTCGAATATTAGTATTATGTCACAACTGATCATGATCTTCACTTGTGATAAACAAACATACACACAGAGACGCAGGTGTCCAAGTAGGTCAAACTACCATATATGAATATTCATGAGACACTAATTATAGAAGGCTTACTTAGATTGTACGAGATTTATGAATATTTATTAGACTTCGTTTACAATCAGCATCATGACGCGTGTATTGATAATAGGCAGTTCACACGTAAATAGATTAAGGACATATGTGAATTCCAATTGCTCTACAAGAAACTTTTCATTTGGGACTGACCCTTTGGTACGTTTTTACGGAATTAGTGGCAGTAGAGGGAATAAGAAGGAACATTGTACCAGATGGGAGAGAGTGATTTCGGATATCCGTCCACATCATTTAGTTTTTCATGCTGGTGGAAACGATTTAGATCAAAACAGCTGTGAGGGTTTTACTGAGGAAATGGTGTTCCGGCTTTTGTCCACTCCATACTATCATCATGGAAAGGCAGATACAATATTCAGACTATTACTGTCTTACAGCTAACAGGTCGTAGATCTACATACAATGTACCAGTAGACAAATACAACTTTATTGTGTATCAGTTTAATCAGCATTTAAAACGAGAATTGAAATCCCATTCTACAATTATATAATGGAATCTCCGGAATATGAAAAACTGTATATCCAACGTATACTTGGATGGTGTCCACTTCAACGCAGAAGGCAACCTCCGCTATTACAGGAATGTTAGAGGAGCTATAATAAATGCCATCCGTTTTGTTTGACATAATTAGTTTACTGTTATCATCTGATAAAGTAATTTGTTATTGCTATATGTGAATAATAATTTTACTATTGTAAATTTGCAAGCAGTTTTGGGGTCCCCCTTTTCCTGTTATGCTTTTTGAAAATGCATAGGTACAATGAATAGGTGGTATTTATTGTCTGTTTTACTGGTGCATATTTTTGGTATTATTATTTTCAATTTAACACATATTTTCAGTTTCAGTATTATATTTCAGGATTAAAACAAGTCTGACAGGGTGCAGACACCACATTAACTCCACCTTGTTAGTTTAAACAGTCTTACAGACTTTGATGTAAGGTTATTTCCTCATTGAAATTTTAGACTACTTAATTAAATACATAATTACATGAGTTGTACATTAGTGCATACTCCACTGCTTTTTAAAGCATGTACTTAGTGTACACTGGTACACTTGTCTTTGTGTTTACAAAACTGTACACTTGTACACATTTGCATTTCGTACACTGGTACGTTGTTGGGTACACTAGTACACAATGGCAAATGAAGAAATAAATGATCATATACTGGTACACAATTGCAATATGAAATGATTGTACACTGGTACACATTGCAAAACAATCTGATGATACATTGCTTATTCCATGGTATGTACATTTTGTACATGTATTTTTGTACACTGGTACACAAATTTAATGATACATTAAATATACTGGGATAAAACTGTACATTGGTACAATAAAACATTACCAGTATATCCATGCAAATCAAACTTTGTAATTCCATTCGATTATTTATTGGTATGCAATCCAAATGAAAGGAATACCGACAGTTACAATACAATCATGACAACAACTGCAATGAATGATATTACAGTATACATTTATAATTGTATCAATAATATTGGTCTAACTTAGAGCACTTGTACACAATTCCATGACATAAATACAATATACATTAAAACATTTACATACAGCAGTTCATTTTGTACAGTGGGACTGATAAAACTGTATACATTGATACAACATTACATTATATACATATGAATATCACTGGGTACACTTGTACACAATTCCATGACATAAGCACACTTTACATTTAAACATTTGCATACATTTGTACAACAGATTATTATGTACATGGGTACATGGCAGAACCACCACGTAAATCCAGAAGAATTTCCTCAAAAAGGTCTCGAGCCCTCCACATAGAAGATAATCAGGAGGTACATATACCAGCTTAATCAAATGCATGTAGCACTGCCCAGTCTGAGGGTTCTGACATTACTGAAAAAATTCAAGCAGGCATACAAGCTGCTATACCGGATATAGCAAATTCTGTTATTTCCGCGTTAGAGGTACATGGCCTAACATTTCCAACTACACAGTGTGTAAATGATACAGCTGTACATGCTGAACCGGATACTAACAGCACACCTCTGCAGCCTTCACAGTCACCTCTTCAGAACGAAACTACAACTTATCATGTGTTAAACAGGCCTACTGGTCAGAGAGGCAACAATAATGTTGCAAATGCTGAAACACTACATCACTTTTTGAATTCTGGTATTGACAATATTCATGATATTACAAGAACAAATATCGGAAATTCAATTTTACAGCCGATTACATTGGAGGCTGATTTACGTAAAGCTGACAACTCATTACAATATTCTCGTGCCAGTATTTCAAAACCACTTGCTTTGGGCATTGACCCCAAAATAAAAACAAAAATTTGGGCTCGAGAATACATTGATTTAGGCTGTCTATTAAATAAGAAGCAGTCTAAAGTGAAATTTCAGCCTACTGAAACAAGTGAAGGGGGTATGGCTTGGGAAAAACAACAACCACCCACTTATAGGTTTGAAAATATTTCCCACTGGCTGTCTGCATTTCATATTTTTGTCAGTATTTATTCTGAAAAATATCCTAAGGAAACAGGATCCCTTATGAAATATGCGGATATAATTCAGAATCTAGCCCGCAGATCATGTGATGTGGCTGCTTATATATATGATCGTACTTATAGAGAATGGCGCGAACATGATTATGAAAGTTTACCTTGGGACCAAGTCAATAATGAACTGTACTATGTCCTTAGGTCTAAAAATTAAGTTTGACAATCTCAGTAAAAATTTAAAATCATTGCCCTTTCCAGTCAGTGGAGCTCCACAAAGGAGCTCTTTGTGGATCTCCAAGAAATATTGTTACAGCTTTAACAACAACGATGGCAGATGTGAGCGCGGGCAAAACTGCAAATACCCACATGTATGCAAAAAGTGTGGCGGGGGTCATTTTAAGAGACTGTGCAGACAACCATATAAAGGAAAGAGTCAACCAAAGTTTAACAACAGACCAAAGAACGACAATGTCACCAATAAAAAATGCTTTTAGGATTCCCACTATGGGATCAGTATTATTTTGATAAAACATTACCTATGGGGTTAAGCTTTTCTTGTAAACCTTTTGAAACTTTTAGTACAGCAGTTCACTGGATTATTGATCATAAGCTAGGAGGCTCGGGCTGTGTTCATTTTTTAGATGATTTTCTTTTTGTAGGGCCAGCTAATTCCCCACTTTGTCTGCAAACGTTAGAAATGTTTTTGACAATGTCAAAACAGATAGGTTTGCCTATTAAAGCAGACAAAACTGTTTTTCCAACTACAACTTTGACATTTTTGGGTCTCGACCTTGACTCTGAGTTGATGGAAATCCGTTTACCTCTTGACAAACTAGGCAAATTGAAGGATCAATTCAATCATTTTAAGTTCAAGAAAAAATCCACATTGAGAGAACTACAGTCATTAATAGGCCTATTAAACTTTGCATGTTCAGTGGTCCCTCCAGGTCGTGCATTTTTAAGGCGACTTATAGACCTTACCATTGGCTTATCAAAACCTCACCATCATCGCCGCCTTAATAAGGAGACTAGGTCAGATATACAGGCTTGGCTGATCTTTGTGGAAAGTTTTAATGGAAAATGTCTCTTCTTATCAGATAGATGGGGAACATCTGAACAATTAAACTTGTACACAGATGCAAGCAATATTGGATTTGGGGGTCTGTTTCGAAAACATTGGTTCGCAATCAAATGGCCTACTGACTGGTTGAAGTACCATATTACTATTTGGGAATTTTTTCCTATTGTAGTAGCAATACAATTATGGGGTAATGCCTTGAGTAACAAATGTGTCACATTTTTCACAGATAATTCAGGGGTTGTCCATATCATCAATAAGCAGTCCTCTAAGGATCCTACAATTATGAAATTAGTAAGGAAATTTGTTGTTCTCACATTACAATTTAATATTTTATTTAAAGCTGTCCATATACCCGGTATAAAAAACACTGCAGCAGATCATCTTTCTCGTTTGCAGATTCAGAAGTTCAGAGAAGAATTTCCATTGATGAGTCCATTTCCAATAGTGAACTCTGTGGACATTCCGCAACTTTGAAACAAATACAAAATGTAGCTACAAATCTGATTCATGGGTCCTTAGAAAAATCGTCTAAAGAGTCTTATAGACGAGTATTTGCCTTTAATAAGGAATTTATGCTTTTGTACTTCCCACTAGAAATTGTCTTTCCAACTTCTTTGGAACATCTTACTTTATTTATTGCTTACTGTTTTCAAAAAAAAATAGCTTCATCTACTGTTTTAACTTATATGTCAGCTATAAGCTTCTTGTTACAATTAGGTGGTTACGAAGACTTAACTGGTCACTTTATTATCAGTAAAGCTCTTCGAGGCTATCATAAAGAAAAGGCTGCTAAAGACAGCAGACTGCCCATTACGCCATCAATATTAAAAGGTTTATGTCAATCTCTACCCAAAACCTGTTCTTCAAGGTTTTTACAATTAATGTTGCATGCAATGTATTTGCTTGCATTTCATGCATTTTTAAGAATTGGAGAAATAACTGGATTACCCCCACCACTAGGTAATTGTCTTAGTGTAAATGATATCAAATTTCTGCAAGGTGATAGTGAGGGCCTTGAAATTCAAATGTCTAAATTTAAGCATAGTACAGGTAAACATATACCTGTGCTGTTTCTTTCTAGTAACAACAGTAATAAGGCAGTTTGTCCGGTTCATTCCCTATGGTCTTATTTACAACTAAGGGGAAAGGAATCTTCCAATGTCCAGCCCCTTTTCTCCTTCATGGACAATGCCCCCATTACAAGATCATTTTTCAATAGCCAATTGCAGCTATCCTTAAAATTTGCAGGTTTAAATGTTAAAAACTACAAATCCCATAGTTTTCGAATTGGAGCAGCTACGACTGCTTGGGCTAAGGGGTTTTCCGAAGAACAAATTCAACAAATGGGTCGTTGGAATAGCGAAGCATTTAAGAAATATATTCGAATACCTTTATTGAGTCTTCAGTAAAAACCTTGGGGACAAGGGCCGCAGTGTTCTAGTTTTTCTTTGGCCAGCCAGTGGGTATATGATTATTATTGCTTAATGTCTTTTATTGATTTTATTGTGCAATATTTATTTTTTTCCTATGTACATATTTTTTTATTATGGCTTGTGTATAGTACAGTACTGGCGACAAGGGCCTCAGTACTGATGAATGATGTAAGTTAAATACCTCGGTTGAGTCTTAAGTAAACACTTGGGGACAAGGGCCTCAGTGTTTAAAAATATAGTAATTTTGTCATTATGCGGTTTATTGATTACAAACATTCTCCTGTGTTAAATAGTTTATGTTAAAATAAATCTTGTATGCAATGCACATTTTCAGTTTAGGGGGTATATTGTTTCTTTTACAATATGTCTATTGAGCAAAATTACATATTGCTCAATGCACAATAATGTGGCGGTTTTACCCCCATCTTTGACGGTTTTTTAGTTTCTAGTAAATATCTAGAACTTTGTCTTGAAAATGTTTTTTATATGATTCATATAATATCTGGCTATTATGTGTAGTTATTTTTTGTGTAGTTTACTGCAATTTTAATTATGTGTAGTTTTGTAGTTTAGTGCATTTTTAATTATGTCATTTAATAATAAATGACCATTTTCAATTTCAACAATTGTTTTCTTATTGAGTTATACCGTCAAACAAAGCACAACACTATAGGATGGGGCCATAAAGGCATTTTATATCTTATAAATATTTGTATGGCACATCCCATTAAAATTATCTAAATTACTTCCCTTTGAAAAGTAAAATTTTTCAGAGTTCATTAATGGTTTAACTATTTGCGCATGCCCTAGAAACAACTGGTCATTCTCGCTAGCCATCATTACACAGTTCACATCATCATCAATTTCATGTTTTGAAACTTCATTTTACAAACACCCTCCCACCCTCCCTATTTTGTGAAAATGTATCTTTGATGTTGGCGGTTTTACCCCCATCTTTGACGGTTTTTTAGTTTCTAGTAAATATCTAGAACTTTGTCTTGAAAATGTTTTTTATATGATTCATATAATATCTGGTTATTATGTGTAGTTATTTTTGTGTAGTTTACTGCAATTTTAATTATGTGTAGTTTTGTAGTTTAGTGCATTTTTAATTATGTCATTTAATTGGTTACTGAGTTGTACCTAAAGTAGTGGGTTGTTTGATTATGGGTATATGTGTAATTGATTTATGGAAACTAATGCTTTTCTAGAGTTTTTCTCCTCATAGGTTTTTATCTCTAGTTTTTAATGCAGGGTTTCCTCAGCTTTGATATATGATATATGATATAGATTTTTATATTGTATTAATATGTTTTTTAGTTTCTAGTAAATATCTAGAACTTTGTCTTGAAAATGTTTTTTATATGATTCATATAGGCGTTTTACCCCCATCTTTGACGGTTTTTTAGTTTCTAGTAAATATCTAGAACTTTGTCTTGAAAATGTTTTTTATATGATTCATATAATATCTGGTTATTATGTGTAGTTATTTTTTGTTTAGTTTACTGCAATTTTAATTATGTGTAGTTTTGTAGTTTAGTGCATTTTTAATTATGTCATTTAATAATAAATGACCATTTTCAATTTCAACAATTGTTTTCTTATTGAGTTATACCGTCAAACAAAGCACAACACTATAGGATGGGGCCATAAATATTGAGATATTATTACCGGTATTCTGAAAGATATGAGAATTTTTTTAAGTATAAGAACCTAGATTTTGTGTAATAGATGATGAGAAAAGTCAATCTGCGGTTTGTTTGACTAAAAGAAGATTCAGTCAACATTTCCCATAGTATACCATGCATGTTTGTATCCCTTTCCAATGCTTGTTATTGAACGAATAAAACGTTTCTTTGAACCAAAATAGTTTACTTTTTAAGCAAGTCACCATCACAGTACATAATGAATCAAATGGATTCAATAAACACAATATCACATGACATGTGACAAAATTATTCTGGTGACCCAAGAGTGATAATATTACAAGACGATTGACACTTCACTTTTGACCGACAAAAAAATCAATGACAACCTTCCCAGTGCACGACACGTTTCTGGAATAAGATTCATCAGGTATGCTCAAATTCGAAATACTGGAAAGCCAAATAATTTAAGTGTTGGGAGCAATAAAACCAAAGGGCCTAAACAGGATAGCCAAAACCGGCTAAAGTCACCTGTTCCTGCGGAAGGAGAACCATAGTTTTATTAATAATTACATTATAATTTAGGAACTGTAAATTTCAGTAATACATATATCTAATAAACCATGTCAGTGCCGAAACACTGACTACTGTGCGGATGATACCCTCTGGGACTAATAGTCCACCAGCAGAGTATCAACCCAGTCATAGTAATAAAAAGGTAGATAATACCTTTATCTTAATACTTTCAACATTGTCATAACTGATCCACTGGTCACCATAGTGACAATAAGGTACTTTTGCAGCGTCATCAAATACAACAGTGGCATTTTTATTCTTTATAGCCAGACAAGCCTAGAAAGATAACACATAAAACACGATTTATTTCTGTTAAGTCTAATAGGTTGAATAAATCACAACCATAAGGAGATTATATAGTAGTCGTCAGGGGCGGATCCAGGATTTCAAGTTAGGGGGGGGGGGGCGCACTTAAAAAAATTGCGCCGAGCGGAGGGAGGCGCGAATTTGTTTTGGGTATTTCGTGTGAAAATTCACGATTTTACGCCAAAAAAGCAGATTACAGAATCTCCCTCCTACCCCTAACCTACAGAATCTCCCTCCTACCCTTAACCTCCAATTCTAAATATGAAACCGTGGTGAGCAAACTACATTATATGTCAAAGAGGGAGAGGCGTTAAGGTGCAAAATTGGCCCCACATTTTATCAAAAAATAATGCTTCACATAGAATAAAAACAATTTACTAATTTAATTGTTATATTTACAAATTTTCAAAAAATATATCTTTCCGTGAGATTGGGTGCGCTATGACGTCATAATGACATCATGATTAGACGGATAATGCTAAAAATGGACTATAAACGACATATGTACATTTTAGCTATTTTATATACCTCCACAGTCTTCCACCAACATCAAATTGAGCAGTTGTTTTGAGTATAGAGGGTTAATGATTGTATCAAAATATTTTGTTGGTGGAGGATTGTGGAGGTTGTTAAATATTAATTAATTTATAACCTCGGCCAGATCCTTAAAATCAATATTTTCACTTTTCTGATTGTATATATGATATCATTATGTATATATACTAGGGATGACAACGAGTACCCGGTTAACCGGGTACTCGCTCGAACATCCGATTATCGAATACCAAAATCGGTATTCGGTTACTCGGAAAACCTTTTTTTATGAAAATAATGATAAAATTTTCCGGACAATAAATAATTAATGTTAGATATGATAGAAATCGTACACATAAACCAGCGCTTGGCATATGTTTACATAACAATTATTGGTCAATTAAATGGTAATTTATCTCTGGTCTGTTTATTCCCTCGGCAAAACACTAGCTTGTAGGTTTAACCATGTTAACCAAACAAAGTGATTAAACTGGTATGAACACAATTCGAATTTATAGTATTGAACTATTAAAAGTGTGTTTGAATTGAATTTCGAAAGATAGGGCTGTGAAAATGCCACCTCCTACATCTAAAGTTTGGAAGTTTTTCAAACGATGTAATGACTCGAAAACTGTCAAATGCCAGTAACTGATTCCCTTGCGTGGTGAAAAGATAATTCCGATAAATATTCAAGACTCTCGGTTCTTGCGGGCCGGTATTTAGCTGTTCCGTCAACATCTGTTCCGTCGGAAAGAATCTTCTCGGCAGCAGGATTGATTGCTACGAAGCTTCGCATCAGACTGTCATCGTCTTGCATCGACCAAATTATTTTCCTTAGCAAAAACTCTGTACCACAATGACCGAATAACAATCATGAATGTGACATGATATAACCTGGTATGTAAATAATTTGTACTGTGTTGTAAATAATAAATGTATATTCTTAAATTTGTTATCATTCAACTGAATCTTTACAACTATAGTTGAAATATAAAACTTTGAAATAATGAAAAGAAAGGAAGAAAACAGAAGTGTCATTGAACCCAGCTGTACCTTTTTTAAACCGAACAAAATAATTTTTCTACCGAGTAACCGGGTACTCGATCGGAAACCTGACCCAGTAACCGGTTATATGGTTTTAATCGATTTGACATCCCTAATATATACACAATCTCTGTACATTTTATGATTCATTTCAAGCAATGAAATTCATCGGTAAATAACTTGTTTCTGTAAATAATTGTATTTATTTTAAATACAGTTTGTATTGAAACCAGGAGAAAAACTCAGTGCATGCAGTCCGGTGTCAACGCGATAAAAAGAACTGGGGACTATACGTTCCATATATGGCCCCATATTTAATGAATCATTATCTTAGAAAATACTTGATTAAAATTTGATGTGTTTTATTTTATAGACGAAATCATACTTTTGATGTAAAGCTTGTTTCCAACAAAATCGATACGTATTTGACGTCATTGTGACGTCATGAGCGTTATTTGTTTTCTGTATTTCGTGGAATTTTGCCCGCGATATTTCGACGGTTTTCGAAGAAATTAAGCACCTCGTAGTCGTGCACCAGACAATATTTTACCAGATTATTAAAATAAATAAAACACAACTACTGTTAAAGTATTTTTTTGGTGCACGAGGTGTTAAATTTCTTGAAAAACGACGGGAAAATGTTCAAATATTACAAGCGCTTAGATGACGTTTTGATGTTTGAGAAGCAATAGTTGCCGTAAAAACGATGGTACCCTGCAGCTCAAACGGAAAACGCAAAGTCCGTGTCTTATCAAGGATTATCGCAACGCGGAATTAACGAGTAGTCCGTGTGTGTACGTGGACGGTCCGCGAAACAACGTGGACATGACGGACAGAACGCGATGTCTTCACGAGTCCATCACGGATTGTAATTATTGAAATGTTCATTCATAATGAATACTACACGTGATTGTATCTGCAATCGTTTATTTTTTAATTTTGTCATCACAATGCTTCGTAATCTTAATATGCACATTGAAAATTATTTGTGCAATTGATCATTTGATAACATTTTTTTCAGAGATGGCATACATTTTATTATAGGATATAGGAGCACGCTTCTTATTTTGCATATTATGTAAACCCAACATTTCGATTGGTTTACATAGGTGTTATTTTTTTCTCTCACGAGTTGATAATCACCTGTATTTTTTTTTATCTATTCTCTTTTCCGGGGTGACGTCACTTCCTCTAAAAACCACGAGTCGGCCATCTTTAGGCGGTGAAAATCAAATGTAAAATGGCGATTGTTTCACCGCCTCAATGACAAGGGAGATAATTCGTTGACCGAAATACCCGGATGCCCGGAAAAGAGAATATACGGGTGTGTCTATTTTTATGTAGTGCACATATTGAACTCGGTCACTAAAAGGTCAAATACACAGTTACCTGAGGCTGAGGAATTGATTTAAATCAAACCGAGAAGGATTGAAAAGAAAAAAAAAATTGATGTAAATTTTTATCTAAACGTGCGTTTTCGTATTCACCTTGCAATCCACGTGTCGTTTTACCTTTAACAAAAGTGGATACATACATATTTCCCTATGTAGACAGTGTGTACTACACACAGTTATCACGTGAATGAGAATCTAGAAAGGGTTCCACCTATTGGTAATATATTAAGCGTGCTTTTGGGGATCTTGAAACTTTTATAACAGGTGAACTTTAGTCACATGCCGAGATGACAGTAATTGAACATCCGATGGCTTGGGGCTCGGCTTGGGTGATATAAAGGTTAATGAAATTGCAAAGTGTATAAAATAAATTGGTAAACAAAAATGTTTTAAACATAACTTTATTTCATTACCTGATACCATACGACAAGGAATGTAAGGCAATTGAAAACATCGTAGTTTCTCATCTGCATCTAGCCTCTTTAAAAATAAAATGAAATATAAATCGGGCATTTATTAACACAGTTTTTATATAATTAGATCGACGAGAAACCAATCTAATTAAAATTAGCTCTACACACTTGCTCCCCCCCCCTTTTTTTTTGTCGCTGCTTGTACTTACAATTTATTTGATATTTTATGCAATCACCTTATGTTTTATTATGTTTATATGCCCCTTCGTGGGCCCTTTAATTTGGACCAATACAATCTTGTATCTTGTATAGAATTTTCTTTCACAGTATGTGGCAGATCACCACCAAACACAAGGTAGTTCACTGACACTTTGTCATAGATAAACACTGTGATAGAGCAATAAAAATATTAAATTATACCCCAATAATTACCCATGTCACTCTGGTTTACATAGGTGTTAGTTTTCTCTCTCACGAGTTGATAATCGCCTGTACAGGTGTGTCTATTTTTATATAGTGCACATATTGAACTCACAGGGGCTAGGTGCGTCCGAAAAAAAACAACAAAAAACAACTATATAATACTACAAGGGGGCGAACTCACTTGCTCCCATTTTTTTAAGTCGTCGTGTTAAATTGATCGTAACTTCGGAACGCCTTAATATTTTCAAAAAATGTTTCCACCAGTCGAAAGTCAAGTAATTTTCCTTTCCAAAGAGACCCCAATTGTTAGTGTAGGCCTCCGAACTGCTGAGGTATCATACACGAACCAAAACAAACGGCGTGAAAATCCGAAGTCGTACAAACGCTGGGATGACCACTTCCCATCTGTGTACAGACTCTCCCATGCGTAAACGAGTCATTTTGACTAGCTAAATACTTTCATCCATTCAAATTATGATAAAATTTCTTACCTTACGTCAATTTATATGTCCTTTAAGTCTGTTTTTGAAAGAAATCCCATTTGCATCCTTGACAAACGCCATAGACGTGAAAATTGAGAGAGTTCTAACGGGCTTTTTGATTGGCTGAAACACTCTTGATTGGCTGAAACACTCTGTTTCAGCCAATCAAAAAGCCCGTTAGAACTCTCTCAATTTTCACGTCTATGGCGTTTGTCAAGGATGCAAATGGGATTTCTTTCAAAAACAGACTTAAAGGACATATAAATTGACGTAAGGTAAGAAATTTTATCATAATTTGAATGGATGAAAGTATTTAGCTAGTCAAAATGACTCGTTTACGCATGGGAAAGTCTGTACACAGATGGGAAGTGGTCATCCCAGCGTTTGTACGACTTCGGATTTTCACGCCGTTTGTTTTGGTTCGTGTATGATACCTCAGCAGTTCGGAGGCCTACACTAACAATTGGGGTCTCTTTGGAAAGGAAAATTACTTGACTTTCGACTGGTGGAAACATTTTTTGAAAATATTAAGGCGTTCCGAAGTTACGATCAATTTAACACGACGACCTAAAAAAATGGGAGCAAGTGAGTTCGCCCCCTTGTAGTATTATATAGTATTTTTTTATTTTATTTTTTCGGACGCACCTAGCCCCTGTGATTGAACTCGGCTACTAAAAGGTCAAATACACAGTTACCTGAGGCTGATGGATTGATTTAAAAACAAACCGAGAAGGATTGTGAATCAATCAATGACCGTATTTACGTCCTTGGTAGAATATTGCCATAAATACATACAGGGTATGTACCATGTGTTTAAATTAAGAAAAGTTTGAAGATACCAAAAGGGTACTTTAAATAACATCAAATCTCGGCGTAGACGGATTTTCTGTCTTTTGTTGGCGTTTTGATAACTGAGTGTAAGAGTATTTATGCATCATGTTAAATAGTCTATGAAAAAAAATCCACGTAAAAGGACCGGTAGTAACAATAACAATTTAGATTACTTTTTGATCATTTATAAAATTAATATTTGCTACTTCCCTGCTAAGCACCCAGCATTAAGGACTGTTTTTTTTTTATCTTACTTTTCATTCTGTAACACCAAGGGACAATAAAACACACATAATTTATTTCTCCCAGATTACCAAAAAGAAAAAAGAGAAAAACAATAATATATACTGTATATATATATATCAAATGCTTTTGTAAAAAGAAATCTATGTAAAACAAACTTTTCCACAAAATGCAGACATTGAATAGTCTCTCTCACGAAATTTCAACTTAACTTTAAACTACAATGTATTCTTTTTTCTACAAATTTTGCAAGTTTCCTTTTTGATATCTTTCACCTGAGACAGTGAGGGTCTCTTAAACTGTAATAAATACAGGTAACATGTGATTGATTATGTACACTTATCAAAATATTACGTCATTAGCCTTACGATAGGTGACACACAATTAAAAAAAAAACTGCAAATTTTGTGTCTTATGATGATTATTTTCCTCCACACTCGCTAAGGAAGGAACCAACCAATTAACTTTTGTATGTTTTATCCTCTCAAGCCATTTTTTTTCATGAAAAACAAATTAGATTTCTTTTCTTAACATAAGTTTGTTTTTTCTCATTATTTTGATTCCAATGACAGATTGTACTTCAACATGTTCGATCTTTCATTACCCTTGTCTCGGATTGAAACCACTCGTAATTGTCTCACAAAATTAATTCCGACCCCGGGACAAATGTACAGTTAACTTATATATTTGAAGGGTGATATAATTTAAAAGAGAAATGTTTATACAGCACTTAAAAGTGTGTAACCATTAGTGTATGGGGTTGGAAGTAATTTTTTTTTACCGAAAGTTGTTAAAATCTTTTCACAGATAAACATTTCTGTCGTTTTTACACATGCATTCAAAATCAAAACATTCACAAACATTTGCATGTGGATTATAACCCATTAAAAGGTACGCTCGTCATTAAATTGCTTTTCTACATTTCAGACAGGTGTGTGTTACTGTTTAGTGTTGATTGACAGGCGAGGATAATCTCCACGTGGTGCTTACTCGAGCGTTAAGATACTTTGTGTAATATTAAATAAGACAACACTGCACTTGAAATTAATGACAGGATATGTATGACCTTTCTTTACGACCTTATCACTTCAAAGATAAGCATAATTTCTTATCAGATCCCACATGCAATAAAAATGACCACATTTGCATTTATTTTTAAGGCAAACTTTATACGACCGAGATACTTTGTACACGTAGGTTTATAAAATACATTTGCTCATTGTGCGCGACGGATCCGCGATCAACGTGATTCCGCGATGGTGATGAAAATGATAGAATTTGTCCACAATCATGGTCCGCGTTGAATCATCGCGACGGTCCGCGAACTGTCGATATCTTCCTTGAAAGGATCGCGGATATTGCGTTTTCCGTTTGGACTATAGGTATGTCGGCACGTAACAGTTATATAACATAAAAATAAAATAAGCACCGCTTCATCCAAAATAGGTTTTTTTTCATAAGCCCCCAATTATTGAATATATATTTTCTTCCGGGATACTGAAATAGTTATTACTACCGGGATACTGAGGTAGGTTTAATGGTCTATCGATGCTACTTCTAAAATGAATTAAAATAGTTTGATCCAAAAGCAGTAGATGTTTTTTGGGCACAATCCAACATATCCTTAAGAAGAGTTTGAAGATACCACAGGGGCAATCAGAATCCGTATATGCGTTCTGTCATGGGCATAAGTTATTGTTTGCATGATTGACAGACAATATTCATCATATTGTTTTCTAGCTTCTGAACTGTCGATCGAGAAAAAAATAAAATATTCTAGACAGGCAGCATATAACCAGTCAATGGGGTTTGCAATTAATATTTCGCATGCACAATAGCGACCCACACCACAAGGTGTGGAAAATAGAAATATTCTTCTGTGGTTTAAATGCGTATTAACTGCATTACATGTAAACTGTATTATTCTGTTTGATAAAGTCCTTTAACTAGAACAGAATTTTGTTTACCCTTGAGTGAACTAGTATTGTAATAAAATATCGTGAACGTGATGTAAAAGTATGAAAGCATTTGAAGGTATATTTTAAATGAAGTTGAAACATGTTGCCATTTGATATCAATTCGGTTGTATTTAATTTTGACGATTTTAATTACGGAAGACGATCACAACCATATTTTTTTTTAACAATTGCAACTCAGCTGTTTTTTTTCATAGCATATAATAAAATGAAAAAATATATATCCCACTGTCGGAACAGTTCCAACATTCAATAGAAAAATCGTAGAAATAATATCATTTAGTGTCCGTCGTCTGTTATCCATAGCTTTTCATATTAATATTTAATCTTTTTCTTAGAAACTGCAAAACCAAATGTTTTATTTTACGTTATCAAGTTCTCTCAACCCGCACCTTGGCATTTTTTTTTTATAGATTTATGATGGTTGTCCGTAAAAATGTACTGGAATATATCATAACATTGGTTGTCGTTAAGAATAAAGTATGGTTAAAAAAGTGTTTAAAAAAATTTCAAATATGACAAAGTTCTATTCCTCAAATAAATCTATCTATTACTTCTTTAAGGTTAATACCAAAATTTCGACCAGTTATTCGACAATCGATGTTAATAAGTTTCTGAATTGATATGATCTCAATATGTACATTATCAATGTCATAGCAGACAATGAAACCAAAATTGGTCTGTATGAGATATATTTTTTAAATTATTAAAGCCACATTTGTTAAGGTGACGAAAAAATGAATTACGAAAAAATACAATTTGAACGTGAAATAATAGATGTGGTACGTAGTTCTTACATTTAAAGATGACATTTTTAGATCAGATTTCTTGAGATCATTCATGCAATTTCAGCATCATAATATAACCTCTGACAAATGAAGCGATCAAAATAATGAGAGATTTTATCACGTGAAACAAACCGTCGAAAACAGGAGACCGTCGAAAATGGGTGACGTTGTGACATTACTATTCGTTCACTTTAATTTCATAATACAGTTTCAGAACATGTTTTTATTCCTGAAATCAATCCACATTGCATATTAAGTCAAATTTATGCTTTGTTTATTGAGTTTTATTATGCCATGTTTTTGTTTTTGTTTTTTTAAAGATGTGCATTATAATACAATGATACGTACATTCTGTATTCTGAAAAAAATGACGTTCAGTGCTTTTCATTACCTGACTTTGTCGGTCCGCTGTGAGGAATTAGATGCACATATTAACTAACTGTATTTATTTATGAAAAGCACATATTGTGAATACATTTTGGAGAAAATTTTATCGACATCTGAGGTGGGGCCGATTTTGGCTCTTATAGCTCCCAGTCCTTTGTAGTTTAAGTTTCACTTCAATCCATTGAGTGGTTATTTAGGAGTTGCGGGTTGCAGAATCATCCCCCTACCCCCTCCACCCGGCCTTCAATGAAAAATCTAAAAACCATTGTGCACAACTACAATGTATTTCAAGTACATTATACAGTTTAAGTCAATCCATTGCGTGGTTACAGTCAGGGGAGTTGCGGATTGCAGAAATCTTACAGACGAACGGACGAACGGACGGACATCAAGTGTTTGAGCAACGGGCGTAAAAACCTCATTACACTAAAAGATCAAACAACAAAAATGTATCAAAGTTCTCGAGAAATATGTTTACGGAAATCAGGTGTGAGATATGCATAAACCATTTTGTCGAGATTATTTTCACACTTTCATGTGCAGTTGTAGATATTAATTTATTACAAATAAATTGTAGTCAGAATTGTTTGCTAAAAATGTGTAAAAAAAATTGTACAGACATCCATTGGTAGATATAAATAATATAAACGTACCCGGACAAAGGATTTGTTCACACTTTCTTGTGCAGATACCTCGGGCAGATGCAGAGATTGTTACAAATAAATTGCTGCTAATTTTTTTTTTTATTAATATGTTACTTTTGTATTTTAATGTACACTATACCAACGCGTATTTTTACTGATCTTTACTTGAAAAGTAAAAGGCAACATTTTCGGGTATTTGTATACAAATCAAACTTATATTTTTTTTCATATGAAATTGCAGAATTTCGAATTCAAGAACTATTTGACCCATTATTTAAAGAGAAGTGACCATTTTCTTGGGACACTCAAGTATCTACACACTGTCTCAGTTTCATCATCCGATTCTCTCGTAATAGGTTTTCGTTGTATGTTTTATAAATGAGATCAATTGTTAAATTAATTATTCGAAGTATTGATTGAATTTACTTTTTAAATTACCTTTGACTTTTCTCGTCTCGTCAAGGAATAAGAAATGTATCCAATCTTGCTTGTTTTCTTGGTCTATAATTTTCGTCCATTTTATGATTTCTAAATAGCACGTGTACATGTAGTTGTAAAATTGACCGCAGAAATAATGTTTAATTAGCGTGAGAAAATAGTTGATATCTGGTACCTCGGAACCAATCAGAATGGAATAATCTTTGAACTACTGACGGCGAATACGTATATGAATCAGCGAACACATCCAACGTGTATTTACAATGTGTAAGAATATTTTACTACAGGACACGAGTTAACCATTCATGAAAAAGTTATTTATTGAACTGCTTAATTAACGTTGTATAACATATGCTTTGCGAATTTTAGGGGGGCGCACGCCCCCCTCTAAATCCGCCACTGGTCCTGTTCTGCAATGAAAAAATGATCATGAGGGGAACAATTTAGTAGTACAGGTATTATACATTCTGCAATGAAAAAATGTTCTTGGGGGGAGGGGGGGACAATATAGTAGTATTTTAGTATCTCAGTGCATCTGAAATCTAGTCTGATAAGAGGGGTGGCATTTGATGGGAGTGGCGTTATAAGAGGGGGAGTACTGTATCAAGTATACCTCGACATGGGTGAGAATCAAGATAGAAAATCTTAGTAGTGATAGAGCTAAAAGTCTATAATAGGTTTAAATAAATCTTAACCAACAATAGACAGTGAAATTTTAATTATTGTTTTATGATATTTTACCTTAAAAATTCAAACAAAATTGTGGATTTCTATAATCTTTATTGAATGATAGTTGGATAGGCAACTACCTGTACAATTAATACCTAAAGCCCCTGTTACACGGTAAAGCAAGTATCATGATGCTTGTATCATAGACCAGAAAATACAGTATAAACAGTGCTATTACTCTGTATCATGCAACTTTTAGAAGTTGCATGATACACACTTTGGGATAGAACATGTTCTATTCTGTATAGCAAGGATCACGATACATTTTTATCTCTGACCAATCAGAGATCTTGGTTTGAGGTCAGGAGGTTACAACATCATCAACAAATAAAAACACATGGTCGGCACATGGTAAATAAAACATGACTGGTAAGGGGAAAAAGTAGTGATGTTATTTGGTCAAAGGAACAGATGGAGAGTCTCCTCAATTTGTGTGATAATGTCTTCATTGTCAGGATTTTCCATTTTGGCGAAAACAATTTGTAAACAAACTCTGCATGAAGCGTGCTACTTGATTTAGTGTGTAAACTGACAAGGATCATGATACAAAAAGTTGCATGATACAAGTATCGCGATACTTGCTTTACCGTGTAACAGGGCCTTAACACTACAGAGAAATGTTTGAAGTAATCAGAAGCTGTAAATCAAAGTATAACTGCCAATATAATTGCCTAAAGGATAATAATCTGACGGTTGATCAATGCAAACACCACTAACAACTGACTGGGGATGAACTCGGCAGCTACAGAAGGGTAAACATGTTCTGCTCCACTAGTGGCACCTGTCTCTTTAAAATAAAAACAACATGAACATTATCTGATATGGTTGGTTGATTTATGCTGTTTAAATCCACTTTCAACAATATTTCAGCTATATCGTGGCAGTAAGTTTTATTGGTGGAGGGAACCGGAGAAAATCACAGATCCACCGTAAGTCACATAATGTTGTATCGAGTACACCTCGATTGAGAGAGGTTCAAACTCACAACGTTAGTGGTAATAAGCCCTGAATGCATTGGTTATTGCAAATTGGACATCACAATACTGACAAAATTAACACCAACCCTGCAACTAAGATTTGCGATTTTGATCCCTACGAGTGTTACTTTTATATAAAAAGATAATCTATGACAAATATTCCAGTCACTATGGTAACAAGGTTAAGTGTTATTTTACATACTCAAGATTCATCCATAAAAAAACAACCTCCACAACATAATAGAGATGGATGGGGTTACCCTTGTGATGGTTCCTGGTAAAACTTCTTTAAAAATGATGTAAACATTAAAATGAAAGCAAAATAAAAGTAAATAACATATCTATTACTTGTAACATTTAGACTTTGACAAGTAACAATAAAAATAGAACAATAGAACAATTACGATGAAATATTGTAGCTGTCTGAATGTGGCTAGAAAGTTATGACAATTTTCTCCTGGTACTCCAGTTTCCTCCACATAAAAAATGACCCACTTCATATGACTTAAATATTATTGAAAGTGGCATTGAACACCATTACCCATAGCACCATAAAAGAGCATAAAAATAGTATAATCCCGCTATACAATCCTTCTAGTTCATATGAATGAGATATTGTTTAAATATATGTTGTGGTTGTGGTCGTTGGATTTACGTCTGCAGTCAGTGTCTATTACAACTCTAATTTTGAGATCAAATCCTGTACTTATAGCTAGGTGTGCTCTATACAACTTTATGTAAGATATAGTTTGTCAGTGACTTGCAGCATGCAGATTAGTTTTCTCCATGTAATGGTTTCCTTCACTAATAAAACTGAGAATCACAATATGTGAACTGAAATATTGTTGAAAGCGACGTTAAACACCCATATCGTGAACACTTATACATGAGAAATTAGAAAGGTTATATCCTATTACAAGGACTATAAAGAAAGTGTGCATTATACATCACCAACTGTGGTATGAACTTACACTAGTGTATCCTGTCTGTTCACATTCTCCTTTACCAATAGCTATGGCATGGCAACCATGCATCTTTGACAGTTTGTAGGCATGGCAATAAAAAGGAATTCCAACAATTACTTTGTCCTTTCCTATCTTTGAAGCCCAGTAATTTGCTGACCAAGCCTACAAAAGAAAACCCTGTTATTTTAACTATCTAAAGCTTTATATTTGAGCGATAAATATTGTTCGAGGGTGTAGAGTCAAACGTTTTTCCGCCTAATTCCTAAATGGTTGCAGGTTATGGAGTCGAAAGTATTGCCTAATTGGTTACAAGTTATGTTGTCAAAGGTCACATTCTAAATAATCATTATCATTTGTTTTACCATCTTTGGCAATATTTTTCAGCCGTACCGTGGCTTAACATTTTAATTAAATGTATTCAAATTAATGGTTTGCTTATGGTGTTTAATGTCACCCCACTTTCAACGATATTTCAGTGGTATATCAGTATTCAAATTAAACAAAGAAATCATCACATGAACACCTTATCAACTTAAGTAAACCACATCGATTGTGTAATGATGACTGTGCTCGGCTTGATTGTGGTAGATCGTGGATACGACCCCCGGTCAGGTCAAAACCAACAGCCACAATATAAGTGAAATATTGTTGAAATGGTGTTAAACACACATAACTTTCCGATAACAAAAGTGAATGCAAGGCTTTTCTCATGAAATATTGTCCGATCTTAAATCAAGAATTAACATAGAATGAGTAAGTCAATCATAAACAGTATGTTTGGGGGTTCATTACTTTTTGTTCACTACTCTTAAAAATAAATAAATTAAATCGTACCGAATTATTGGTATTGAAGAAGTGTTTATCATATCATTCGGGAAACAATGGCGAGTTATAAGCTGTCAGGGGGTCCAACAGACCCCACCCATTATAATCATAACCCATCATATTCACAAAATCTACAGCTCTGTAAAAGAATTTGAATCCCGTTCAGGTGAGGTGCACTCGAAACAACATTATGTGATAAAGTTTGTCAGTGACTTGCGACCTGTCTGTGGTTTTCTGCGGGTATTCCGATTTTCTCAATCAATAAAACTGAAATATTGTTGAAAGTGGCATTAAACGCCATAACCCTAACCCCCTGTTTCTGGTTTCCTGTTCATGTTTAATAAGTGAAAGAAACAAATGGTACCATATCTTGGTTCAGCTTTTTTGAAATGCATAGTGGAAAAAAATACTCCCTGAGTTCTGTTATTTACTGTTTTATCTCCATAAACAAATCATTAGTAGCACATGGCAATACAAATTAAAATCTTGGTCATTTTTTAAAGCAAAATTGTGAAAAATTAACATGTTTACATAACCTATATTTCCTCATCTTCTGAAAGAAGAGGGACAAGAGAAAAAAACATTTCCTGGATTTAATAATTGTTTATTCTCTCCTTATCTATTAAAATCCTGTACTTGCATTGACCAATTCTATTTTGAACCAAAAATTGCAATTTTCCATTTCGGAATTTTGAGAAAATAATAGCAATAGAATATACTAGTATGGCTTTTTCACTTGAAAAGGAAAATTAACTGTTAGGTACAATTTTTGGTGAACAAATTAAAATTTAAGAACTAGATTTGAAATTTTTATCGATTGTGTCTTTTTTTTAATATAAACACATTGGTGGTGTAATGGTTAGTGTACTTGTCCCAAGCTTGGCAGATCATAATGTTCCACGATTCAGATCAAACAAAAGACTACACAATATTGTATTTGTTACTTCTACACTAAGAATGAAGCGTTACCAAGTAAGAGTAAAGAATGTTTGACTGGGAGTCAGTATAATGTGTCCTGATGGAGCAACATCTACCTACAGAGTGCTATTTCAGTGAGCTAGCACTAAACTAGTAACTAGAGGCTCACTTGATCCTTATCTCTCACCATGTCATCAATCATTAATTTATTAGTGTTATTGCAGTAAGCTAGCACTACAGTGACGTAATGGTTAGCGTGCTCGCCTCGAGTGCGATAGATCGTAAGTTCAAGCCCCGATTGGGTGAAACCAAAGACTATAAAATTGGTATTTGTTGCTTCTCCGCTAAGCATGCAGCATTAAGGAGAAAGAGCAAAAACTGGTTGGCTCGGACTCAGGATAATGTGTCAGAGTGGAGCGACATGTCTATCTGTGGACTGTTGTTGCAGTGAGCTAGCACTATAAAAACCCAGTAAACGTGTTGGACTAGTACAAAGCGGACCTTATCATCATTTTATTGAAAATTAACTTGTTTTCACCATGATATAGCTGGAAAATTGATGAGTTGGCATTAAACAACAATCACTCACTCAATTAATTATTCAATAATTATTGATACAGAAAGTATATTCAGTAAGGGTTGTGGTTTCTGAGTATACAGTTTGGAACATATCTTGATCCTTTTTTTTTTATAAAGATAACGTATATATCATTTTTTTTCATAAAGATAACGTATATATCATTTTTTTTTATAAAGATAACGTATATATCCTTTTTTTTTATATAAAGATAACGTATATATCATTTTTTTTTTATATAAAGATAACGTATATATCCTTTTTTTTTTATAAAGATAACGTATATATCCTTTTTTTTTCATAAAGATAACGTATATATCCTTTTTTTTTTATAAAGATAACGTATATATCCTTTTTTTTCATAAAGATAACGTATATATCCTTTTTTTTTTATAAAGATAACGTATATATCCTTTTTTTTTATAAAGATAACGTATATATCCTTTTTTTTTCATAAAGATAACGTATATATCCTTTTTTTTTGTAAAGATAACGTATATATCCTTTTTTTTCATAAAGATAACGTATATATCCTTTTTTTTTATAAAGATAACGTATATATCCTTTTTTTTTTATAAAGATAACGTATATATCCTTTTTTTTTTATAAAGATAACGTATATATCCTTTTTTTTTTTATAAAGATAACGTATATATCCTTTTTTTTTCATAAAGATAACGTATATATCCTTTTTTTTTGTAAAGATAACGTATATATCAAAATATTAACTACTTACTTTTTGAAATAATCAGACTCATAAATAACTTCTGCCATTTCTTTCGTTGCAGCAACAGCTGCTGTAAGAAGGAGTCTTGACTTTTTAGTTTGGTTGGCTTCCATTTCAAAGGCTTGTCTTAATTCCTAAAAATAAACAATAAGTCCTTTCTGTTAATGATATATATTGTGAAATATATTAGAGATTAAAGTCACTTTTAACAAAATCTGAGTAATTTCTTAAATATTTCAAAGACTGGTCAGTTACCAAGAAAAAAACGAAAAAGCGGCCACAGTAGTGGTCAACACGATGAAATGTCTATAATACTTTGTACACTCTAGAAGTATATAGGTTTATATCTAGTCCACTGTCAGGTGTACTTGTACATTAATGAGGTATATAGGTTTATATCTAGTCCACTGTGAGGTGTACTTGTACATTAATGAGGTATATAGGTTTATATCTAGTCCACTGGGAGGTGTACTTAAGCCTTGTACATTAATGAGGTATATAGGTTTATATCTAGTCCACTGTCAGGTGTACTTGTACATTAATGAGGTATATAGGTTTATATCTAGTCCACTGTCAGGTGTACTTGTACATTAATGAGGTATATAGGTTTATATCTAGTCCACTGGGAGGTGTACTTAAGACTTGTACATTAATGAGGTATATAGGTTTATATCTAGTCCACTGTCAGGTGTACTTAAGCCTTGTACATTAATGAGGTATATAGGTTTATATCTAGTCCACTGTCAGGTGTACTTAAGACTTGTACATTAATGATGTATATAGGTTTATATCTAGTCCACTGTCAGGTGTACTTAAGCCTTGTACATTAATGAGGTATATAGGTTTATATCTAGTCCACTGTCAGGTGTGACTCAAGACTTGTACATTAATGATGTATATAGGTTTATATCTAGTCCACTGTCAGGTGTACTTAAGCCTTGTACATTAATGAGGTATATAGGTTTATATCTAGTCCACTGTCAGGTCTACTCAAGACTTGTACATTAATGAGGTATATAGGTTTATATCTAGTCCACTGTCAGGTGTGACTCAAGACTTGTACATTAATGAGGTATATAGGTTTATATCTAGTCCACTGTCAGGTGTACTTAAGCCTTGTACATTAATGAGGTATATAGGTTTATATCTAGTCCACTGTCAGGTGTACTTAAGCCTTGTACATTAATGAGGTATATAGGTTTATATCTAGTTCACTGTCAGGTGTACTCAAGACTTGAACATTAATGAGGTATATAGGTTTATATCTAGTCCACTGTCAGGTGTACTTAAGCCTTGTACATTAATGAGGTATATAGGTTTATATCTAGTCCACTGTCAAGTGTACTTAAGCCTTGTACATTAATGAGGTATATAGGTTTATATCTAGTCCACTGTCAGGTGTACTTAAGCCTTGTACATTAATGAGGTATATAGGTTTATATCTAGTCCACTGTCAGGTCTACTCAAGACTTGTACATTAATGAGGTATATAGATTTATATCTAGTCCACTGTGGAGTGTACTTAATTCATTGGATAATCTACATTTCAACTTTAATTTCATCGGATAATCTAAATTTCTCCTTTGATTTCATTGGATAAGCTAAATTTCACCTTTGATTTCATTGGATAATCTAAATTTCACCTTTGATTTCATTGGATAATCTAAATTTCACCTTTGATTTCATTGGATAATTTAAATTTCACCTTTGATTTCATTGGATAATCTAAATGTCATCCTTGATTTCATTGGATAATCTAAATTTCACCATTAATTTCATTGGATAATCTATATTTCACCATTGATTTCATTGGATAATTTGAATTCCCATGAACTTAAGGTTAAATGTCAATGGATTGTAGCAGATTTTAATCAATTAGGATTACCTACTATAAGCTTAAGGACAATGCTATAATTGTGTATTTGTCCATGTGGCTTTTCTGTAATTGGCCATCCAGGAAATTCCCATTCTAAATCAATTCCATCAAATCCATATTTTCTCAGAAATACAACAGTACTGTTGACAAATCTACAAATAGACACAAACATTTATAAATCTTATCCCAAAAATTGGGGGATTGGATGTAAATAAACATAAAACCAAATCTGTCTATAAAGCAAGTACATGTAATTAAAATTCTGAAGTGAAAGAAACATTGATTTCATTGCTGGTTATCATCCCTTGCTTTGGCTGATATAATGGGATCTACTTATGAGATATTAACCAAATTAATCTATCTGTTAATAGAGTTTAATCAGTATTTAGGAGGGACCAGTGTATAAAAATGTCACTGTATGTGTACCAGTGTATAATAATATCACTGTAGTGTACCAGTGTATAAAAATGTCACTGGGCGTATACCAGTGTATAAAAATGTCACTATGCGTTTGACAGTGTATAAAAATGTCATAGTGTGTGAACCAGTGGAAAAATATGAAAGGACACGTAGACTGTACTGTATTTAGGTATTTACTCTGTTATATTCTGCATACTCTGCATCAGTGAATCAAATGGTCCAGAATTAGAAATCATGATTGTTAGATTTGGATTCAGTTGTCGTAACACTGGAATAGCTCTCTGAAACATGACTACGTGGGTCTGATCACTAGGGGATATTCTGTTATGCCTATCTACCTTCGTTGGTATAAAAATGATATGAGAACATAACTTGGCATCAAGTCCATATGGTAAGGTAGCATTCACTGTCAAGTTAAGAGGAACTCTCATGGGATAGCAACACACGGTCTTGAATGATACATTGCTATTTCTTGTCGCTACATCAACTTGCTCAAAAGTTCTCACTGCAAGAAAGAAATGGTAGAAGATTTTGAAGTTGTGACATATATTATGTTATTCTGATTCTAAACAGGATACATGCACTTGTTTTATAATGTTCACTGTTCTCATGTTTTTTGCTGGATCTAGAATCTACATCAAATCTGGAATATCTGAGAGTGACCAACGAACTAGTTTTAGAGGAGAAGATTAATATAGTTGCAGTCATTCAGAACCAAGAATCACATATGACATTTTTCCATATCAAGATTATATGAGAAATCTTTGAAATATGTGCTTAAGATTACTAAAGAAGTACCAATTATTTGTGAAATTTAAATATCTGTATCCATGGCAATGCTAACTGATCTCAATAAAAGTGATTTACTGCAATTACTCTTAAAATGTTTTCACGGTTTTGCAAAAGTGAATAAAAATTATAATTTAAAACGATGCAGGTACATACATGTGGGTTAGGGATATGGTATTAAACACCACTTTCCACTGCATCGGTGGTGCAATGGTCAGCGTCCTTGCCTCGACTCGAGGTCGAGTGCGGTACATTATGGGTTCAATCTCTAGGCGGGTCAAACCATAAACTATAAAATTGGTATTTGTTGCGCTTCTCCGCTAAGCACGCAGCATTAAGGAGTAAGAGCGAAGGCTTGGTGGCTCGAAATCAGAATAACGTATTAGAGTGGAGCAACTTGTCTACCTGCAGACTGTTGTTTCAGTGAGCTAGCACTTTAACAATCCAACTCAGCGTGTTTGTGTAGAACAAAGCGGACCCCATCATCATCTCATTGAAAATTAACTTGATATAGCAAAAAAATTGTTGAGTTGGCATTACACAACAATCACTCACTCACTTTAACGTCAATTTCAACAATATTTCAGTTATATTGTAACAGTCAGTTTTAATGGTGGAGGCAAGTGCAGTACCCGGAGCAAATCACCAACCAGCCATAAGCCATTGACAAACTTTAACATATAAAGCAGTATGGAGTACACCTCGCCGTGAGCATGATTCGAATTTACAACTCTAGTGGTGACAAGCAGTGATTGCACAGGTAGTTGTAAATCTAACTACCATACAATCATGACCACGACGTCCCCTCCATACATGTGTAAAACAACACAAATACATGTGTAATTAAGGTATTTTGAAGGTATGACTGCTTCGTCTATTTACAGATCTAATTTCCTAATTATGTGTTACTTACCAAAATCTGAGTTGTGTGATGTACCAGCTGTAGCTCCAATAAACAACAACACCAAATGTAGTAAAACCATGGCAACCTTCTGTTGTCTTTGTCTTTCAGAAATATCTACAAGTATATATTAGTCATAATAGTTATAACTTTACACATAAATACTTTTGATCACATATTTAAAAAAAACATGCTCAATTATAATAATACTATTATTCATGACTCACACGTCACATTTGAATATGCGTAAAAAATATAACTTAAGGAATTTTCTTTCTTTGATCAGATTTAATTTTATTCTCTAAATTGCCACTTCACTGCATTTTTAATCAATGAAACATGTAAAGTAATTACTTATCTATTACCTAGTTAACAGTAACATTTTGTATTTCAGACAGGGAGTCACATTTTATCCCTTGCCCCGAGAGCCTGTAATACCAATGCTAATGTTATCTTATATATTCTAACTGAGTTATCTTTCTTTGATTAGTATACATGCTTTATAGTTGGATTTTCATACCATGATACCATAGGAACTACTGTGGACGCTGGCTTGTTGCCACTATGTCCGCCTCTAAATCCACATCATTGATGCGCGACTTTACGTCACTTCCGGAATTAGCTCTAATGTCTATGTTTGTCGTAAAGTCATATTTGCACTCTTAATGCTTCCAGTGCTCATCTAGGCCGATTTCAAACTGTTTAACTGTTTTTGCCTGGATAACTGATTCTGGGAGGCTATTCCATATCTCAACAATTCTATTGGTGAAGGTATATTTCCTCACGTTCAGTCTACATGTTTTTTTTATTGATCTTCTTGCTATGTCCCCTTGTATATGAAGTTGTGTTTAGCTCAAACATATCCACTGTTGTTAGAGGATCATAAATATCATTTATTGTTTTAAATACTCCAATCATATCTCCTCGCATTCTTCTATACTTGAGAGTGGGCATCTTGAGTTTCTTTAGTCTTTCGCTATACTCCATGTTTTTAAAGTAGGTACTTGTTTGGTGGCTCTTCTTTGTACGTTTTCTATTTTTTCAATATCCCCCACTTTAAATGGAGACCAGACTGCTTCCGGGTATTCAATATGAGGTCTAACCAAAGCTTGAAATAAATATTTGAAGCTTTGTTCATCTAAATGTGTACAAGTTCTTCTGATTAGTCCCATAATGCTGTTTGTTTGATTTTGTATATGTTTGTTAAAGGACAAAGTTTCATCTACAAGCACTCCTATGTCTTTTTCTCCGTCAGATTGCTCTAACTCAATTTTGTTGCCTTCGTTGTCATAGAGATAATAGTGTTTTGTTCCTTTGTCCACACATTTATTGGCGACTGACATCACTTTGCATTTGTTTGGATGGAATTTTAATAGCCATGTGTCTGACAAATTTTGTAAACTGTCTAAATCTGCTTGAAGCATTTTCTCATCATTTTCCTCTTGGATTTCCCTGAAAATTTTCGTATCATCAGCAACCAGGTAGGTAGATGACTCTACCATCTCTGGCATGTCGTTAATATAGATAACGAAGAGCATATGGCTCAGAACACTCCCTTGTGGTATCCCGCTTGTGACATTGTGGCATTTGTACTCTGCACCATTAACAATTACTTTTTGTAGTCTGTTGCAAAGAAAACGTTCGATCCACTTGATTACTTTCTCGCTTATTTTATACCTATGCATCTTATGCAGAAGTCTTCTATGTGGTACTTTGTCAAAAGCTTTCATAAAATCCATATATACTGAGTCAATTTTCCCACCCTTGTCAAGAATTTCAGTCCACTCATCCATAACTTTTAGGAGTTGTAGAGTTGTTGATCTCCCAGAGATGAAGCCAAACTGCTTATTGCTGAAGAGCTTATTAGCTGACATGTGCTTTACTATTATTTCCCTTACTAGTTTTTTCATGATTTTGCAGATAACACTGGTTAGACTGATTGGTCTATAATTTCCTGGTTCTGCCTTATCTCCCTTTTTTGAATAGTGCAGTGTTGTTCCCTTCTTTCCACAGTTTAGGAACCAAACCTTGGCACATAGAAGAATTAAATATAATTGTTATAGGCTTTGATATTGTTGCACTAAGCTCCTTGAGCATTTTAGGGTGAAGACCATCTGGGCCACATGATTTGTTTACATCCAGATTTTGTAATAATTTTAGTATTTCACTTTCTTTGAAAGTTTTCTCTATGCATTCCTGCTTGACCTCTATAGGATGAATCAATGGTAGTTCGCCCTCCGGTTCAATTGTGAATACACTACTGAAGAAGTTAGCCAGGACTTCCGCTTTTTCCTTATCTGTTGTCGTTTTCCTTTCTTCCCCTACTTCTGTCTTAAATTTTAGTTCTGATATACCAGTGTTAGTTTTCCTCTTGGAGTTAGCATATTTCCAAAACATTTTGGGGTTGCTCTTAACATTTTTTGCAATTTCTTTCCCCATATTAGCTTTTGCTTTCCTGATTGCACTTTTAACTTGATTTCTTGTTTTGGCGTATTTCTGATACTTTTTTTTGTCCCCAGTTTCCTAGTATCTAGTCCAACATCTATGTTTCTTTTTGATACCGTATTCTGTATGGTTTTAGCATCCAGAGGAATATAGTTGTGTTTCTTAGCTTTTTTTGCTGGCTTTTGTATTTATATGTGGTATATATTTATTTTTTGCCTCATTGAACTTGGTCATAAAAATGTCAAACTGCTCCACAGCACTTTTTCCTTCTAATATATCATTCCAATTACACTGAAGAAAGGCATTCATATTAGTGTAATCCGCATTGAAGTAATTCCATCTCTCAGTTTCGCATGATTTTTCTTCACAGTAGCATTTGAATACAAATTCTAGGCTACAATGATCGCTGTTTCCAAGTGGGCTAGTGTAATCCAGCTCCTCTATCATATTATCATCATTTATCAGTATCAGGTCCAGTGTGCTTGGTTCACAATTTTCTCTCATTCTTGTGTTTTCCAGGACATGTTGGAACAGATACTTTCTAGGAAGTTTTCACTGTTTTTGTCACCCTTCGTTGACCAGTTTTTCCAATCAATTTTAGGGAAGTTAAGATCCCCCATTACCATGATTGTGATAACTTCTTGTCCTTTGATACCGTAATTAATAGCTTGTTCAGTTCGTCTAGGTTCTCTGGACTACTACTTGGACTTTTATATATGCAACCTAGTAACAACATATCTTTATTGTTTAGCCTAATTTGTGTCCATACACTCTCTTCAAATTTCACATTGAATCTAATTTCTTCTGCTTTCAGCTTCTTATTAACATATAATGCTGCACCTCGTTTGCTAGGGCTTGTTGATTCACTTAAGAATAGTTCATACCCTTCCAATTGAAGTTCTGCTTTCTCAGGCAAATATCTGCAATTTTTGGGGTAAATTTCTGTTATCCCAATCACTTCATAACTATTTTTTCCATCCTGTATTCTTGTCATCAATTCACCCAGTTTGTTTGGCAAACTGTCTGCATTTGTATAAAAGCACTGTAGGCCATTAAAATCCATCACCTTATTTACATTGGTTTCTGTTAAAACTTGACTGTTTACATTGTTTTGGGGCGTCTTACTCCTTTTTCTTGATTTGTACCACCTTCCTGTCTCCGGGGGGTCCTTTTACCAGGTATTTGTATTTTACCGACTGGTTATTTTCCTCCAATTAATACATCATTTTTATTCTTAGCTTCTGCTAGTTTTTCTCTATTTTGCAACCTTTCCTTCTTTGTCATATCATGAGTTATACTTAGCTGCTTAAACTTGTCTTCTGCAGTTGCTAAATTCTTCACATTAGCCATGAATGACCCTTTGCCATTTCATCCTCAAAAATGACCCTCATTGGTCTTGGAATTTCAGAATCTACACTCTTTGCCGAGTCTGGTTACATTCTTTACCGTCTGTTTATTAGTACCAGTAATTTTACAAAGTTCATTTACTAGTGCTATATCTTCTGCTTTTCTCTGCTCTGGTTCAGTTTTCTTCGACCCTTCGGCTTTAAATATTATATTTGACTCTTTGAATTCTTCCAACTGGCTTGTCAGTGTCCTGTCCTGGTCATTTCCACCTGTGGCGGCGCTCTCTTTGTTTTCCTCGATCAAGGGGTCGTCAAGTTGTAAGTAGTATCTAGTGAGGCTGATAGTGCTGTGCTGGTTGGGTGTATACCCAGTGGCCGCTACGGTAGCCATAGTGGATTATGAAGGTATACATGAACATGCAACTTGACAAATCTTTCGCCTATTCCTCTGACTTTCCTATATACACTTTTTTCTACCTTTCCTACTTTCTCTGTAATTTATAATTTTTCTTAAGGATTGTACAAAATTATTTATTTAGATTAGTGCGCAACCCCCCCGTGCAATAATAGTCAAAAGTGACGGTCAGCACGTACCATGTAGTTGTAGATGTAAGGCCGGATTGACATGAGGTTGAACTGTTTAAAGGCCGAATAGTCTCGAATTCTCCTGATTCTCAGCCAGCCAGTTTGTTCTTTAATGCTGAGTGCTTAGCGGAAAAGCAACATTTAGTATTTATTTTGTTATTTGACAGCAATTTTAATATATTGTATATGAATACGATGAGGTCTAATATTATACTTGGCAAAAGGTCCGAGACACTTGTCTTGTTTGTCTCGAATGGTAGAACCACGAGTCCATGCAATTTTACCTTACAACTTCGAAATGATTAAGGTGCTCCGAAAAAGGAGCATTACGTTTGAGAAAAATTATCCAATCAAAACAAGCTTTACATATCCCAACTACTTCCTGTTGATGAAAAGTTGCAAAATGTAAAAAAGTCACCTAAAAATGATCATGATGAACATTTAAGAAAGAATGGAAGGTTTATCTGCCACAGAAAACCTTTTTGAAAAATGGATGTTATATTCTGCAAAGGTATACAACTGTCAAAATATGATAAGCTTGAAGTTATGTGCAAGTTACCGCAGTGTTGTATCAAACAAGTTCGTCCTCACTCACTTGCCGACTTGGATCCACTCGTCCTAGCGCTCGTTGTCCGTTCGCCCTATTAAAAAATATTTAAATACCACTTCTTAAAGTGTACATACAGAACCGTATTATAAGTCTGCGCAACTAACGATTCTGAGGGCGACTACAATGTGAAACAAATGTTTCTCTATAATAGATGTAAATTTGTAATCTCGTTGAGATTAGGATTCCGAAGAAATTTTCTGTCTGTTCTTCATCCTAATCTCGTTTCAAGCCCTATTAAGGGTATTCTGGAAAATTTAAATTTGACCCCCCCCCCCCCCCCCCGTGCATTCCGATGGATATTTTGGCATGGACGGATTGTGTCAGATCAAGTGCAGGTAAGATTTCATAAATAGACATATTTTCTAGTTCAAATCTGCAAAAATATTGATATTTCCTTACCCTTTACAGCGTATATCCGACAAAATAATTCAAAATCTACTTTAAGCTGACCGCCATTTTACTGAACTCATGAACTACACCATGTGATCAAAATCGCTACGAATTTTGCTACAGCATGTTTCTCAATGAAAGGTCGATGTCAGTTATGTATTATGTTAGTCCGAGATTCCTCTGTCGTTTAACGGCATTGATAAAGTTGCTTGTAGCCGTTCAACGACAGAGGGTGCTATATACGGAAACCATCGAATTTGCCTCACAGCCATAGTATCGGCACATTTCCACGTTTCGTGGCTATCGGATTTTATTTTCTATCATAAACCTTATATAAATCGCTTCACCAATCATTTTTCTATTCATTCATATCCATCTTACCCTCAGAAAGTGGTGTTACACTCCATTACAGCACGATTTTGCCTTAGATCCTATTATTCCGCCATTTGACTTCCATTTTCGAATCTACACACGTGATCTCGCGATACTAACTGAATGATGACAGCAACGCATTGCATGATGGGAGCTAATTAATGCAGCGTGCCAAATTATTTGGAGCATTATTTGCATACGTAAACAACATTCAAATCACATGGAAGACGATACATTTAAGCGTATTCTGCAGGACAAACAGTCCATCTACAGATCAAAGCAGAGCAGAAGGAAATAATACAGAATGTGTTGGAAAGAAAAGATTCAATGGCAGAGTGTTACCAACGGGCTTCGGAAAGAGCATGTGTTACGTCCCCCCTTTTTGTTTTTGGACAAGGTAATACATTTTTTTTTTCTTATGGTTATCTGTAATTCACTAAATTTGCTAATAAAATCATTACCAATCAATATAATCAACTGTATTAAATTTTATGTTAATTGTTCTGCCTTAACAGGCGCCTATGATTGGCAATAAAAATATTTGTTTGTTTGTTTATATGCAAATCATCTCCCATGATACATTGCGGTAATCGTAGTTTTCTCGTAGTCACGTGACAAATGTTTGAAAAATGGAAGACAAATGTCGAAATCATAGGATCTAAGGCAAAATTGTGCTGTAATGGAGTGTAACACCACTTTCTGAGGGTAAGATGTTTATGAATGAATAGAAAAATGATTGGTGAAGCGATTTATATAAGGTTTATGATAGAAAATAAAATCTGATAGCCACGAAACGTGGAAATGTGCTGACCCAGAGTTGGAGAAGCAAATCCGCTGTTTTCCTTATATAGCACGCTCTGTCGTTGAACGGCTACAAGCAACTTTATCAATGCCGTTAAACGACAGAGGAATCTCGGACTAGTATTATGTATATGCAAACATATCCTTTATGGGCTGTTGATTGGTATTTTTTTTTTTTTTTAAGTGTGATATTTTTTATTGAAATCTGTACATTTGTTAGTTGAATACATAAAGTACCGGTACCTTATCCTGGCCTCGTTAACATTAGTAAAGCACATAACATATAAAGATGTTAGTATTTGTTAGTAATTTACATACAGAATGGCATACTATTTCTATTAAAATAAAATGTTGATTGGTATTAATAAAATATTTATAACAAAATTAAAAAATTTCAAGCCGTGTAAATGAGATTTTTAAATTATAATATAATATTTTACATCGACATCTCGAACTACGAAACAGACTATACCAAAATACGTCACGATTTTTGATCACATGGTGTAGTTCATGAGTTCAGTAAAATGGCGGTCAGCTTAAAGTAGATTTTGGATTATTTTGTCGGATATACGCCGTAAAGGGTAAGGAAATATCAATATTTTTGCAGATTTGAACTAGAAAATATGTCTACCTGCACTTGATCTGACACAATTCGTCCATGCCAAAATATCCATCGGAATGCACCGGGGGGTCAAATTTAAAATTTCCAGAATACCCTTAATAGTGCTTGAAACGAGATTAGGATGAAGAACAGACAGAAAATTTCTTCGGAATCCTAATCTCAACGAGATTAGTAAATTTGATGAATCGTTCTTCTTTTCAAAGGATGTAAAAACTAAAAATAAATAATAAAAATAATGGAAGAAATGTACATACCCTACGTTTTTTGTTGATATTGACATGTTTTATATGTCTGCACACCACTTCCTGTACCAGGTATAGAGCCTTTGGAGGGCTAGCCACTTGGAATGCAAAAATTGGGGCGTATCTGCACAGGCACTTGTTTCATTCAAAAAATATATGCCCCCTCCTCTTCCTTACTTCAAGGTAAACATCTGCCCTTTACCCTTTCCCCACTTCGCCTCAATATTTTTCACTTGTTTGTGATCCTTTCGCTGACCCAATTATATCGTTACACTCCCGAGATATTTCTCTTTTCGACTGCCACATTTAAATATAAATACCGGGCCCTCCTCAAATGAATTGGACAAGATTATTCAGCGAAAGTCGCATTTTCTATTTTTCAGTCACTGAAACGGATACAACCACTTCCGGATTGCACTGGATTTTTCATATGCATTCGGAATTCTCTAGACCGGCCATGTGTAACAATGCCATCATGATCATCTCCTCTCAAATGTAAAGTAAGCCTTTAAGATACAGATAATTGTTCCAATGCAGATTATAAAAATATACTCCAAATTACTGACATTTGATTTTTAAAACACCTTTTTTTTTAGTTTCTAAAGCAATTTAGAACGGACCGGAAGTGACCGTATCCGTTTCAGTGACTGAAAAATAGAAAATGTGACTTTCGCTGAATATTCTTGCTATGAATACGTTGAAGATAATGTTGGTGACGGATACAATATTTGGTAGATGGGAGCTTGCTGTAATAGACTATGTTTACATTAGAAACGAAAGCGGAAGCAATATTGATGTGCAGATTTGCAATACTTACAAACATGTATATAATATATATATATATCAATATATTTATTTGTTAAGACCTAGTTATACATACAGTGCAGCTCAAACGGAAAACGCAAAGTCCATGTCTTATCAAGGATTATCTCAACGTGGAATTAACGAGAAGTCCGTGTGTATACGTGGACGGTCCACGAAACAACATGGACATGACGGACAGAACGCGATGTCTTCACGAGTCCATCACGGATTGTAATTATTGAAATGTTCATTCATAATGAATACTACACGTGATTGTATCTGCAATCGTTTATTCTTTGTCATCACAATGCTTCGTAATCTTGATATGCACATTGAAATTTATTTGTGCAGTTGATCATTTGATACCACTTTTTTCAGAGATGGCATACATTTTATTTATAGGATATAGGAGCACGCATCTTGTTTTGCATATTATGTAAACCCAACATTTCGATTGGTTTACATAGGTGTTATTTTTTCTCTCATGAGTTGATAATCACCTGTATTTTTGTTTATCTATGTACGGGTGTGTCTATTTTTATGTAGTGCACACATTGAACTCGGTCACTAAAAGGTCAAATACACAGTTACCTGAGGCTGAGGAATTGATTTAAAAACAAACCGAGAAGCCAAAGGATTGAAAAGAAAAAAAAATTGATGTAAATTTTTATCTAAACGTGCTTTTTCGTTTTCTTATTTGTATGTCGTTAATCACCTTGCAAGCCACGTGTCGTTTTACCTTTAACAAAAGTGGATACATATTTCCCTATGTATACAGTGTGTATTACACACAGTTATCACGTGAATGAGAATCTAGAAAGGTTTCCACCTGTTGGTAATATATTATCGATCAAAGCGTGCTTTTGGGGATCTTGAAACTTTTATAACAGGTGAACTTTAGTCACATGCCGAGTTGACAGTAATTGAACATCCGATGGCTTGGGGCTCGGCTTGGGTGATATAAAGGTTAATGAAATTTCAAAGTGTATAAAATAAATTGGTAAACAAAAATATTTTAAACATAACTTTATTTCATTACCTGATTCCATACGACAAGGAATGTAAGGTAGTTGAAAATATTGTAGTTTCTCATCTGCATCTAGCCTCTTTAAAAATAAGATGAAATAAAAATCGGGCATTTATTAACAGTTTTTATATAATTAGATCGATGAGAAACCAATCTAATTAAAATTAGCTCTACGCACTTGCTCCCCCCCCTTTTGTTTTGTCGCTGCGTGTACTTACAATTTATTTGATATTTTATGCAATCACCTTATGTTTTATTATGTTTATATTCCCCTTCGTGGGCCCTTTAATTTGGACCAATAAAATCTTGTATCTTGTACAGAATTTCTCTTCACAGTATGTGGCAGATCACCACCAAACACAAGGTACATTTGTAGTTCACTGACACTTTGTCATAGATAAACACTGATAGAGCAATAAAAACATTAAATTATACCCCAATAATTACCCATGTCACTCTGGTTTACATAGGTGTTATTTTTCTCTCTCACGAGTTGATAATCACCTGTATTTTTATCCATGTACGGGTGTGTCTATTTTTATATAGTGCACACATTGAACACGGCCACTAAAAGGTCAAATACACAGTTACCTGAGGCTGATGGATTGACTTAAAAACAAACCGAGAAGGATTGTGATTCAATCAATGATCGTATTTACGTCCTTGGTAGAATATTGCCATAAAAAAAAAACCAGCAATCTTTGTGTCTTTGAAATATATAATAGTATAAATGTACATGATTTATTTCTAAATCTTTGAGAATATACTACACATGTATAATAGTATAAATGTACACGCAGCATCTGAAAAAGAAATAGTAAGATGTGTTAGCTGAGAGTAATAATAAATGTTATCTGTCATAAGTCTGTTTATGACAATCAGTTCATGATGATTATTTTCCTCCACACTCGCTAAGGAAGGAACCAACCATTTAACTAACTTTTGTATGTTTTTTCCTCCCAAGCCATTTTTCTTCATGAAAAACAAATTAGATTTCTTTTCTTAACATGAACGTGGGTACTTTTATAATACTATGAAAGGGGTACCGGTATGAAAGTACTTTTCTTCGTTGGTATCAATTTTCGTGGTTTTGTTAAAAATTACAAGTTCGTGGATTCCTAAATTCGTGGATTTTGTGTTTGTACCAAAATAAAATTTGTTGATTTTATATTTTCAACATAACACGTTTCACTGGGTTTCAAAACTTCATGAAAACTTCAATACATTAAGACGTAGAATTATGTAATTGGAAGTGGAATGTGGATATTAACGTGTTAATTTTCTCATTTTTTTACATAGAATCATGGAACAAAATCTGCTTTTGAATTTCATAATTATAGATCAGTATTATTTTATCGAATTTGAAAATAAAATAAAAAAGCATCTGAAATTACTTTACGAACACGTACATTAGTAATTTCCATAAATATATATTGTTTTACAAATATTTAATCTCCATTTTATTTTCAATTTTTGTTTTTCACAACTAAAAAAAGAACAATAAAGTTTGTTTTTTCTCATTATTTTGATTCCAATGACAGATTGTACTTCAACATGTTCGATCTTTCATTACCCAAGTCTCGGATTGAAACCACTCATAATTGTCTCACAAAATTGATCCCGACCCCGGGACAAATGTACAGTTAACTTATACTATTGAAGGGTGATATATTTTAAAAGAGAAATGTTTATACAGCACTTAAAAGTATGTAACGGTAAGTGTATGGGTTGGAAGTAATTTTTTTACCGGAAGTTGTTAAAATCTTTTCACAGATAAATATTTCTGTCGTTTTTACACATGCATTCAAAATCAAATCATTCACAAACATTTGCATGTGGATTATAACCCATTAAAAGGTATGCTCATCATTAAATTGCTTTTCTACACTTCAAACAGGTGTGTGTTTTTAGTGTTGATTAACAGGCGAGGATAATCTCCACGTGGTATTATCAAATAAGACAACACCGCACTTGAAATTAATGACAGGATATGACCTTTCTTTACGACCTTATCACTTCAAAGATAAGCATAATTTCTTATCAGATCCCACATGCAATAAAAATGACCACATTTGCATTTATTTTTAAGGCAAACTTTATACGACCGAGATACTTTGTACACGTAGGTTTATAAAGTACATTTGCTCATTGATCCGCGATCAACGTGATTCCGCGATGGTGATGAAAATGATAGAATTTGTCCACGATCATGGTCCGCATTGAATCATCGCGACGGTCCGCGAACTGTCAATTTTGTCCTTGAAAGGATCGCGGATTTTGCGTTTTCCGTTTGGACTATAGGGTATGTTTTAAAGAATATTTTAGTTTTAGAACATTTCCCAAAGTAGATGATATTAGCATTTTTTGTTTGTTTTATTAAACACGCGATTGTTTTAAGATGTTGATATAACAATTATTTCTGTGCTTGTTTTAAGAACTATATTGTTGACTTTATTCAAGAAATAATTTATAGAAGCCATAATTTGCTTTGTCAGTATTAACATGGGTTGGTAGGATAAAATTTTCTCATAGCCTGATCACTTTGCCTCCAGGTCTCGAAACCGCATCGCAGGGGTTAAAAAATCTGCTGGTCTGAGGTCTGGGACCGGCGATTTGTGGGTTCGAACATAACATTTTCTAATCCTGTAAAGACTAACGGACCAGTTGAAACTGTCCAATTATGGACTTGAATTATATGGGAGGTTAAAAGTCTTAGTGGCAGATGTTGCTGCATAATTTTAATCCAACATTGATTGCCTCTTTTAATATTCTTAACATTGGATTACGTAATCTGAAATAATTAAATGGAATGGTTGTAATAGAATAGCTTAAAGGAAAACTCCAGTCAGTTGAACAATTGTTATAATTCAATACATTGTAACTTTTTATTTGTAAATAACTAATTATTAATCAAAATACACGTTTATTAACATTAATATACCCAATTAGAAATATGGATATTTGGAATTTCCTGTCGTAGTGTAAGCGGCCATGACACCTCTTCATGTGACGTCACGGGGACGGTTCATGTTAGTTGAAAAATAACATGTATCTGACTCTTCCCAACATTGTGCCTGTTTGGTTATGTTTTAATATCAGATCAACTGCAATACAATGTTTACAATTGTATATCGTTCTAATTTTTTTCTTAATATACCCATCCCATGTTACATTTTCATAAAAAAAGAGTTTATTTGTATTGGGGGGGGGGGGGGGGGGTGGGTATCTACGTATAATTTCATGTTTCACGTGATTGGCCATAGGTTAAATAACTGTCAGTTTTAGCTCGTTTTATGCGTACACATGCATTTTTTCTTTTTTGTCCCCAATGCTGTAATACTTTTCCGTGTTTTTCGTGGTCACTAGTCGATGTGTTGACAAGGGTAGTCCTGATCGGTTGTTGCGAAAAAAAAATCTTCTCACACTTTCCCTTTTCGTTAGTGCAATAAAATGCTTGACATGAAGTCATAATGATTTTGTAAATATCAAAAGATAAATATACGACGTTATTTTACGATTTACATAATTTTTAATGATAAAATTGCAACTGATCAATGCTGATATAATATACGATACCGCTATTGTGACGTCACGGCTCTTTCGGAAGAGCTTTAATTGCAGGTATAATCCGAGAATGCGATCCCCATTATTTGGTGCTACAGGCAACTTCAATCACCAAATTCTACCTTACGGTATACTATTTTTAACATTCATTAACACAAATGTCTTATTTACTGTCATTTAAATTTTCACGCTAACTTGTTAAGACCATGGCGTTTTCCTTTAAGGTCAGTTTTGCACTTTACGGAAATGGTAATTCTTTCGATAATACTTAAGCGTATTAGTGAAGCAGTTCAAACATAAACATGACCCGAGTCATTGACCATTTTTTTGTTAGGTTAACGGAGCGGCTCGTGATACTGACAACAATAAATTGCTTAATGCAAAAACACCACAACTAACAATAGATCAAAGATACAATAGGCTTAAACGGAAGAGAACATTTCAAACATCGTGAAAGGAAAAAAATCCTTGGGTTGAGGCAAGTGGTTGGCTGATATTATCAGTGATAACCCTGGTGATCTAATCTCGTTGAAATTAGACTTCCGAAGACATTGTCTGCTCTGAATCTCCAGAGATTATACTTCCGAAGAAATTTTCTGGTTTGTATCCCCAGAGATTATACTTCCGAAGACATTTTCTGCTCTGTATCGTTGGAAGTCTAATCTCAACGAGATTACCGGTGATCATGCTAATTAGAATTTTGAAGTAAATATGTGGGGTAAATACTGATACTGTAGAATATATCCAGAATTTGCCAAAAAAAGCAAAAAAAAACAACAACAGTGCTTTATTTAAAGGTACAACCAATATACGAAAATTGTCTTTGATAGCCCAAGACCAAATGAAAAGCATGTTTTATAAAATTAAGTGTACAGCAGCATCTGATCAGGTATTAAATTGCCAACCTAAGCTTTTATAGTCATTTTAAATAATATATGTCACTCAGTTACTAGTAAGTTAATTTTGTGTCCAACAAATTTTATTTCCTTCATTCCGATATTCAGGACCAGTAGGAATGTTTTCAGGACCAGTAGATTCCTGGTGCTCACTGGTCCTGGACTAGTGAACTTTTGGAAAAAAAGTTAACCCCTGTGCATCGATGGTGTGATGGTTAGCGTGCTTGCCTGGAGTGCAGTAGATCATTGGTTCGAGTCCCTATCTGGTCAAACCAAAGACTATTTAATTGGTATTTGTTGCTTCTCAGCTAAGCACACAGTATAAGGAGTACTGGTTGACTCAGAATCAGGATAATGTGTTCGACATGTCTATCTGTGGACTGTTGTTTCAGTGAACTAGCACTATAAAAATCCAACTAAACGTGTTAGTCTAGTACAAAGTGGACCTTATCATCATCTCAATGAATATTTATTTGTTCTCGCCATGATATAGCTGAGAAATAGCTGAGTTAGCATTAAACAGCCATCACTCGCTCACTCACTTACTCCAGGTCTCTGCAATGATACCCTCAAGAAAAAATAATTGTATTATGTCTAATTCCGTTTTATAACAAAATTTAATACTTTTATCATTGATATTGTAGAATGAACGAGAGAAGTTGTTGGAATTTGTAAATTGTTTCAAAGACACATACAGTCATCTGGTGGATTTAGAATTAACACATCTTAATGAGGGGTAGTTGTTCATATATAGAAGGGACCATCTTGGTCGTGATCGTATGGTAGTTGGATTTACAACTACCAATGCAATCTGCCTATCAACATAAAGCCTAAGGTTGTTTGGTTTGAGTTCCGCTCATGGATAGCTGTACTAGATAGAACATTAAGTGATTAAGTTTGTCTAAACTCTTGCGGCAGATCAGTAGTTTTCTTCCGTGTACTCCGGTTTACTCCACCAATAAAGCTGACCGCCACGATATAACTTAAGTACTGTTGAAAGTGGAGTTAAACCTCCTAACCCCCTATATTATAGAATAGATTACCGTAAATATAGATGGTTGATGTTACATTTCAGAGGTCGTGGTAGATATTTTTACCTGCATAAAAACTCCCACATCAATATTTTTTTTGCCTACACTGAAAAACACAAAGACGATATTTTGCTACTTGCTCTTTTGTTCAACTGAATAATTGTGACTTAGTCTCACACTTATGTACGCATCATACCAACTGTGCAAAGGTAGAGCATAATACAGGAGTACAGTATGACAATTTATCTGGTATTCCATTTTGCTAAAACATCTTTTAAATTCAGGTGTTTATTTATTTGTTTACCTGTAACTGATTACTAAATGTGTCTTTCTCTTCAATGTTTATTATATAATTAAAATTTGTGCAGGTTATTATGGGAAAGCATAATCACTATAACTGAAGAAATTTAACAGGAAAATGAACCACATCGGTGGTGTAAATGTCAACATGCTCATCTCGAAAGCTGTAAATTATGAGTTTGAACTTTGGTGGGGTCAAACCAAAGACTATTGAAATGGTATTTGTTGCTTCTTGATCTTCACTAAACACACAGAGTTAAAGAGTAAGAGCAAAGACGGGTTGGCTTAGAATCAGGATAATGTGTTTTGAGTGGAGCAACATGTCTACCCACAGACTGTTTCAGTGAGCTAGCATTATACACATCTAACTAAGCAGGTTGGTCTAGCACAAAGCGAACCTCATCATCTCATCGTAATGATATGACTAAAAATTGTTTACCTGGCATAAAACAAGAATCACCCACTCACTTAATATGGAAATGTACATCTGGTGTATTAAGTCAATATTGCTTCCTTTGATATTTTTTTGTATTCAGATAATTCTTTTTAGATTTATTGAAAAAATGATTTTCAAAAATGTAGCAAGTTTTATCTGCAATAAAAATTAAATATTTACTTATAGATATTCAGAGGAAGGTCCACACTTCACTGTACTACCTGATGGTGTTTTACAAGTATTCAGTACTCAATTGTCTCAGTGTAGCGACAGCATTATCCAGTCATATGACCAGAATACGCTTAATTTCTCTAGTGGAATATTGGAATGCCTCATTATTATAAGCAGGTAAATTTAATTTTGGAATGGCTCATTATTATAAGCAGGTGAAGTTAAATTTGGAATTTCTTGTAATAAGCAGGTAGGCTAAATTTGGAAAGTCCAATTATAAACAGTTGAAGTTAAATTTGGAATGTTTCATTATTATAAGCAAGTGACATTAAATTTGGAATGTTTCATTATTATAAGCAGGTAACATTAAATTTGGAATGTATCATTATTATAAACAGAGGAAGTTTTAAATATGCGAAGATATCCTCTAATGTGTATGCAGATACAGGCTTGGGACAGGCACAAAAAACAAGCATAAATATTTTTTTGGAGTCCTTGTGCACACAAGGTTAAGAGAATTACTGGAGGCATGTGACATAATTAGAGCATCATAGACATATTATATCTGCCATGCACCAAAACTTAATATAATGTCCAATCAGTCGTGTGTTCAATTATTTTTCAACCATTTATATTATTTTGGTATATAGTATCCACTGCCTTGTTTCTGTAATGGCCAATTGGTGTGAATGTTCTATGGTTTTGTAACTTTTGAATATTCTGAAATTATTTTTTATTATTTTTTTCAGAAATTATGACAATGTCCCATTGGTAGCCTCATGTGAATTTGTGAAATACATTGTCTCTATAGGCAGTACAGTCATTTCAAAGGTAAGTAGATATATATTAATAAAAAATTTTTTTTATCAGATATAATTGCTGCTAAGGCAAGGTGTACTTGATTCAACATTATGTGATAAAGTTTGTCAGTGACTTGCGACAGGTCGGTGGTTTTCTCAGGGTTCTACGGTTTCCTACACCAATAAAACTGACCGCCACAATATAACTGAAATATTGTTGAAAGTGGCGTTAAACACCATAACCCCCTAACCCACATGAAGAATTAGTAAATGTTTTATGACATTACTGTTACCGACGGTTACGAGTGTGTTACTTGATAATGTTGGGAGTTTAAAAAGAGTTTGAAAAACACCAAAGGGGTAATCAGAATCCGTATATCGAAGAAGAGCAGACAATACAATGGCCAAAAGAAAAAAAATACAAAAGGACAAACAACGTTCTACAAAACATACATATAAAACTAAAGATCGAGTAACACGAACCCCACTAAAAACCGGGGGTGAATTCAGGTGCCCCCAGAAGGGTAAGCAGTTCATGTTAAACCGGTTAATGTAATCCCAACCTTCCCCTCTTGATAATTACAATAATACAGACATAAAGAAATAATTTAAAAAAAACTCAATAGATTCACTCCCACTCAAAAAGACCACACACTCGCACAAAAATTAGTGTTGGCATAAACAACATTACACCTAGTAATTTATTACACAGTCTTCACGCTAACCCACTTGCCCGGGACAAGTGAAACTGGATTCGGTTAATTGAAAATTATGAAAGAATTTGTTTGAATAAATAGATTTTTTTTCTGAATTTGGCTTTCGGGTAAGTAGGTGAAAAAAATGAAGGCAAAGACTGATTACAGTGTTGATAAACAATACAATGCCAATTGTCGTATCCACGCTCATTTAGTGGAGCAGAAATAAGAAAATGTTATTGTTGAATTATTAAACTTTTCAGATTACACAGACAGAGGTATCATCAGATAGTGCTGACATTTGTTATTTTATCAAGCTTGTCATTCATTTCTTTGAATGTCTATATGATCCTTATTTTCTATGGAGGAAGAGGATAAGAGGGTACGTGTAGTTTTTATGGATTTATTATTAGTAACAAAGGATATACAGTCAAACTTCACTCGGTCGAACACTATGGATGGCTCGAACTGATTTGGAAGTCCCGTCAATTTTCATTATATTTCTAAGTAAAAAAAACTCCTTTCGCTCGAACACCGATACCTCGAACAGTCGAACTCAATAAATGGTCCCGTCAATAATAAAATCACAAGTTTTACCATGCCAAGCTCGCACATCGTGACAGGTGTATGTTACGGTTAAATGTGTTTCCAGCAAGGTGTGATGAATGTCAGGTTACCGACAGATAATTGTTTACTTAACAATTACAGATAGAGGGATAAACTTTTAATTACGATTAATAACGATTAATAACGATTATTGAACTCGAGACTCGTGTCGCTGATGGTACCAAGCCGAGCCTACACTCGACAATAATTAAAAAATCAAATGTTTACAATCGTAATAAAGTTTATTTAAAAAAATACTTAAAATTGTTATTACATGAGTTAATATTTTGAGAGTTTTTTTTATATTATTTTTTTATTTTTATAGTTGCTGGAATCAAATAATATCAATATGCGTGATCTCAAGGTTCATCTAAATACCAAAAAATAGAAATGTACTAGTAGTGAAATTCTGATTAACCTGAGATTTTATGTTTATATAACACCACAAGAAACAAATATAATTTCTTCAAATTCAAAATTCAAAAAGAGAAGAAAATGATCATTAGCTAAAATTTGGAAATTGAACATCAAAAATATATATCTGAATTATCAAACATTATACCGACCTCGTATTTCCTGTATATAAAATAGATCGTGAACAAACGTTTCTAAAGATAGCTCGAACACATTTTGACAGTCCCTTCGAGTTCGAGGCAGCGAAGTTTTGCTGTAGATGTAAATGAACATGAGAGACTATCCAACAGCAGACATAGACAAGAATTAAAGGAAAGGAAGGGCAAATTTTTGTATTATGAATAGAAAGTTTGAATAGTGATGATCAACAATTCCACCAATATCAACAAAATGAGCAATCTTAACTGAACTCACTGAACACAAAAAAGATGAACAATGGCATGTTTACTGAAAACATAAACACTAGTATATATATCTGAAATTTAAATGTCTATTCAGATGACTTGTAAGTTGTCAATACATTTTTTGAATTTTTTTTTTTTTAAATCCAGTTGGTCCTTTTAACAACTGTCACTTACTGTAGATTTGATGAAGCAATTTTAGTGAAAAAATATGTAAGAACAATAGCAATAAAACAACATTTCTTTCAGATTTCATTACAAGTTCAATATTTTCCCGAAGAACTAGACCCCATCCAATCTGACAGCTTCAAGTGTTAAAATGGCCAATTAAAATTTCAGAAGCTTAAAAAATATGAGATGATAAATTTATTTTGGTAACTTTTACGTATACAGCAGATCTGAATTTTTGTGTTTGTAATAATAAAGAAACAGTTATATTATTAAGATCAATTACCTGCTATCAAAGTTTTAAGGAAATCCCTGCAAGTTAAATTTTGATGTCAGTGATGAAATAAATTGTCACTTTAGACTAAAAACCTATAAGTTTTCAGAAATTACTTTTAAATAGAATTAATGCTGCAGAAAAATGCTAAAATACAAGTCCCAAAATAAAATGAAAAACAAAAATACCACGCTGTTGGAACAGTTCCAAAATCTATTAATAGGAAAATCATAGACAGAGGCAAAATCAATACCCTTAGCACACATATACATGTTTATTGGTAATTTGTTACAGTTTCCTTTGATCTTTACTACCCGATAAATTTAGTAGCAACGTTCAGTTGACCACCGACTCATGATACTAGAAATTATCAGCTGTTGGTCATTTGTCATGCACGGTCTAACGTGACGTCACTAAACCTTTCATTCAAATAAAAGGTCAAAACACAACAAAAAAATCACAAAGCTGTGTTAAAATTGTGAAATTACTGATAAAAAAATTATTAGTATTTTTTTTCGCAAGACAAGGATTATCAGGTCGATATCAGATGAGCTCATCTGATATCGACCTGATAATCCTTGTCTTGCGAAAAAAAATACTAATAATTAATATACATGACTGCTCACTTTTCTGGCTTGGTACTGGCACTTAAATATAAAGTAGTGGGATTAAACTAGTTTTATGGGCCAAATCCCCCCCTTCTTAGTGAAATGATGTGGTCATGCAAGTTTTTCTACATGTGACTGAGCAACATGGCGACCTTCACATATAACTGGGTGAATAGCATTGTTGTAATGAAGGCCGAGTCCTAATCTTGAAATTTATACATAATATATTTAATCTTGGTGACACAGAAGTTTTCATATGTATGATTTTAGCTCTTTAAAATAAACATCATTGTTATAAAGAATGCTGGTTCTTAATGGTTGGTTGGTTGGTTATGGTATTTAACACCACTTTCAACAATATTTCAGTTTATTGGTGGAGGAAACCGGAGAAAACCACCGACCTGTCGCAAGTCACTGACAAAGTTTATCACATAATGTTGAGTATACCTCGCCATGAATGGGGTTCAAACTCACAACTTTAGTGGTAATATGCAATGATTGCACAGGTAGTTGTAAATCCAACTACCATACGATCACGACCATGACGGCTGTTCTGGTCATGAATATTGTTGAAATACTACTCACTGGATGTTTGGCATCAATCAATCAATCGATTGAGACTACGACGGCCCCTGCTGACTCCTAATCTTGGAGACACAGACGTTTTCATATGTATAATTTTACCTCTATAAAAGAAACAGCATTGTATGAAAAATGCTAAGTCTTAATCTTGGTGACACAGACGTTTTCATATGTATAATTTTACCTCTATGAAAAAAACAGCATTGTATGAAAAATGTGAACTCTTAATCTTGGTGACACAGACGTTTTCATATGTATAATTTTACCTCTATGAAAAAAACAGCATTGTATGAAAAATGTGAACTCTTAATCTTGGTGACACAGACGTTTTCATATGTATAATTTTACCTCTATTAAAGAAACAGCATTGTATGAAAAATGCTAAGTCTTAATCTTGGTGACACAGACGTTTTCATATGTATAATTTTACCTCTATTAAAGAAACAGCATTGTATGAAAAATGCTAAGTCTTAATCTTGGTGACACAGACGTTTTCATACGTATAATTTTACCTCTATTAAAGAAACAGCATTGTATGAAAAATGTGAACTCTTAATCTTGGTGACACAGACGTTTTCATATGTATAATTTTACCTCTATGAAAAAAACAGCATTGTATGAAAAATGTGAACTCTTAATCTTGGTGACACAGACGTTTTCATATGTATAATTTTACCTCTATTAAAGAAACAGCATTGTATGAAAAATGCTAAGTCTTAATCTTGGTGACACAGACGTTTTCATATGTATAATTTTACCTCTATTAAAGAAACAGCATTGTATGAAAAATGCTAACTCTTAATCTTGGTGACACAGACGTTTTCATATGTATAATTTTACCTCTATGAAAAAAACAGCATTGTATGAAAAATGTGAACTCTTAATCTTGGTGACACAGACGTTTTCATATGCATAATTTTAGCTCTATAAGAGAAACAACATTGTATGAAAAATGCTAAGTCTTAATCTTGGTGACACAGACGTTTTCATATGTATAATTTTACCTCTATTAAAGAAACAGCATTGTATGAAAAATGCTAAGTCTTAATCTTGGTGACACAGACGTTTTCATATGTATAATTTTACCTCTATGAAAAAAACAGCATTGTATGAAAAATGTGAACTCTTAATCTTGGTGACACAGACGTTTTCATATGTATAATTTTACCTCTATTAAAGAAACAGCATTGTATGAAAAATGCTAAGTCTTAATCTTGGTGACACAGACGTTTTCATATGTATAATTTTACCTCTATGAAAAAAACAGCATTGTATGAAAAATGTGAACTCTTAATCTTGGTGACACAGACGTTTTCATATGTATAATTTTAGCTCTATAAGAGAAACAACATTGTATGAAAAATGCTAACTCTTAATCTTGGTGACACAGACGTTTTCATATGTATAATTTTACCTCTATGAAATAAACAGCATTGTATGAAAAATGTGAACTCTTAATCTTGGTGACACAGACGTTTTCATATGTATAATTTTACCTCTATGAAAAAAACAGCATTGTATGAAAAATGTGAACTCTTAATCTTGGTGACACAGACGTTTTCATATGTATAATTTTAGCTCTATTAAAGAAACAGCATTGTATGAAAAATGCCAACTCTTAATCTTGGTGACACAGACGTTTTCATATGTATAATTTTAGCTCTATAAGAGAAACAGCATTGTATGAAAAATGCTAACTCTTAATCTTGGTGACACAGACGTTTTCATATGTATAATTTTACCTCTATGAAAAAAACAGCATTGTATGAAAAATGTGAACTCTTAATCTTGGTGACACAGACGTTTTCATATGTATAATTTTAGCTCTATAAGAGATATATTTTTGATTGTGTGTTTGCTGTACTATTGCAGATGGAGTATGGATAAAAATAGAATAAAGTTCAAGCCAGGTGTCCTACATGTAGAAGTGGTTCCTTTCTTCTATGGTAAATATATATAGAGAATCAGATCTAGAACAAAATTCTGGGAATCTGAATAAAATCAGATTTTACACCTGCTCCCCTTTACATATATGTCACTGTGTGTGAGATCTGAGGAAGTCCAATTACGAGTCAGAAGTGTAGACAAATCAAATGTCACTGTGTGTGAGATCTGAGGAAGTTCAATTACGGGTCAGAAGTGTAGACAAATCAAATGTCACTGTGTGTGAGATCTGAGGAAGTCCAATTACGAGTCAGAAGTGTAGACAAATCAAATGTCACTGTGTGGGAGATCTGAGGAAGTCCAATTACGGGTCAGAAGTGTAGACAAATCAAATGTCACTGTGTGGGAGATCTGAGGAAGTCCAATTACGGGTCAGAAGTGTAGACAAATCAAATGTCACTGTGTGTGAGATCTGAGGAAGTCCAATTACGAGTCAGAAGTGTAGACAAATCAAATGTCACTGTGTGTGAGATCTGAGGAAGTCCAATTACGGGTCAGAAGTGTAGACAAATCAAATGTCACTGTGTGTGAGATCTGAGGAAGTCCAATTACGAGTCAGAAGTGTAGACAAATCAAATGTCACTGTGTGTGAGATCTGAGGAAGTCCAATTACGGGTCAGAAGTGTAGACAAATCAAATGTCACTGTGTGTGAGATCTGAGGAAGTCCAATTACGAGTCAGAAGTGTAGACAAATCAAATGTCACTGTGTGTGAGATCTGAGGAAGTCCAATTACGGGTCAGAAGTGTAGACAAATCAAATGTCACTGTGTAGGAGATCTGAGGAAGTCCAATTACGGGTCAGAAGTGTAGACAAATCAAATGTCACTGTGTGTGAGATCTGAGGAAGTCCAATTACGGGTCAGAAGTGTAGACAAATCAAATGTCACTGTGTGTGAGATCTGAGGAAGTCCAATTACGGGTCAGAAGTGTAGACAAATCAAATGTCACTGTGTGTGAGATCTGAGGAAGTCCAATTACGGGTCAGAAGTGTAGACAAATCAAATGTCACTGTGTGTGAGATCTGAGGAAGTCCAATTACGGGTCAGAAGTGTAGACAAATCAAATGTCACTGTGTGTGAGATCTGAGGAAGTCCAATTACGGGTCAGAAGTGTAGACAAATCAAATGTCACTGTGTGTGAGATCAGAGGAAGTCCAATTACGGGTCAGAAGTGTAGACAAATCAAATGTCACTGTGTGTGAGATCTGAGGAAGTCCAATTACGAGTCAGAAGTGTAGACAAATCAAATGTCACTGTGTGTGAGATCTGAGGAAGTCCAATTACGGGTCAGAAGTGTAGACAAATCAAATGTCACTGTGTAGGAGATCTGAGGAAGTCCAATTACGGGTCAGAAGTGTAGACAAATCAAATGTCACTGTGTGTGAGATCTGAGGAAGTCCAATTACGGGTCAGAAGTGTAGACAAATCAAATGTCACTGTGTGTGAGATCTGAGGAAGTCCAATTACGGGTCAGAAGTGTAGACAAATCAAATGTCACTGTGTGTGAGATCTGAGGAAGTCCAATTACGGGTCAGAAGTGTAGACAAATCAAATGTCACTGTGTGTGAGATCTGAGGAAGTCCAATTACGGGTCAGAAGTGTAGACAAATCAAATGTCACTGTGTGTGAGATCTGAGGAAGTCCAATTACGGGTCAGAAGTGTAGACAAATCAAATGTCACTGTGTGTGAGATCTGAGGAAGTCCAATTACGGGTCAGAAGTGTAGACAAATCAAATGTCACTGTGTGGGAGATCTGAGGAAGTCCAATTACGGGTCAGAAGTGTAGACAAATCAAATGTCACTGTGTGTGAGATCTGAGGAAGTCCAAATACAGGTCAGAAGTGTAGACAAATCAAATGTCACTGTGTGGGAGAACTGAGGAAGTCCAATTACGGGTCAGAAGTGTAGACAAATCAAATGTCACTGTGTGTGAGATCTGAGGAAGTCCAATTACGGGTCAGAAGTGTAGACAAATCAAATGTCACTGTGTGTGAGATCTGAGGAAGTCCAATTACGGGTCAGAAGTGTAGACAAATCAAATGTCACTGTGTGGGAGATCTGAGGAAGTCCAATTACGGGTCAGAAGTGTAGACAAATCAAATGTCACTGTGTGTGAGATCTGAGGAAGTCCAATTACGAGTCAGAAGTGTAGACAAATCAAATGTCACTGTGTGTGAGATCTGAGGAAGTCCAATTACGGGTCAGAAGTGTAGACAAATCAAATGTCACTGTGTGGGAGATCTGAGGAAGTCCAATTACGGGTCAGAAGTGTAGACAAATCAAATGTCACTGTGTGGGAGATCTGAGGAAGTCCAATTACGGGTCAGAAGTGTAGACAAATCAAATGTCACTGTGTGTGATGATATCTGTTTGATGGAAATGGTTTTTTTAAAAACATTTCTCAAGATGCTTTTTTTTCTAGAGTTGTTCCATTTAAACACACTCCCACCCTAGGCCTTTCAGTAAGGGGCAGTACCAGGTACTTTTACCCACTTAAAATGGTAATTGGTACCTCCTAATTTCAAAGACTGTTGCATATGATATTTATAAAAAAAATGCTAAAATTTTAAGAAAAAGAACCGTCTAATTAGTGAAGCACTGGTACATTTGAAAAATATTGATAACCCTGTCACTCCAAGTAATCCAGATGATGTACAAATGGACCACTCCTAGAAATAAATTAGACATTTTTTTGGCATCATTCTTTATATCAATTATTGGAGGACCAATCTATATATATATACGTCTGAAAATTAATCCAAACAGTGTAAGAATTAGATTTTATAGCTGTCAAATTTTTGTTCTTCCCTCGACGGGATTTGAACTCACACCATTGATACACTGCAGCACCATTCGCTTAGCCTTACGTCCAGTGCCCTAGACCACTCGACCACATCCACTCCCTAAAAAAGGAGCTTCAATAATCGTAGTGTTACCTTTTCTCATAAGGCAAATCTACGGATAGACGTAAGACATGTGTATAAGCGTGTGTAGATGGCACATATATACAGTTGACTCTCGTTATCTCGAATTCGATGGGACCATGGACAAAATTCGAGTCAACCGTAGTTCGACTCAAGAGGAGCTACGAAGATACCGGAAGTGTGGTTTGTTTAACAACGAAAGGGAGACAACTCGAGCGAAATTTTGAAGAGGTAAAACCAGCATCGCATGTCCCTATTCTCGGAACGATTTTAAACATATTCGATGTTTTTGTTGCTGTTTTTTTTCTCTCCGTTAAATTCTTTGAATTTTGTGAAACGACTGATAACTTCTAGATATCTTTTTTTGTGTGAATGAATATGTTTATCCGTTTTGTTTATGTTTTTCACCTGTTGCATTGTCATTAAACTTCACCCATCATGACGTATTTTTCTTTGTGCAATACAATAAATGATGTGTTTTTATTATTCAATAAAGTGTAGAAGAAAACTGTTCTTCTTTAATCAAAATTAATTTCCGACAAATAATTTAATAGATAAAACGTTTCCTTTGTGTACTTTTCATAATCATTGATGTATGCCAACCCAAGCGCACTTATTATGAACCGATAATTTTTGATTGTACACATCTAACCTGTGTCATATTACCAAGCCAATTCAAATATTATCACTAATTAATTTGACAGATTGTGAAATAAACATGTGAAATAGCCTAAGGTAAAAATGTCAAATTCAATGACCGGATGTTTCACCTGTGATCCGATTTTAATCCTAAGGTAATACACATGTTTTGACAGGTAAATTTGACTTAACGAATGTAAATAATATGGCTTTCTACATCTCGGGACCAAAACTTTTATTCGAGACAACCGAAATTTCGACTCATCCGAATTCGACTCAACAGGAGTCAAATTATATATATTTATACACAACGAAGTTCGGGACTTCGATAAAAATTCGACTCAACCGGAAATTCGAGTCAACCGAATTCGAGACAATGAGAGTCAACTGTACTTAATATTATAATTTGACAGCAATCTAACTCAGTAATTTTTAATATATTGTATAGGATAATGAAGAATTCATTATACAGTCACAGGAAATAAAGTATATTATACAAACGTCTAAGCAAGTGACAACCATACAATATATCTGTCCCACTGGATCTCAAAGTTACTTGTGATACTAGGTTTAATACTAAATATTAAATATACGTCTGAAAATTAAACCAAACAGCATTAGAATTAGATTTTAGAGCTGTCAAATTTTTGTTCTTCCCTCGACAGGATTTGAACTCACACATATATATATGCTTTAAAGTGCATTCCTTTGGAGGGAAGTGTGTTTAAATGGAAAAGTCTAAAAAAAAAATGATGAGTAACTACGATGTTTTATGAAATCAAAAACATTCGTTAATGTCTCTAGAATTAGTAACAAAGTGTGGATGAAGCATTTTATTTTACTTTTTTTTTTATTTATTTCAGACTGTTTTGATAGAGGACACTTGTCCTTTGACATCAAGATCAGACTTCTTCATATGTTTGGTGCTATTATGTGTGGATCACAGGTAAAAATTGATTACTTCATGAGTTTTAATGCTGTCATCTCTGTAATACATGCAACCACAGTTATAGGGGTAGGGTGATGGTGTGTAAAGCTACTTTCAAGACTATTTCGTGGCAGTACCCGGAAAAAACCACCGACCTGTCGCAAGTCGCTAAAAAAACTTGTTATACAGGATAAACAGTCATCACGATGAGCACCGGTCGTCCGTCCCAAGACCAGTAAACTTTGTTCGAACCATAAATTTTTCAGTTTTTATTTAGAAATATAAATTCAAGAATTTGATTCGGACCAGTAAATTAAAATTTTCATTTCGAGGACTGGATATAAAATACAATGAACAAAATGTTGCACAAATGAAACAGTAGCTATGACATATTATCTGGGATCTTTATGAGAGTAATTTTATAGAACTAATTCAATTTTTCAACTGAACTTTTAACGGCATCAAATACAAGATTTATTGATCAATTTTTTAATTTTTTCATTTTACAGAATAATGCTCTGAAAGTTATTACACCAGCCACTCTAGAAGTGTTACTGAAAATGTTGTCATCTGACGACAACAAAGGACCAACCAACGAACTGAGACAGGAACTCTTCTGTGTGAAGGATTTGGTGCTGAAATGTATTATCTGTATGGTGCATATTATAAATTCGGCCAGCGCTGACCAGGTAAGGGAGATAACTCAAGTCTCGTACAGCACTGTTGAAATTGTCTTTATAGTTAATAAAAAATAAAAAAGACTACCTCTATTAAGCAATAACTTGTATTTTGTGACCTTAATTTTAATTTTCCTTTACAGTGCATTTTATATTTATTTAACCTATATTTTTGTGACCACCTGTCTTATGTGACCCTATTTAAATGTTCCTTTGGAAGGTCACATAAGACAGATTTTACTGTATCTTAAATAAATCACTTGTAACTTAACAACGACTGCAATTCGCTCTATTGATTTTTTTATTCCATATTTGAAATGTAAGAGTAATATATTTTGTAACAATGTGTTTTTAATTATTTATTTGAATTGTACACACTGTTTGTATCCACTTTAAATATATATATTGTAGTTGATATAAACTTTAAGTTTTTATTTTATTTAAATTTTTCAATTTTTTTTATATATTTTTTAGATAATTTTTTTTTATATATTTTTTAATCTATTACAAGTTATCAATTTTTTTTCAGATTGACAAAAAATATGTATGTTATTGCTTTTTTTTTTATTCCTACACAACACAACACAGCAACAACATCACTGTTTACATTTATGTTGCATAGCAAGTTACAGTGAAGCTCAAACGGAAAACGCAAAGTCCATGTCTTATCAAGGATTATCGCAACACGGAATTAACGAGAAGTTCGTGTGTATACGTGGACGGTCAGCGAAACAAGATGGACATGACAGACAGAACGCGATGTCTTCATGAGTCCATCACAGATTGTAATTATTGAAATGTTCATTCATAATGAATACTACATGTAATTGTATCTGCAATCGTTTATTCTTTGTCATCACAATGCTTCGTAATCTTGATATGCACATTGAAATTTATTTGTGCAGTTGATCATTTGATACCACTTTTTTCAGAGATGGCATACATTTTATTTATAGGATATAGGAGCACGCATCTTGTTTTGCATATTATGTAAACCCAACATTTCGATTGGTTTACATAGGTGTTAATCACCTGTATTTTTTTTATCTATGTATGGGTGTGTCTATTTTTATGTAGTGCACACATTGAACTCGGTCACTAAAAAGTCAAATACAGTTACCTGAGGCTGAGGAATTGATTTAAAAACAAACCGAGAAGGATTGAAAAGAACAAAAAAATTGATGTAAATTTTTATCTAAACGTGCTTTTTCGTTTTCGTATTTGTATGTCGTTAATCACCTTACGTGTCGTTTTACCTTTAACAAAAGTGGATACATATTTCCCTATGTAGACAGTGTGTACTACATACAGTTATCACATGAATGAGAATCTAGAAAGGTTTCCACCTGTTGGTAATATATTATCGATCAAAGCGTGCTTTTGGGGATCTTGAAACTTTTATAACAGGTGAACTTTAGTCACATGCTGAGTTGACAGTAATTGAACATCCGATGGCTTGGGGCTCGGCTTGGGTGATATAAAGGTTAATGAAATTTCAAAGTGTACAAAATAAATTGGTAAGCAAAAATATTTTAAACATAACTTTATTTCATTACCTGATACCATACGACAAGGAATGTAAGGTAGTTGAAAATATTGTAGTTTCTCATCGGCATCTAGCCTCTTTAAAAATAAAATGAAATAAAAATCGGGCATTTATTAACACAGTTTTTATATAATTAGATCGATGAGAAACAAATCTAATTAAAATTAGCTCTACGCACTTGCTCCCCCCCCCCTTTTGTTTTGTCGCTGCGTGTACTTACAATTTATTTGATATTTTATGCAATCACCTTATGTTTTATTATGGTTATATGCCCCTTAGTGGGACCTTTAATTTGGACCAATAAAATTTTGTATCTTGTATAGAATTTCCCTTCACAGTATGTGGCAGATCACCACCAAACACTTCAAGGTAGTTCACTGACACTTTGTTATAGATAACTGTGATAGAGCAATAAAAACATTAAATTATACCCCAATAATTACCCATGTCACTCTGGTTTACATAGGTGTTATTTTTCTCTCACGAGTTGATAATCACCTGTATTTTTATCCATGTACGGGTGTGTCTATTTTTATATAGTGCACACATTGTACTCGGCCACTAAAAAGTCAAATACACAGTTACCTGAGGCTGATGGATTGATTTATAAACAAACCGAGCATGGAGAAACGTGAATCAATCAATGACCGTATTTACGTCCTTGGTAGAATATTGCCATAAATACATATGTACACGTGTTTAAATTAAGAAAAGTTTGAAGCTACCAAAGGGGTAATTTAAATAACAACAAATCTCGACGTAGAAGGATTTTCTGTCTTTTGTTGGCGTTTTGATAACTTGAGTGTAAGAGTATTTATGCATCATGCTAAATAGTCTATGAAAAAAAATCCACGTAAATTTTCTGAAGTGCTTTTAAATATGACCCGGCAAAAAGGTACAATTTCAATTTTAATTGCAGAAATTGAATAAGATGACCTATGTACATAATGTATATCCAGGGCAGGCCGGTTGAATTTTTTTTTAGCTTAAAAACGAAAATAACTATTTTTTGTAGGATATTTTTTTTAACTATTGTGTACAGACACGTTTTTTGAATAACCTTCGTCAAGTACGCTCAGAGTCTAAAATTGGAAAGCCAAATAATAATAATAAGCTAAAAAAGTTTTATTGGAATAATATTTTGTTTTACAAATATTTAATCTCCATTTTATTTTCAAATTTGTTTTTCACAACTAAAAAAAGAACAATAAAGTTTGTTTTTTCTCATTATTTTGATTCCAATGACAGATTGTACTTCAACATGTTCGATCTTTCATTACCCTTGTCTCGGATTGAAACCACTCGTTATTGTCTCACAAAATTAATCCCGACCCCGGGACAAATGTACAGTTAACTTAAACTATTGAAGGGTGATATAATTTAAAAGAGAAATGTTTATACAGCACTTAAAAGTGTGTAACCGTTAGTGTATGGGTTGGAAGTAATTTTTTTACTGAAAGTTGTTAAAATCTTTTCACAGATAAACATTTCTGTCGTTTTTACACATGCATTCAAAATCAAATCATTCACAAACATTTGCATGTGGATTATAACCCATTAAAAGGTACGCTCGTCATTAAATTGCTTTTCTACATTTCAGACAGGTGTGTGTTACTGTTTAGTGTTGATTGACAGGCGAGGATAATCTCCACGTGGTGCTTACTCGAGCGTTAAGATACTTTGTGTAATATCAAATAAGACAACACCGCACTTGAAATTAATGACAGGATATGACCTTTCTTTACGACCTTATCACTTCAAAAACAAGCATAATTTCTTATCAGATCCCACATGCAATAAAAATGACCACATTTACATTTTTTTTTAAGACAAACTTTATACGACCGAGATACTTTGTACACGTAGGTTAATAAAGTACATTTGCTCATTGTGCGGACATCACGACTAGCTGCATTATTAGAACTAATCACGACGGATCCGCGATCAATGTGATTCCGCGATGGTGATGAAAATGATAGAATTTGTCCACGATCATGGTCCACGTTGAATCATCGCGACCGTCCGCGAACTGTTGATTTTGTCCTTGAAGGGATCACGGATTTTGCATTTTCCGTTTGGACTGTTGGGTACATATTCTATATGTCAATCAGAGATTTTATACAATTATTGCGCTTCATTGAGTTCTATATACAATATTGGTGTATTGACGGTAAATATAGAATTTATGTGGCGAGGCTTAGAAACGGGGGAAAGAACGAGCTTTAGCGAGTCTTTCCACCCGTTTCGTGCCGAACCACATAAATTCTATATTTACCGTCAATACACCAATATTGTATTTATCTTGCAAAAAAATGTTATTTAATTTAATAATTATAATAAAAAGATAACGGAAACCCCATTGATACCTCAATAGTAGTTCCGGTAAGGGGCATGGCTTAATATCTTTATTAGGCTACTGAAAAGTGTTATTATGACAGGGGTGTGGCTTATTAGCTTTATTAGGCTAATGTGAAAAGTGTTATTATGACAAGGGTGTGGCTTAACAGCTTTATTAGGCTAATGTGAAAAGTGTTATTATGCCACTGTCGTAATAAAGCAACAGTTTATTTCAACCCATTTATTATGATAAAAAATAACCCAATTGCAGGAGTAAGATGTGTTATATGGAGCACTGAAAAGCAATATTGACCAAGGATCGTTTTTTAGGGATTGTTTTTTTGTGTTTTTTTTTTCAAATTCAAAAGCAGCTGAGCTGATCCATTTAATATCATAGAACACTTGTGCTAATTCAGTGTTTGTCATGTTGACAGACCTGCTGTCATTCTCATTTGCAATGTTATTGTTTGTGTGATGTTATTGCACCGGATGTAGAAAACGATTGACTGGTAAATTTATATTTTTAGCCTGGATTTCACCTACTGCTAAAAATAAATCGGATACCGTTCAATATGAAAACCTACCGTGCAATATGACAATTTATCACAAAAAAAACGAATTCAATGGTTTTGTAATACTGTATAAAACTATAAATGTAATAAAATATATTATGAACTGATACTTCCTGTTTGACAGCAAATATGATTATGTGATAATGTGATAATCAGGAAACAACACAGGATTATCTTCTCAGTTGACGCAATGACTTCCTTTTTTTTTAAGAATAATTATAGTAGGATGTGAGTCTTCGAAATGAAAATTTGAATTTACTGGTCCAAATTAAATTCTTGAATTTATTTTTATATACATTTTGTAGTTCTAACTTTACTGGTCTGAACAAAGTTTTACTGGTCTTGGGCTGGAGGACCGGTACTCACTGTTAGGACTGGGATGTACATGTAGATATCTCTCTGATTTCTCACTCCTCCCTCTGCCTCCCCCAATCATGGGAGATCTGAAGAAACACCATTGTGAGTCACATTCCAGTCATGCCTATGTTGTTACATTTGCAGTCCAATGAGAGTGGTGATACGTAGACTATGAAAGTTGTGATACCTAGACTATGAAAGTGGTGATACCTAGACTGAAAGTGGTGATACATAGACTGAAAGTGGTGATACCTAGACTGAAAGTGGTGATACCTAGACTGAAAGTGGTGATATCTATACTATGAAAGTGGTGATACCTAGACTGGAAGTGGTGATACCTAGACTATGAAAGTGGTGATACCTAGACTATGAAAGTGATATAATTTAAAACTGAAATACTTTGTTTCCTTTTTTTTTTTTTTTTTTTTTTTTTTTTTTTTTTTATAAAGTGTGATATTTTTATTGAAATCTGTACATTTGTTAGTTGAATACATAAAGTACCGGTACCTTATCCCGGCCTCGTTAACATTAGTAAAGCACATAACATATAAAGATGTTAGTATTTGTTAGTAATTTACATACAGAATGGCATACTATTTCTATTAGAATAACATGACAGAAAATACCAAATAATGTGATTTCACATAAAGATGAGTTTTTCAATCATAATAAACCAAATTAACAAATATACAGATAATCAAAAAATAGGGTTTTAAGTAGCTATAGAAGTAAAAGAAAAAAATGGAAAATTTATTGAGTTTTTTAAGGCATAAAAATAATTTTTAAAGAGAAAGAAAAAGTTTTTTAATTTGCTTTGATGAATAGGTAATTTTAGCATTCATAAAAACAAATGGCTATTTCTTTTCTATCATGTTATATACAGAATGAATATTTGTATAATTCTTTATATCTAATTAAACAGTAAAGTGAAAGCATTCCATATCTGGTTGAAAAAATCAATTTTTTTATTTTTAATAGCAATAGATTTCTCAATGTTATATAGTGACTGTATTTTCCTCTGCATTGTGACCAATGATAATTTTTTCTGAAAATATTTACAGTTAAAAATATACTGCTTTATTTGTAATAAAATGAGGTTGATAGCATCTCCTCGAGACGATTTTGAAGTATCACCAAAAAGAAAAAATTGCATAGTAAATGGAATACTAACACCATTTGACAATAACCAAGAATCAATTTCATCAATAAAAGCTTGTACAATCTCACAGTTCCAAAATAAATGTTCTATAGTTTCCTCATCTTCCTGACAAAAAGTACAAAAGGCATTGTCTTTTACTTTAATTTTATACAGCAATTTATTTGTTCCTAGGATACGTTGGTTAATTCTGTACTGTAACCATTGTAGTTTGGTATTTTGTGTGACTATAAAAGGTAGTTTGAATATTTCTCTCCATTTCGTTTCATCTAAACCTAAGGCTAAAATTTCCTCCCACTTTTTCTGACCATTTGACACTATGTTATTCCTTATTAGTAACAAATACATATCTTTAGTTCCCCTTTTACTCTTCAAAATGGTCTTAGCAAATGAAGGAATAAATGGGGTAAGTAGCTTATAACTATTATACACATTTTGTTTTCCAGCATGTTTTACAGCTGAAATTATACTATTAAATTTCATAATATTTTTTGAAATGTTAAATTTTTCCTCTAATTGATCAATGGAGAGAAATTTTCCATCTTCTGACATAATATCATTAACAAAACAAATACCTTTTCTGTACCAGTCTTCATAGAATACTGGTTTGTTTTCTATTTTTATAGTTTTGTTCATCCACAGTGGAGAAGACAAAAAATATTCCCATGTAAAGTTTTCTTCTTTATCAATAAAGGTGTTCCAAGCATGGAACACTTCTTTCCAAAATTTATTTTTTACAACATTTTCTTTTATGTAAGAAATATAACCATTACCAAAATTGAATAATTTTTCCTGATTTATTGTCGAAAATAAGATATTATCCCATTTACCTTCAGTTCGAAATAGCTTTCTTACCCAGGTTGTTTTTAGGGCTAAAATAAATAAATTTAGATTAATCATTTTTAATCCTCCTTCACAGAAGTCTTTTTGTAACAATTCCTTTTTAACTCTGTGCACAGGTGAACTCCATATAAAGGTAAAAATAAGCTCGTTCACCTTCTTTAAGATGTCTTGAGTAGGATTAGGCAATGTAATGATTAGGTGATTTAAGACAGGTAAAATCAGAGTTTTCACAACAGTAATCTTTCCAATGACAGTAAGATTCCTTTTTGACCATATCTTAATTAGTTTTTTTATTTGCAAAATTCTCTCATTATAATTAATATTTACAATTTTATCCAAATCAACATCAAAATTAATACCCAATAGCTTGAAGGATGATTTACCCCAGGATAAGTTTCTGTGTTGACCTAAAGTGTCATTACTGTATTTTTTACTCCCAATCCATACTACTTGTGTCTTGGTAAAATTAATGTTTAGCCCAGAGAGTTTTGCATACCAATCTAATTCAAGTAAAGCTTCATTTAGAGACTTTTCACTGCCATCTAAAATTAATGATGTGTCATCTGCAAACTGTGATAACTTATGTTCAATCCTTGTCACATTTATACCACCAATATTTGTATTACCCCGTATCTTAATGGCTAAAATTTCTGCACATAAAATAAAAAGATATGGCGATAACGGATCACCTTGTCTACAACCACGGCCTATTTGAAAAAATTCTGAAAGATTACCACCCTGAATGACTGCTGATGATATATTATTATAAAATACTTTAACCCAGTTTATAATAGATTCCCCAAAGTTGAAAAATTTTAATACAGATAAAAGAAAGTCCCAAGATATAGAATCAAATGCTTTTTCAAAGTCTATCAAAAGTAACAAACCAGGTATGTCGTTTTCTTCTGTAAATTGTAGCATATCATAGATTAATCTAATGTTATCTCCAATGTATCTTCCACTAATAAAACCTGTTTGATCTAAATCAATCAACTTTTCCAGAACTCTCTTCAATCTACTAGCAATAACACCAGAACCAATTTTGTATACAGTATTCAGTAGTGATATTGGTCTCCAATTTTTGAGAAAGTGTCTTGGTTTGTTATCTTTTGGTAAACATGTAATGATTCCCTGTTTTTGAGTTACTGATAGCTCACCTAAAAGTGACCCAAAATTTATAGAATTTACAACAAATGACTTCAAATCTATCCAGAAAAATTTGAAAAATTCTGTTGAAAAACCGTCCGACCCGGGTGATTTATTATTATTCATTTTTTGTAAAACCTTACTTGCTTCATTTACATGTATTTCCCCTTCTAAACTTAATTGTTCATCGAAAGACAATTTATTAAAGTTTAAGTCTTTTAAATCTCTTTCTAAATCACTCACTTTACACCCATTTCCTTCTCTAAATTTATATAGTTCTTCATAAAATACCTTTGTTTCTTTCAAGATATCAAATTGTTTAGTTATAGTTTTGCCATCATCCCTTTCTATTTTGGGAATTATTTTACTAGTAAAATTTTTTGATTCTAGCCCACAAAAATATTTTGTAGGTTTTTCCCCCTCTTCAATCCACTGCACTCTAGAACGTATTATTTTACCCTTTATTTTTTCTTTTCTTATATTTTCTAAATCTTGCTTCTTATTCTCTAAAAGTTGTATGGAGGCTTGGTTTACATTACATTCTAAAGTGTCAATATCTTTCAATAAATCTCTTTCTATTTTGTCTCTTTCTTTTCTCTTGTAGCTTGAATAAGAAATAGTTTTGCCTCTAATTTCCATCAACATTGTTTCTAGAAACAATTGACTATTAATAGTGAAATGAAGATCATCGTTAGAAATTTCATGTATATTCTCAAAGTTATAAACCAAGGCACCATACTGTTTTTTAACCTCTAAAATCTCTACAATATTACTATATTCCAAATCATAAAGTAATGAATTGTTGAACTTCCATAGTCCTTTACCATGCATAAAAGGTATAAACTCTAATTCTAAAATTACCATGGAGTGATCTGAAAGATAACTTGGTTCAATTTTACAGTTTACTAAATTTGTCAACATACTATCGGGAAAAAGAAAAAAATCAAGTCGAGCTTGTTTAAAAGGTGTCTTTTTTCTCCAAGTATATCGTTGTAAATCTGGAAAAAGTTCTCTAAAGGGGTCCACTAGGGAGCATTGATCTACTATTTCAATAAGTTTATCTCTAGCATTGGGGTTATTAACATGTAAATAGTTGTAACAATCAATATGTGGGCAAAGTACCAAATTAAAATCACCACAAAGTAAATAACGTTCATTTCCAAAATCTTCAATGATATTCATAATCTGATCATAAAAATCAGGATTGTCCATATTGGGTCCATAAAGTGACAGAAGTGTAAGTTTCTGTTTATCAATTACAACATCTAATGCTAAATAATTACCATTCAGATCCCTTTTCTCTTTCAGGACTTCATATTCAAAATTGTTATTAAACAGAATTGATACCCCCCTGGAATTTGAAGAAAAAGATGAAAAGAAACAATCAAATCCCCACATAGATCTAATACTAGACTCTATTTCAGAAGTAAAATGTGTGTCCTGTAAGCAATAAATGTTATAATTTTTGGATTTTAGAAAATGAAACACATCTTTTCTTTTTTCAATATTACCAAGGCCTTGACAGTTAACTGTTAGAAATTTTATGGAACCCATTTCAAGGGGAATATAATTCTTCTAAATAAGTAGATATATACAAAACTCTGACAATACATATTCATCAAGCAAATAAGAATAGAACTATTGTAAATGTAAATGAATTTTTCAAAATATTCTTTTGAAAATAACTGAAAAAATGATAGATAAAAACATGTATTTAGAACTAAGATGACAAGTGTCATAATATACCTGTTGTAAACTGGTACAATTTTTGCAAAATCTGCAGTAAAATTTTCAATCAATTGTATAACATTATTGTTTTTTTATACTTGAAGCATAGATATATTTATGATATTAAATATTTAATACAATAAAGACAGATCTTTTCAGTTGTCTAAATATTTTTCAACATCAAAAAATTAAAGTTACCACCCAGGACGTTGTGAAGGCCGTTGTCTGAGTTTAAAGTTAATGTCATCATACATCTTAATGTCATCATACATTGTTTCCTGATGAGCGACCTGTATTTATAATATCATTAAATATTCGTCACATAGGGCCAATCACATGCGACTCATTTTGGGGTTTCTTGAGATCTCCCACAATGCAAGACATCAGTAAAGGGGAGTAAGTGAAAGATGTGATTTTAACCAGATTATGTGTCTTTGGTGTTAGTCTTGGAATATCGCTAGCCAGAGACCTTTGTGCTAAAATGGATTTAATTTTGTATTATGTCCGAAATTTACAGACATTGAATTGGAGAAATTATCTATGCAAATATATTAAGTTGATCAGCCTCAGGCATGAGAAAGCCATACTTAGATTTGGCTGTAGGTTAAGACTTGTAGGGTTTTTTCTTCTCTTCAATGTTAGTGCTAATGAAAGGGTTTTTTCAGACTTATATATATATTTTAGTGTTGCTTGAACTAATGCAGCCATTACTCACTGTTTATTATTACTTTCTATTTAATTGTCTCGAGCAAGTGATGACCATGTAATATAACTATCTCACTGGATCTCGAAAAGATACTGGGCTGTGTAAATACAGTGTAATCTGTCTAAACAGAACCTCATTGGGACCAACTTGTGTGTTCGGAACAGACAGATTGATTGGTGTTTAATGGCAACTTTAGCAGTATTTCAGCTGCGTCGGAATAGACAGATTTTTGGCATATTCTGGTTATTTTAACAGATATTTCCTTCATTGTGACTTTATCTCAAGTTTGTTTTATGCAGGATTTCGATTTATTCAGGGTTTGGTTTAGACAGGTTTCACTACTGTATCTCTTAATATAAATGTTTGACCATTCAGCCCAACAGTGTTAGAGGTAGATTTTGAGATGACATTGTTTTTGTTCTTTCATCAGCTGGGTTTGAAATCACACCATTGGTACACTGCAGCACTGATTTGCTTGGCATAATGATGAACCATTTAGCCTCCTCATCCAAATCCACTGTAATATATGTACATATATTCAAGGGAATTATTTTTCTATCAATTGCAAAAAAAATATATACATAAAATTGCTTTTTGCAGCACAACAGCTACTTTTTGCTTATTTAATACTTCAGTAAATGAAAGATGATTGTAAATAGTCTTATTAAAAACATTATTTTATAGAAGTTTTTCATTTGACCATTGTTGTTATATATTTATAGACAGGCAGAAGTTTGTCATGTGACCATTGTTGTTAATTATTTCTATTTATAGAGACAGTTAGAAGTTTGTCATGTGACCATTGTTGTTAATTATTTCTATTTATATAGACAGGAAGAAGTTTGTCATGTGACCATTGGTGTTATCTATTTCTATTTATAGAGACAGATAGAAGTTTGTGATGTGACCATTGTTGTTATCTATTTCTATTTATGGAGTCAGATAGAAGTTTGTCATGTGACCATTGTTTTTATCTATTTATAGAGACAGGTAGAAGTTTGTCATGTGACCATTGGTGTTATCTATTTCTATTTATAGAGACAGGTAGAAGTTTGTCATGTGACCATTGTTGTTATCTATTTCTATTTATGGAGTCAGATAGAAGTTTGTCATGTGACCATTGTTTTTATCTATTTATAGAGACAGGTAGAAGTTTGTCATGTGACCATTGGTGTTATCTATTTCTATTTATAGAGACAGGTAGAAGTTTGTCATGTGACCATTGTTGTTATCTATTTCTATTTATGGAGACAGGTAGAAGTTTGTCATGTGACCATTGGTGTTATCTATTTCTATTTATAGAGACAGGTAGAAGTTTGTCATGTGACTGTTGTTGTTATCTATTTCTATTTATGGAGACAGGTAGACCTTTGTCATGTGACCATTGTTGTTATCTATTTCTATTGATGGAGACAGGTAGAAGTTTGTCATGTGACCATTGGTGTTATCTATTTCTATTTATAGAGACAGGTAGAAGTTTGTGATGTTACTGTTGTTATCTATTTCTATTAATAGAAGCAGGTCGAACTTTGTCATGTGACCATTGTAATGTTATCTATTTCTATTTATGGAGACAGGTAGAAGTTTGTCATGTGACCATTGTTGTTATCTATTTCTAGTCAGGTAGAAGTTTGTCATGTGACCATTGTATTTATCTATTTATAGAGACAGGTAGAAGTTTGTCATGTGACCATTGTTGTTAATTATTTCTATTTATATAGACAGGAAGAAGTTTGTCATGTGACCATTGGTGTTATCTATTTCTATTTATAGAGACGGGTAGAAGTTTGTCATGTGACCATTGTTATCTATTTCTATTTATAGTCAGGTAGAAGTTTGTCATGTGACCATTGTTGTTAATTATTTCTATTTATATAGACAGGAAGAAGTTTGTCATGTGACCATTGGTGTTATCTATTTCTATTTATGGAGACAGGTAGAAGTTTGTCATGTGACCATTGTTATCTATTTCTATTTATGGACTCAGGTAGAAGTTTGTCATGTGACCATTGTTTTTATTTATTTATAGAGACAGGTAGAAGTTTGTCATGTGACCATTGTTGTTAATTATTTCTATTTATAGAGACAGGAAGAAGTTTGTCATGTGACCATTGATGTTATCTATTTCTATTTATAGAAACAGGTAGAACTTTGTCATGTGACCATTGTTGTTATCTATTTCTATTTATGGAGACAAGTAGAAGTTTGTCGTGTGACCATTATTGTTATCTAATTCTATTTATAGAGACAGGAAGAAGTTTGTCATGTGACCATTGGTGTTATCTATTTCTATTTATAGAGACAGGTAGAAGTTTGTGATGTGACTGTTGTTATCTATTTCTGTTAATAGAAACAGGTAGAAGTTTGTCATGTGACCATTGTTGTTATCTATTTCTATTTATGGAGACAATTAGAAGTTTGTCATGTGACCATTGATGTTATCTATATATAGAAACAGGTAGAAGTTTGTCATGTGACCATTGTTTTTATCTATTTATAGAGACAGGTAGAAGTTTGCCATGTGATGGAGGATTATATTAAGATTTTACTGAGGAAAGATGATGAGCCTCAAGATGAACAAGAAACACAGATACAATTGGCTATGATAGGTTAGATAATAAAAATAACATAAAAAAGAAAAGAAAAACACTTTCCTACATCTTTTGTATCAGTTGGAAATCCAAGATTGCTTCCACTGCTGGTCATTATAATTAGCTATGATTACTAATAATGATGAAGCAAAATTGTATTTGGTTTCCTACAGAATTATACACATCTTTTATATCAATTGGAAATCCAAGAATACTGTCACTACTGGTCATAATTAATGATTGTTGGTTGCTTAGTCAGTTAGTGTCCAGCGGGAAATATTTCATGCATATTTAGGACGGAAGCAATTTCATCAATACATGTATATAAAAATACAGACATGAGGGAGGAATGTGACAAATTGGGGCAACAACTTTTTACTCGAAAAATATGGAGAGTGGGGTAGGCATGAACCAAATTAGTCTTGTGTAATGATTATTTTTCAAAATATACATATGGGGACCGCAACGCATAAGGAGTATGCCACTCTCCAAATACTGCATCTACTATGTTCTACAGTCAGGCATTCTGTATTATAACCTGACAAATCTCCCATGTAGAGACATCCCTTATTTATTTATTTTTCATGAAGATCTTGTCTCGTATAAAAGATATTAAATAGATACAAAAAATTTGAAATGTCCCACAGAATAATGATCAAAGATACTCATAATTTTACTTCCAATTCAATTGAACAAGTATTTTAATAATACTATGTGCTACACAATTACAAAAAGAGTTCTTTTTATCCAAAAAACCAACTTCGCAGAGTTTGAAGTGATATTGTAAAGTTGTATATCTTTTATATTTTTGTAGGTGCTATAAATGAGATGTTATCATGTCAAGACAGAAGTTCATTACAGGTGATCATGGTTACTGGTGGAACATTTGATGTATTTATCTCCCTTTTACAGAAAACTGCAGTAAGTTATTGTAACTGGGTCATAACTAACTCATGGTTAACCTTTAAAAGGTCAAAGTCTAGTTATTTGATGTATTTATCTCTGTTTTACAGAAAACTGCAGTAAGTTATTGTAGCTGGATCATAATAAAACTCATTGTTAAATTTTGAAAGGTCACAGCCTATTTTTTGGCCTGTCAATACTGTTTGAGATTAACTTGCTTTTATTCATACACAGCACAACACAGTTTTGCATGATTTTATGCTAGAGGGGGATGCATATGAGAAGTCTATTTCAAGCAAAACATATCAATAATAATGTGTTTATCAAGGATTTGGTAACTTGAAGACATTATGATGTCATATTATAACAGCAATATTATGTTGAAACAGTTAGTTGCTTGATAATACGCTCCCTTTTTGGAAGCGTTAATGGTAGAAGTATGAATAGGTACTATGGCACTTCAAAATCTTCAACAATATGGCTGCTAAACCGGAAATAAATTAAAAGAAAAATCACGTGACCTAAACCGGAACTCTAGTCGATTTTTTTTCATATAAAAATGAAACAATGTTTGGTAGCGGATACGAAAACTGTGCGGAGTTTAGAGTTTTAGGTGGTGTTATTTTTAAGCTTGATATTTTGTAAACAGGAAGAAAAATTACTGATCTTCGGGAGTGTTTCAGGTTGCACCTGCCTCATATTAGATATCGCTTGTAAACATCAAAGGGAAAATGTACAAGTCATCGATAATTATGGTTATTGATGATTGTTAATTTCCCGTTGATATTTATTTGCGATAATGTCTTATATGAAGCAACAAGTTTGATACAAACACATCAATGTTGATTTCTAACGTGTCCTAAAAGCTTTCTGTAAAATTTGCAGGGTTCACCACACATAGTAAAAACAGGACGACTTGACTTCTCTCTCTCTTGACTTAACGGCGAAGTGAGGGAAAATATGGGAGACTTCCGAAAATCGATCCAAATTTTAACGGTTCTTTCCCCGCTACCGCATGTTCCCCTACCTTTCACAAAAACGAACAATGATCTTAAAAGGATGCAATTAACGAGTTTGGAATAAAATATTGAACATCAAACCCTGTATGGGTCACATTTCAGGAACATGGGAGCTGCTTTTATGTGAATATTGAAGAAAAAGTATGATTATTTATTGGTGAAAAAAATACGGACATGAAAAGACTGACAGGGCGACTGAAACTTCGCTTTTTGACAGAAATTGGGTGACTTCATTGAAACCAAGGCGAAGAAGTCATCCACTTCGCCTGGTTTGGTGAGCCCTGAAATTTGTTTATTCAGTCTTCATTAATCTTCTTTAGCACCATTTTTCCTAATAAGACTTGTATGTACGTATCATAAAATTTTATGAAATTAATGTTTAGTATCATATTCATTGAATAGATTGTATCAGTTTTTCCAGCCTGTTTAGATGTCTTATTTGTCTTGATCGTGATCGTATGGTAATTGGATTTTACATCTACATGTGCAATCAGTTCTTATCACCACTAAAGTTGTGAGATCGAATCCCGCTCATGGCGAGGTGTACTCGATACAACTTTATGTGATAAAGTTTGTCAGTGGCATTCGACAGGTCAGTGGTTTTCTCCGGGTACTCCAGTTTCCTCCACCAATATAACTAACTGCCATGATTTAACTGAAATATTGTTGAAAGTGGCGTTAAACATCATAATTATTTGTCTTTTCAGTTAACAGGAAGTGAAGGCCAGAATCTTGCCATGTCGGTGTTGAGAGTTATGAATTCCGTGCTTTCGGGGTCTGTCAGTGCTAAGGTATGTGTTTTCAAATCTATAAAAGGACACAAGACTGCATGACTCATGAAAAGAAAGTTTAAACAGTGAGGCCACAATTAAAAATATTTCTGTTTCCCCTTACCCGACCCACAATTTTGGAAGTGGGTAGGTAGGTAGGCTTTTTTTTTTTGACGACAAAGATGTGCTCGGTAATGCGAAAATATTGATCTTTTGGCGAAACGAATCTAAAATACGGAATTTTCAACAAAGCACAAATTTTGAGCGAAACATAAAAATAAAAAAGTGACGACAAATTTCCAATAAAAAAAATTCAGTCGGCCGATTTTGACAGGGTCGGTCGGGTAAGGGGAAGCAAACATATTTTTATTTTTGGCCTGATAATCGTTAATTCCACCAATGACTATTCTTCTTAAAAGTCTATGGTCGGCAAGTATTGGAGTTCAAAAATTAGACTTTAACCCATCTACATAGTACTTTCTTTCAATTATGCATCTCTAATCCTCCACTCTTCCTAGACACACATAATAAAAATACAGTCAAACCTTCTTTTAAAGGCACCTGTATATAACAAATCACTGTCTATAAAGGACAATTTCCTTTTCTCCATTTAATGAATAGTGCATATAATTATAACCTGTATATAAAAGACAACTGCTCATAAAGGACATATTCTTATGTTCCCTTTAGTTCCTTTTATGTACGGATTTGACATTAAATTACTAGAAAAAACATGCATGGGAGTGATGTCATTAGTTATACTGTTGGTTTTTTAGATGTTGTTTTTTTTCTCATTTTACAAGAAAGATTTCATTTAAGAGTTGGTTATGCTACGTTTGTGGAGGCATTAAAAAGTCTTGGTCAACCTTCAATGAAATTTAGGATTTGACTTGAGACAGACACAAACATGTGGTGGTGTTAAGGTGGAACCATACACTTTAGGTAAAATTTGATCTGCTCGTTTAATTTTCTTATTTTTTTGGCAGTGTGTTTGAATATATCCACTGTAATAAATATCAAAATTTTAACAAATTCCAACCAACAGACTCAGAGCTATAAATTCACTAGCCACATAGCAGCTTTTCTCTCTGGTTTTGATCACTGAGATGCTTGAAATCTGCATACAAACATATGATCAAAACGTTCAACTGATTTTAAAGAGTTATCTCCCTGTAGTGTATGGTACCCCCTTAACAGGCTAATGAAATGTTTTATTTTTTATTTTACAGGAACGATTTCATTTAAGAGTTGGTTATGTCAAGTTTGTGGAGGTATTAAAGAGTCTTGGTCAACCTTCGATGGATCTTCTAAGTGCTGTACTAAATTTAGTAAGTTAAACCTATATAAATCTTGGTCAATGTCAAAGAGATCTTCTCAAAATTGTCAATTTCAGTGAATGAAACATTGAGGCAAAGTTTTGGTCAACCTTCGATGTACTAAATTTAGTAAGTAAAGCATATATAGAGAGACTAAACCTTTGTTAACCTCCTTGAGATCTTCTGTAAGGCTGTAAAATTTAGGAAGTGAAATATTAAAATATTGAGTACGGAAGATCATGCTTGAAACCTAAGCTGAGTAAAAGACACCAAGTTGGTGTTGGTTGCTTCTGGCTTAGCACACAGCATTAAAGATCTACAGTTAGAACATAGACTGAGTTAAACTAGTTTTATGGTGTCAAAACCCCCTCTTAGTGAAAAGATGCTGATTTCCTCTTGGAGCTCTGGTTCTTCAACAACAGGGGGTCATCGTGGTTGTGATCATATGGTAGTTGGATTTACAACTACCTGTACAATCAGTGCCAATCACCACTAAAGTTGTGAGTTCGAATCTCGCTCATGGCCAGGTGCACTCGATACAACATTATATGATAAAGTTGTCAGTGACTTGCGATAGGTCGGTAATTTTCTCCAGTATAGCTGAAATATTGTTAAAAGTGGCATTAAACACCATAACCCTAACCCTAACCCTTCTTCAACAACTAAAATCAATTAGATTAAATAGTAATATTTATGTGATAAAAACTTAGATATCAAATTTAGTGGAAAGCCAAAAAATGTTAAATATGTTTGTGAGCAATAAAATCAGAGATAGCCAAAATCAGCTAAGATCACCTATGCTCGAGGAAGGACAACTTTAGTTTTAGAACAATTACATTATTTAGGAACTGTAAATTTCCGTATTTTTTAAATTTTCTGCTAATTTAATTTCTGCGGTCCTGAGTTGACCGCAAAATACCGAAGAAATTAGATTGCCGCAGAAATTACTGGTTATGCGGTATTTATGTTGAAATTTTAATTTTATAATTAGGTAGTAGAGACAGACTTTGACAACACAAAGCACCAAATTGTCCACAATACACATGCTGCTGTCATGTTACTTCACTGGTTACCAGATATACAGTCACATGACCTACAAATATGGCTGTCAGAGAGTCTTGGTAACTTGTGTGCCAAGACTTACAACAAGATGAACTGTTGTAGAGATGGCATAATTGGTGCTATACTTCAGGTGTTAGAAAGAGCAAAACAAATCAACACTAAAGCTGTAGGTAAGTAAATAGAGGTACATTGCAATTCATTATAATCTATAGCCAGTCTTGACAACATTTCTCAAAGCATGAGAGAGAAAAATGTATATCTAATTTAGCGTGCACAACATTTTTCAGGACTAACCTTCTTTAGGTACACTGAAAGTCAAATAATTGGAAAGTTAAATAATGTAAATGTCTTGGAACATCAAAGAACCTAAACAGCATAGATAAATTTGACTTAGCTTATTTTTTCTCCCAATTGTAAATTTCACCATAGTTTCAGTAAACTTTAATTTTAGGGATGTTAAATCTACATGTATAAATTGAAATGAGTCTAAATGCAAAAATTCATTTCCCTACGTAGTGAATTTCATACTAATTGGGCCTATATGATGTGACCAGTGTCATATGGATATCTTTATTTAAGGATACATTGGATGAACATATAAAACAAGTTTGACTGAATTTTCATTTTGTTACAGGTTATTTGATTGATTTGTTGGAATGTCTAGGTACCCAATCTATTACAGCGTTAGAACTTAAAAAACTGATAGGTTTACTGAGACTTGATGAAGAGGAAAAACAGGTAATTGTATTCATCATTGTTTTACCTTAACTTATGAGATTGAGACTGTATGAGATCGAGACTGTATAAGATTGAGACTGTATAAGATTGAGAATGTATAAGATTGAGAATGTATAAGATTGAGACTGTATAATATTGAGAATGTATAAGATTGAGACTGTATGAGATTGAGACTGTATAAGATTGAGAATGTATGAGATTGAGACTGTATGAGATTGAGACTGTATAAGATTGAGACTGTATAAGATTGAGAATGTATAAGATTGAGACTATGAGATTGAGACTGTATAAGATTGAGAATGTATAAGATTGAGACTGTATGAGATTGAGACTGTATGAGATTGAGACTGTATAAGATTGAGACTGTATAAGATTGAGACTGTATAAGATTGAGACTGTATAAGATTGAGAATGTATAAGATTGAGACTGTATAAGATTGAGACTGTATGAGATTGAGACTGTATGAGATTGAGACTGTATAAGATTGAGAATGTATAAGATTGAGACTGTATGAGATTGAGACTGTATGAGATTGAGAATGTATAAGATTGAGACTGTATGAGATTGAGACTGTATGAGATTGAGACTGTATAAGATTGAGACTGTATAAGATTGAGACTGTATAAGATTGAGAATGTATAAGATTGAGACTGTATGAGATTGAGACTGTAGACCATATCTGGGTTTTGGTCTTTGTTTATACCATTTTGATTTTGGATTTTTAATCAACCAAAATAACGTAGTCACCAGATGCAGACATAAATACTGGATGTACCGGTCATTCAGAAGAAACATTTCTTTCTGTACCTGTTAATGGTAATCCCTCTCTCTTAAGAAAATAAAATGAATATCTGGGACATACAGACGATCTAATTCACCATTCATTCACCGGTCAGTTCAAGGGCTTTGCTACCACGTACAGTGGTAGGGCCAAACAAAAAAAATGTGTGTTTACGGTCACATGTCAAAATAATCTAGGATCGGTCTAGGCATTAATTTTTAATTTCTATTTTTTTATTATCGGCAAAACCGGAAATAATCGTTCCCGGTTCCGGAATTATGACGAGTTACACAGTTTTTCTACCTTCTTTGCTCTCAATTTCGACAAAAAGCTAGCGATTGAATAAATAAAACATTGCTGCTGATTAAACAACAAAAATAGAGTCGAATAATTGCCAATAAAAAAGGTTGACCGGTCGACGGCTGAAAAATAGGGTCGGTCGGGTGACCGTAAACACACATATTTTTTTGTTTTTGGCCTACTCACAATATATAGCTGAAGAAATGCTGAAAGTGATGATAAGAGTAACCTGATCATAAAAAAAAAAAAAAAAAAAAAACCAAGACAAAACATCATAGTTCTATCTGCCATAGCCTGTAAGTGTATATTTATAATCAGGTTAAGTTGTATATGAAGTTTTAAAGTCCAGAGAAAACCATTAAATGCTGGCAAGTACTTGTTAAACTTTATTGTACAGTGTTCAAGTTGAGTGAGTACTCCTCATCATTAGTTACCTTAGAGGATCAGATGATAGCCCTCTGTGTGATGATTCATCACATGTTTCATTATAATAACCATCTGTTACTTCAAATGAAATTTGAGGTAGATATTCTAATGTGAATGTATTTTTATTTTTCCAGAATCAAAACTGTACCAAACTAATGAGAGCTATATCTACCATGGCAAGGAGAGAGGGTAAAGAAGGGGCATTACATTTCTTTAATTTACAGGAACAAATTGATGTAAGCCATTACTATTTATAAAATTCATGTTATTAATTTTTACCATGATTGAACACTGTGGTCTCATTTATTATCCCCTCGCCAACGAAGTTGCGAAGGGATATAGTAACGCTACCGTCCTTCCTTCCTTCCGTCCGTCCTTCCGTAACATCCTTGTGAACACTCTAGAATCAACATCCTTCAATGGATTTTGACCAAACTTGGTACATACTTAGTCCTTAAGAGAATTTGGAATCCTATTTATTTTCAAGGTCAAAGGTCAAGGTCACTGGGTCAGATATTTAGGCAAGGGGATACGCCACGCTTTGCATTGCCCTTGTTTTCATTGGTGTCCATTTTCGGGGATTGGCAGAAACTGAGGTGTTCACTAACATTTGACTTTGTGTTAATGAATCTTGCCTCTTGTTCTTATATCTTTCAATATGCACCGAAGTTCGTGGTTTGATTGATACAACGAAAAGTACAAAAATTAATGTTCCATGAACATAAATGAATTCACAGTTTTATTCTTGGGTAAGTAAAGGAACAATACTTCAGTTTCTATTTTGCAAGGTGCTGTCATGACCTTGATTGTATAGTATGCCTTGAGTAATTTAGTTGACTAGGAAATGTGGGCATATTATATATCAATACATATCAAACTCAGCTAATTGCAGTATATACAGTGAATCTTGTCTAAGCTGAACATCCTTGGCACCAACTTTTGTGGTCAAAATAGAAAGATGTTTGGTTTATACAGGTAAAATTAACAGCGATTTCCTACATTGGGGCTTGATATAATGTTCGGTTTAAATATTCAGGATTCTGTTTTATTCAGGGTTTGATTTAGACAGGTTTCACTGTACCTGTAATTATACCCCCTGCAACGAAGTTGTAGGGGGGTATACTGGTTTCACCATGTCCGTCCGTCCGTCCGTCCGTCTGTAGACAAATCCTATGTCGTACGATAACTTGAGTTGAATTTCATATCAGCTGTTTACTGGTGAAGAGAGGAGGATCCCTTTCATTTTTGACGATTTTCCATTTTGCCATTCCAGAGTTAAGGAATGTAGTACTTTATGGTTGGAGACCGTATCTCACCAATTCAGCTTTGTGATTTTTTTGTTGTGTTTTGACCTTTTTTTTGAATGAGAGGTTTAGTGACGTCACGTTAGACCACGCATGACAAATGACCAACAGCTGATAATTTCTAGTATCACGAGTTGGTGGTCAACTGAACGTTGTTACTAAATTTATTGGGTAGTAAAGATCAAAGGAAACTGTAACAAATTACCGATAAAAGGCATTATCCCTAATATCTCAGCGAGTCTGATAGAACGAGCTGGAATATATGTGATAATTTCTGTCGAGGCCTTCAGAACTGATGTTATTGTTTTTATCTGTGATGTCATTATGTGTTTTACGTCAAATTGTCTGGTAGACTTGTGCATGCGAGTTACGAACTGACTTTATGTTTTTGTGGATCAAGGTCAATTCAGTGATCCAGATTTATCAGTGGCACACATCAAAGGGAAAGTCTCCAATTTTCCGATAAATCTGAAGACTGCCTATACAATCTCGAAATTCAGATAAGAAAACTTTCCAAGGACTTCATCTAGAGAGGTATCACTGTATAATCATAACTTCAATATCTTTTTTTCAGTGTGTATCACTGCCAAGCATTAAGAAGTGGCCAGGGATGGCGTTTTCATTCCACATTTGGTTGTGTTTAGATACTGAGGTAGATCTAACACAACACATTATATTAGACCAAACTTATAGAAGACAATTATATAGGTATGTGTAATAGTGTATAGTGTACTGTGAAAAGTACTTTTCACAGTACACTTGGTGCCAATTTTCATGGTTTCTAAGAAATGCATTGATCCATGGGATCTTGAATTCGTGGTTTTTAACACTACACTGTACAGGCAACAACCAATGGGAAAATTATTTTGATTTTCGTGGTTTAAGTGGACAACGAAATCAGCGAAAATTAGAACCCCACAATTAATAATGATTTCACAGTATATAAAATTCAGATTAAACATAATTTTATGTACATGTATTTTGTTTTATTGTTTATCTAATGTCAAGTAACTGGCTAAGAACATTGTTTGACAACTGCTCAGCATTATTGCGCTTAATGTTAAACTTTTGGTATTCTATTTTCCATATTTGGAAAGAACTGCATCTATGGTGTAATGGTTAGAGTGCTTGCCTTGAGTGTGGTAGTTTATGGGTCAAACCTTTAGACCATTAAATGTGTATTTACTGCTTCTTCTTAGGCCAAAAAAAAAATATGTGTGTTTACGGTCACCCGACCGACCCAAATTTTGCTAGCGACCCTAACAATTTTTACACAGAATTCAGATAACCATTTTTGTTGTTTAATCAGCAGCAATGTTTTATTTATTCAACCGCTAGCTTTTTGTCGAAATTGAGAGCAAAGAAGGTAGAAAAACTGCATAATTCGTCATAAAACAGCTTAAATAAATGACGGCTTACCGGAAATTTTGAAAATGAACCGGGAACGACTATTTTTGGTTTTGCAGATAATAAAAAAAAAATAATAATCCCGACCCTAGATTTTTTTGACATGTGACAGTAAACACACAAATTTTTTTTTTTTGGCCATACAGCATTAAGGAGTTATATGAAAGACTGGTTGGCTCAGAATCATGATAATGTGTCCAAGTGGTGTGACATATCTCTGCATGGACTGTTGTTGCAGTGAGCTAGCACTATAAAAATCCAACTAAGTGTATTGTTCTAGTAAAGAGCGGACATCAGCATCATTCATGATTCTTTACAGCACACATCTATATTTTAGAGGCATTGCAACTTGGTGTCATACTTCATGAGAAAACTGTTGTTGGAATATAATTATATTTGTCTTCGTATAAATACTAAAGCACAAGAAAATTTACAATCATTGTACATTTGTTTACATTGTACATTTAATTAAATTTATGATGATTCGTACCAGTACGTAAAGTTTTTGGTAATGAGTATTTAACATTATGCATGCGTATTTGTACACTGATTTTTCACAACTGATGCATTTTTATGAAATTTGATTGGCTGAAATATGCAGGTATGCAGCTTATCTAGATCTGTACCTCTGCAAATTATTTTATTGTGTTGATAATACCATCAGTGCTACAACAGTTTTCTATGTTGTATTTCAAAGTTAGAATTTCTTTTGTTTTTCAGTTTTATTTCCAGTTCCGGTTGTGGATTAGAATCTTTCATCACTGCTGAGTTTAACCTTGTTATTTCTGTCTTCAATAAGAAGGAACATTCATCTGTTCTGGTGGAAGATACTGTACTTGGAGATGGACACTGGGTAAAATTCAATTTCTACACTTTATTGCTAATCAAGAAATTATTTGGGGGATAGAAGGCAATTTTTTCCTCATTCTTTAAATAATCTATGAAAAGAAAGTTTAAACAGTAATGGTCAATAGTTCAACCAATATCAACAAACGAACAATGATCTCCTTTACTCACTGGGGGCCGTCGTGTTCTTAATTGTATGGTAGTTGGATTTACAACTACCTATGCAATCAGTGCATACCACCACTAACATTGTGAGTTCGAATCCCGCTCAGGCGAGGTGTACTCAATACAACATTATGTGATAAAGTTTGTCAGTGACTTTCGACAGGTTGGTTGTTTTGTTCTGGTACTCCGGTTTCCTCCACAAATAAAACTGACCGCCACAATATAACTGAAATATTGTTGAAAGTGGCATTAAATACCATAACGCTACCTTACCCTTGAAGAGTTATTGCCTTTTTCAATTGGAATGTAAGAGGGAGGAAATTTGTGTCAAAAATAACCTTTAATTATGTGTCTGGGGGAGACATATTGTTTTCATGTCTGTGTCCGTCTGTCTGTCCACATGTCTGCCTGTTTGTCCATCACAAAAGTTTGTATGCACAACGCCTCCGACATTTAAAAAGGTAATTTTGTAAGAGTTATTGCCCTTTTTGACTTGTAATATTTCATAAAAATGGGGGGGGGGGGAGAAACATATGTTTTTCTGTCTAATTAAGTCCCCCAAACAACGTTTGGAGACTTATTGTTTTTGCTCCGTTTCTTATTATTATTTTTATTTTTATTTTTATTATTCTTATTCTTATTCTTTCTTTCCGCGAAGCATGAACTTGTCCACGGCAGATCTCAGGAACTACAGGACAGAATTTCATGAAACTTGGTGGAGTTATAGATATATGTTTCTAGTTGATCCTAAAGTTTTCAGATTTGTGGTAAAGGGGGTCAAAGCCATATTTTTGGGGGTTCAAATGGGGTGGGGGTTACTATAGAATCCTATGGGAAACTTGAAATTTCGTACATTAATGTTGATAACTTCTAACTGGATAATGATAGAGACATAAAATTTGACATAGTGATAGGAGCAATTCTGCGTTTTCAAAATTTTCAAGATGTCTGCCATTTTCAAAATGGCTGCCAAAACACGGCATAAAAATGGGGGGTAAAAATTCAACATTGTCCGATATCATCAAAATTTGATATGTGGGTAGATAATGATGTCCCGAATTGATTCCCGACATTGAAAAATTTCTACCGATCACCATTTTCAAAATGGCCGCCACAATACCGCAAAAATTAAACATTGTCCGATATCATCACAATTTGATATGTGGGTAGATAATGATGTCCCGAATTGATTCCCGACATTGGAAAATTTCTACCATCACCATTTTCAAAATGGCCGCCACAATACCGCAAAAATTCAACATTGTCCGATATCATCAAAATTTGATATGTGGGTAGATAGTGTCAGTGGCCGGTTTGGGAGACTTCATAATCGTTAGATTATAATCATATCTTGTTTAATCTTTTATTATACTTTGTTTCCAGCATTGTATAGATATAGTACACAGTAGTTCTAGGAGACCATTTACAGTCAGTCAACTTCACGTTTACATTGATGGTAAACTTGCACAGAATTCACAGCTTAAGTTTCCAAACATGGCCGATGTAAGTTTAAAATTTTGATTCCTTGTAATTAAAAAAGATGTTGATCATTATCAAATGGTGTCTTGTTGTCTATACTCTGGACAGATTTCCCAAAATATATTACTTATTTTTTATATGCCCATACCCTTTTCCATTGAAAATTCAATCCGAAATAAATAAGCATGCTCTCAACTTTTCATCCATGTTAGATACTGAGTCTAGTTCGTACACATGTTTATCAGTGCTTGACAATTTTCTGACATGTTAACAAGAAGTAATTAGGCAATGATGGCATCAACAAATAACAGTGTCTACCGATCTTTATTTTACAATTAAGTAGTTTTACATCCATCTTTTGTCAATGAGTTTTATTGATTAAAAGGTTTGTTATCTGCCAAATTTATAAGTAACCATAACGAAAAATATGAATTTGGCAGCTTGTATCACTTTAATCAATCAATCAATCAATTAAAGCCATTAAATCAAAAACTTAAGACTGTATTGACTTAAGTCGCGGAGCCAGTAAAACTGATATTTGCAACCGTCAAATCCACAATTGACACCGACAACTCTTCAAATACAGTACTGTTATTCCTATTCTTATGAAATTCTCCCAACGTGTACACACTAGTTTGAAAACATATAAATAAATGACGAAATATATGCACTTTTCAAATTCCTTCCGCTAAAAAATAGTATTGTAGTTGTTTAAGGATCCGCCATCTTGAAAACGTGAAATCCTACATGTCGTATGTACAACAATACACAAGAATGATTAAAATGCCTACCTTGAAAACTTATTTTAGTTAAATTCTATCTAATTTGAAGCGTACATGAAGCCAAATAACGTCTGATCTTTACATTTTAAACTGGAAGTCTTCATATGCCGTCACGTTGTTTATGTGCCAAAGTCGTTCAACAATATTTGCCGGAATTTTAGTTTTTGTGCTTTTTAAACCCAGGGATATGCAAGAATACATTTTTATGCTCAGTTTTGCATTAGAATGGACAGTAAACTCGATTTCCGACCATCAAATCTCCAATTGATGATGTGAAATTTTCAAATACAATACAGTTATCTCCTAAATAGGTCGTCATCGTCAAATTCATAGTCGGAAATATCTGGGTAAGCCATATTGTTTACAAACAAGTGCATTCGGCGTAGGAATATAGCATTCCTTCAGGCCTGTCAACTGCAGATTTAATGGCTCTCGATAGCCAATGAAAATACGCGATACATTATAATTGCATTAGAATCTGTAATTGTACCTGTAATTTTAAATTCTTTACCTGTTTATTTTTATTTTTAGCCATTTTCATCATGTAGAGTAGGTTCACCTTGTTCCAAGTCTAGTTTATCTGCATTAATTGACCAATCAGATTCAAGCACAAGTGCAGAGGTCAAGAAGAGGTCACCATTTAGATTTATATTTCCGGGTCAATCTAAAGCTAGCAGCAGTGAACCAGGAGTAACAACAGTCCCAGGTGGCACTCAGAATGAAGTATGGGGTTCTCCAATTGTAATCCATGGACAACTTTGTTCAGTTTGTGTATTTCATGATGTTATTTCTCCTGCACAGATTAAAACATTATACACAGCAGGTAAATGTCTCTTAATATTGAGGGGTCGTCGTGGTCGTGATCGTACAGTGTTCTAGGATTTTTCTGCAACAGCAATTTTCTACGGGAAGGTGCATACCAAAAATTCAGTTGCCCACAGACCAAATTTACTTTCCCTGATTGATTGATTGATTTTGTCGCTTGATTTTAATGTTATTTAGATGAAAGACATTTGATCCAGTAATAAAGCTGTTGTGTTTAGCTAATGAAGGGTAATCTTTGTACAGTAATATAACTAAAACATTTGATCCTTTTGGTTCATCATATTTGGGCCAAGCAAATGAGCTTTTCAAAATGGAACAAAAGAATGGTTCCTTATAGCATCACTATATATTTTGTCTTGTCAGCTTTTATCCATTTAAATTTTCATTGTTGAGAGGCATGCAACCTTAACAATCTTTAGATTGTGTGCAACATTATTTTGCCATATTTACCAGAACAGAACAAGCATTTCTCTGACATTGACAACACATGTTTCCTTTCCCTGAACTATAAAATGCCCTCGGACTGCTGATGACATTCTCGTATGAAAACACGATTTTAAATAAAAGTATGATTCTTCATTTGTATAGTTATGCAAAAGAGAAAGTTCAAAATTATTTGAAATGAACTCTTCAATCCAGTAGTTGAAATTTACTTGCCAACGGACAACTAAGGTTTGGAAATCAACTTTCCCCTGACAAAAATTCACCTGCCACGGGTAACGGGAAATGGGAATCCTAGAACACTGTTGTATGGTAGATGGATTTGCCTATCACCACTAACATATTGTGAGTTTGAACCCCATTCATGGCGAGGTGTACTTGATTATGTGATAAAGTATGTCAGTGACTTGCGACAGGTCAGTGGTTTTCTCCGGATACTCCGGTTTCCTCCACCAATAAAACCGACCTCCACGATATAACTGAAATATTGTTGAAAGTGGGGTTAAACACTATAAACCTAACCAAACCAAACCTTGTTGATCTTTACTGATTGATAATCTTATAATCGTAAGTTAAATGCATGAATATAGCATAATAATGACAAACGTTAAGGTTTGTTAGCAACAGTGTATGACTATGGACATGACCCATTGCATATTGTCAACTTGAGCGTTCAGTGTCGGAACTATAATCATGGCGTTGGATCACTGCCTGTAAACATAAACACACGATTGCAAATTTCAAAAGTATTCATTTCGATAAATGAATAAAATGAAATGCATCTTGTCAGTATTTCCCCTTCATTTTTGAAACATTTGGAAAGTTCTAACCAAAAAAAAAAGAGAAATGAAAGGAAAGAATGTTTGTCTGTTAATAAATCATCATCATCACAAACCCTGCCTGGAAACTTTGACTTTTGAGTGTTGTGGCTTAAACGTTTGCACTTCATTTTAGAGGTGTTGAATTCGTGACAAGAGGCAAATGAGATATTAGCAATGAGTATAGTCGACATGATCCTAGCATGTTTGTTTACATTTTTAGGTCCAAATCACATGAATATATTTGATGATGATGAGCATGCTGAACTGAACGATCTACAGTACAAAGCTGTTGTATATTACACAGCAAAGGTATGTCGTTATCAATGGTATAAATTGGTCTGGTTATTTGAATCTGTATAAGGTTAATTCATATCTTTGTACAATAATGCCCCCAGCAATGCTATTGTAAATGCGGTCTCTAATATCAGTTACAGACCACTGTTAGAGTACGCTAATACAGACAGATGTTTTTGCAGTTCTTTTTATGAACGAGCTTAAGAATTTGACCGATGTTGTAATAGGAAAATTAGGTAAAATTGTTCACAAACAAAACTGATCTCACGACTTTTTTTTAAATTTTATAAATTATAACATCATTATTGTACATTACTATTGAAACAAAAGAAGTTGTCCGTATTGGATATGACAGGTTTCTTTTTCCGCAATCGTACTCACGCAGAAAAAGAAATCTGTTATTTCCTATATGGCCAGCTTCTTTTGTTTAAATAGTAATGTATCTGATTCATGTCACAGGGGTTTGAAGGTCAACTTCTCACCTGACATATCATTAAAAAAAGTGTGATATAAATTGCTGAAGGCCTCAACCTTTGATCAAGAAATGACTTTTAATTAATTCATTTTTGGAAATGGTGTGTGATTCTGTTTTTACACCTTTATGAATAATCCCATTTAACAATTGACTGCATTAGTGGTGTAATGGTTAGCATGCATCTCGAGTGTGGTAGATTCTGGGTTTTACCCCGGTTGGGTCAAAACAAAAAATCTATAAATTGGTATTTGCTGCTTCTCCGCTAATGGCTTTTCCAGGAAAAAATACCTGGGGGGGGGGGGGGGGCGGGGGGGGGTCGGAACTCCGTCAATAATTTGGGGTACTACCACCAGAATTTTAATTATTTTTGGGGTACCACCACATAAATATAAATACTTAAAATGACCCCAACCTAGAAAATACTGACAACCGTGATTAATTAAATAGAAATTTGACAACAACCCCCAGAAAAGAAATACGTTTTACATCCCCACCTAGATAAAAAAAAATCAATGGCGTTCCGACCCTACCAGGTATTTTTTCCTGGAAAAGCCCCAAGCACGCAGCATTATGGAAGAAAACCAAAAACTGGTTGGCTCGGAATCAGAATAATGTGTTCGGATAGAGCAACATGTGTACCAGCGACTGTTGTTTCAGTCAACTAGCACTATAAAAATCCAACTAAGCATGTTAGTCAAGTACAAAACAGATATCATTTACACCTCATCGAAATATAATTTGTTCTCATCCATGATATGGCGCCCGGATTTTTAAATTACAAAAAAGGGTGCACTCGACTCGCAGCCGCAAGTGATAAAGTTTACCAGTCGCTTGCCCATGATCGGTGGTTCTCTCCGGGTACTCCGGCTTCCTCCACCACTAAAACAGGTTGCCATGATATAGATGGAATATTGCTGAAAGTGGCATTAAGCACAATAAATCAATCAAATTAAATCATCCATGATATGGTTGAAACATTGCTGAATTAGCTATTACCCATTTAACAATTTTATATCTGTATATTTGTTGAAGTATTTGAATATACAGTCAAACCTGCCTTAAAGGGCACCTCTATATAACAAGTCACTGTCTATAAAGGACAGTCTCATTTTTCCCATTAATGAATATTGCATATAATTTTAACCTGTATATAAAGGACAACTCCTCATAAAGGCCACATTTTCAGGTGACCTTGAGTGGCCTTTATATACAGGTTTGATTGTATTTACATGTATATGTCAATGACAGTTATTTCTCTGGTTCTCATTAGAGCCTTTCAGAGATCCAGCCAACTTTGAGCTTTAATCAAGAAAAAAACATTTGAATTTTTGTTTTATGTGCAAATTCCAAAGGAACACTTCTGTAGAATCTCATTAAATAATTTGAAGTCTTTATATAAATTCATTTTGTGGGGGCTTTTTTCCTGTTCCCAATTTAGATATCTACGTTTTTATTACAGGCACATAAAGATGGTGTGATAATTGATTTGACAGGCAATCAACAACATGGACATTTGATTGGTCAATGCTGTGATACCTGGGACATCAAGGTAAGAAAGACATTTATTAGTGCTGATTTTTTTTCTGTTTTTTAGCGGATTTCCGTTATTTGGCTATGTCAAGTGAATTTTCTAAAACATGTGAATTCGTTGAAAATGAAGGGGAGTTTCAGGTTGTAAACCGCATAAAAATTGGTAAAAAGACAATGTTTAGAAAACAACGGATAGTTTCACCGGTTCTGACTCCAAAATTAGATTCTGCCGTGATGATATAAAAATTGATTTCTGATTGGCTAAGATAAAACATATGGCCAATGAAAGTTACTGTTACTATTGTGCTTTGGTAACAGTGAGAAGATGGCACATTGAAAAACTCACTGTTCATTGTAATTGGATGTCATGAAATTCTAGAATGATTTTAAATCATTGACCAGAGAGCTTCTTGGGACCTTAAGCAGCAGACTCCAGGCCATAGGAGCACTTCGTTATGTGAGATGCCTGGGCTCACTTCTCGAGTCTATTCATTTCTCAATATTTCTTCCATTATTTTTTTAATTCTTCAAAATAATCACTGATTTATAGCAGAAGTCAAACAAGAGGAACAATAATTGGTTACTAATTCTGATGGATCATTTGGTATCTTGAATACAGTAATCCCCCTCTTATAATATGCACCACCACTTCTGCAATGAAAAATTGACATGAAAGGAGAGGCCACTCTTGAGAGAGACAATTTAGTAGTATTTTACTATCTCTATGTATCTGACATCTGTTAAGTTGGGTGGCCTTTGATTTTATTTATTTTTTTTTTATAATGCCACTTTCAGCAATATTTCAGCTAAATCATGGCGACCAGTTTTAGTGGTGGAAGAAGCCGGAGTACCCGGATAGAACCACCGACCATGGGCAAGCAACTGGTAAACTTTATCACTTGTGGCTGTGATGGTTGGCCTTTGAAGGGAGTGGCATTATAAGAGGAGTACTAATGTATTCCATTTAAACATACTTCCCACCCATAGAATACACTTAGAACATCTTCTACTCTTTGATTTGTCAATTCAAAATCACTTTCTTTTCATTAGAAGTAGATACATATACAGTCTAACCTGTATTAAGAGGTCATGACCTTTGGGACAAAGAAAAAGTGGCCTTATAAGACAGGTGACCTCTTAAAAAAGGTTCAATTCATATGAAATTTTCTATGACAGGATGAGAAAAATGTGACCTTTTCATACAGGTGACTGCTTAATAGAGGTGACCTTGTGGGCAGGTTTGACTGTATATATAAAATTGTATAAGAACATACATGATATCCACTCACTCACCTTTGTGTTGTTTTTTTATGACAGGATGTGATCAATTGTATTGGTGGTATACAGGTATTGTTTCCACTACTAGAGCAGGTAAATAAATCACCCATACCAGAGACCACTGAAGACACAACATTACCTGATCTAAACCTCATGAACAGATCCATATCTGATGATGACTGGGTTGTCTTACCAAGCAGTTCTTCTGCAGGTTTGTTAGATTTAAATATTTATAGATAACAATAAGTTATCTTGTAGTACAGATTTAGAATTCTACATTTCAAAGTTAGTATAAAATAAAAATACAATCCAACAAAATTGCCAAAATAAAGATCAGCATGGATGGTGTTGTAATGGTTAGCATGCTCACATTGAGTGGTAGATCGTGGGTTCAAACCAAATACTATTAAATTTGTATTTGGTGCTTCTCTGCTAAGCATCCAACACTTAGGAGTAAGATGAAAGACTGGTTTGCTCAAAATCAGGAAAATGTGTCGGACTGGAGCGACATGTTTGCCTGAGTCACTGTTCTTTCAGTGACCTAGTATTATAGAAATCCAGCTTAGCGTGTTAGTCTAGTACAGCATGGATATCATCATCATCTCATCCAAACATAACTTGTTCTCGCCATTAGAAAAATTGCTCACTTGGCAAAATAGAAACGTAAAGTTAAATATGAAAGATATTTGTGAAATAAAAGTAAAAGCACATTTTAAGTGAAAATATTTTTTTTTTTTTTTATAAAATGATGTAATGAACAGACACAGTTTTGTAGAAACATTTCTCTAAAGCTTATCCAAATCTTTTATCTCATGCCTTCACTTCTCAGTCATGTTCTTAGAGGGAGAAGTCAGATCTGACTATTTTGTTGATAGTCCTTGTCTTGTTTTTGATGAATGTATTTTTTTTTTAAATTTTCAGATGCTAAACTTGAACAGAATCAAGTTGCTGGATTCCTGACACTTTTACGACATATGTTACAAACAAGCTCAACAAACAGGGATACTTTTACAAGAATAAATGGTGCAGCTACGATTGGAGCTATTTTACAAAAGGTATCTCAGTCTTTGACTTTAGCAGTGGTCGGTGGCCCACAGCCAGTGAAAATTGATTCGGACCAGTGACTTTTGCCAAATATTTTTAATAGAATCTATATAAATATTATAATTTTGAAGTTTTCCGACCAGTAAATTCGAAAGTCTAATTTCCAAGACTGGTATCTAGAATCTAATTTCTTTCACAAGACATGATAAAAGACCTGCAAAGATCCACTTCATTAAATTAATGTTTAGATAGATTTTACAATACGTATGATGTCAGAGAAGCCGTGAACATATAGTAGTTGGATTTACCACTACCTGTGCAATCAGTGCCCATGGCGAGGTGTACTCGATACAATATTATGTTATAAATTTTGTCAGTGACTTGCGACAGGTCGGTGGCTTTCTCCCGTTACTCCGGTTTCCTCCACCAATAAAACTGACCGCCACGATGTAACTGAAATATTGTTTTATGTCAGGATAAAACTGTTGTATGGTACTTTCAATCTAAAATCAGATAATATTTTACTACAACAATATTAAAGTACAACAAACTTTAGATAGTAAAATTGTCAAAGTAATACATGAAGTATAACAGCAGTTAAGAAGGTAGAAACAGGTGTTTACTCTAGTATATTGGAGTGAATCACCTATGTTACTAGACATTATTTTATTTTTATACCCCCACTCATAGAGAGGGGGCTATATTGCAATCACCTTGTCCGTCCTTCCATCCGTTTGTCCGTCTGTTCACACTTTCGTAACAGATATCTTAGCTTCTACTGGAAGAAATGATTGCACATCTACTTCCTGTTTACCGTGCGACTTACAAATGAACGAGTGGGGGGTATTCTTAGCACGACGTAGCGTGCAACATCTTGTTTTTTTCTGTAATGTCATAATGTGTTTCACAGTGACCGATAATTTTCAGTATTAAATTCAGTCTGTTGATGCTGAATTTATCCCTCAGAGAGATCAAAGGAAATATGTCCAATTTACTAATAAAAATATTTACTGTTGCTGTAAATGTGTACAAAAGAAGGAGCCGTTGTGATCGTTATCATATGGTAGTTGGATTTACAACTATCTGTGCAATCAGTTTGAAACCGCGTTCATGGCGAGGTATACTCGATACAACATCATGTGATAAAGTTTGTCAGTAAATTGCGACAGGTCGGTGGTTTTATCCGGGTACTCCGGTATCCTCCACCACTAAAACTGACCGCCACAATATAACTGAAATATTGTTGAAAGTGGCGTTAAACACCATAAACCATCAACTAACCAAACCAAACCTATACAAAAGAAACTTATATAATGCCCGGGTTTTTTTTTCTAGGTGAATCCCAAATTGATTGATGTACATGTTTTAATGTCTGCCCAGTTATTGGTTGAGATGGCGATCGTCAGTCGTACCATGATGCAGCACTTGCATCAGTACGTGTTGTTTGACTTTAGAATCTGGAGCAAGAGTGATTTCCCTGTACGGATTGGTAGGTGTATTTTTACTTACGAATGACTTAGCTTAAAGGAAAATCTCTGATGCCCTTTTGTAAACCTCTGATGCTATCTTAGATAGTATCTATTTCCTTTTACAAACAGTGTGATTGATAGTAACGCAGCATTAAGGAGAAAGAGCAAAGACTGGTTGGCTCGGAATCAGGATAATATGTCCAAGTGGGGCACCATGTCAATCCGTGGACTATTATTTCAGGAAGCTAGCACTATAAAAATCCTACTAAGCGTGTTGGTCTAGTACAAAATGGCTCTCGTCATCATCTCATTGAAAATTAACTTGTTCTCGCCATGATATTGCTGAAAAATTGCTGAGTTTGGCATTAAACAACAATCACTCACTCACATAAACAATTGTAGTGCTTATTTTAAATATGGTATATGATTACTACTATATATCAATAAAAGTCAGTTTGTAACTAGCATACAGTACAGTCAGGGACATACCATGATAAATCACTGTGATAGACGTATCACTCTTCTTAGTGATATTGATATATCTTTTGTTCTGTTTAATATATCTTCAAAATTTCTTTTGTATTTAGAGTGTTACTTGCTATCACCCAAAATGCACAAGAAAGTAAGTAAATATATTAAACAGAACAAAAGATATTACAGTATCACTAAGAAGAGTGATACTTCTATCACAGTGATTTATCATGGTATGTCTCTGACTGTACTGTAGGTGTGTGATTTGCTATTGGTGACAGGATGTAGCATTTGATGATTACAAAATCCAGTATATCACCATATGTCACATGATTAACTCCATGACCAATTTATCTCGAAAAGTAATTCCCAATACAATTATTTGAGGAATGATGTGAGGTGGAAAGGTTTGTTCATTTTGTTGATATTGGTGCAATTTGTATTAGTCAATACGGAAAAAGAAAAGTGCTATTATATAATTTAAAAAAAAGATGTTAGTATTAGAAATAAAGGGAGATAACTCACAAATAAAGGGAGATAACTCATATCTTTCTATCTTTTAGGTCATATTCAGTATTTGTTGACAATCATCAAGGATGATAAGAAGTATTTTAGGAAGAAGTTTGGTGTACAATTTATTCTGGATATAATCAGGATGTATTACAGGTATATGAATTCTCAACTTAGCATGCTTGCCTCGTGTGCTGTAGATCATGGGTTTAAGCCCCAGTCGTGTCAAACCAAAGACTATAGACATGGCATTTGCTGCTTCTCCGTTATGCATGCAGCATTAAGAACAAAGACTGGTCGACTTTGAATCGGGATAATGTGTCCGAGTCTGCCTGCTGTCTGTTGTTTCATGAAGCTAGCACAATGAAATTCCAACTAAGTATGTTGATCTAATACACAGCGGACATCATCATTTCATTGAATATAATTTGTTCTCGCCATAATGTAACTGAAGAATTGCTCATTTGATGTTAAACAACAATCGCTCACTCAATTTGGAGATGCATGTAATTTAACTGGCAAGCAGAGTAAAAGAATAAATTACTAACATGGGTCATTAAGAAATATTAATTACAGAAAACAGTTTAAGAAATTAAAATTTTTTCTTGACTAACAAAGGATGCAACACACAGTATTCTTCTAATCATCCACCGAACCAGTGGTGTAATGGTTTGTGAGCTCGGCTCAAGTGTGAAAGATCGTGGGTTCAAGCCCCTGTTGGGTCAAACCAAACCCTAAAAAATTGGTATTAGTTGCTTCATTGCCAAGCACCCAGCATTATGGAGTAAGAGCAGAGACAGATTGACTCGGAATCAGGATAATGTGTCTAAATCTATCTACGGACTGTTGTTTCATGGAGCTAGCACAATGAAATTCCAACTAAGTGTGTTGATCTATTAGTATTACACAGTGGACATCATCATTTCGTCGTATGTAACCTGTTCTCCAAATGATATAGCTGAAAAACTGCTCATTTGACGTTAAACAACCATCACTCACTCAAGCTTGGAGATATGTAATTTAACTGGCAAGCAGAGTAAAAGAATAAAATTTTATTAATATGGGTTATTAAGAAATATTGTTATTCACAGAAAACAGTTTGAGAGAAATAAAATTTCCTGCTTGACTTTCAAAGGAAAATAAGTTTCTTCTAACCATCCACCAAACTGATGGTGTAACAGTGTGAGAAACTAAAATTTGGAGTCTGATAGACTTTAGGTCTATGACAACATTGAACAGCATAGACCTACCAAGATTTACATAGACATAGACAATAAAAACATTAAGAGAAAATTATTTTTTCATAGACAATCGGTCTTTATCAATAGGTTTCTGCATAGACTGATGAGAATTTACATAGACTCGGTCTACCGCTAATTTCACACACTGATGTAACGGTTTGTGTGGTTGTCTTGATTGTGGTAGATTGTAGGTTTGAACCCCTTCTGGGTCAAACTAAAGACTATAACATTGTGATAGATTGTATGTTTGAACCCCCTCTGGGTCAAACTAAAGACTGTAACATTGTGGTAGATTGTAGGTTTGAACCCCCTCTGGGTCAAACTAAAGACTGTAACATTGTGGTAGATTGTTGGTTTGAACCCCCTCTGGGTCAAACTAAAGACTATAACATTGTGGTAGATTGTAGGTTTGAACCCCCTCTGGGTCAAACTAAAGACTATAACATTGTGATAGATTGTATGTTTGAACCCCCTCTGGGTCAAACTAAAGACTGTAACATTATGGTAGATTGTAGGTTTGAACCCCCTCTGGGTCAAACTAAAGACTATAACATTGTGATAGATTGTAGGTTTGAACCCCCTCTGGGTCAAACTAAAGACTATAACATTGTGATAGATTGTAGGTTTGAACCCCCTCTGGGTCAAACTAAAGACTATAACATTGTGGTAGATTGTTGGTTTGAACCCCCTCTGGGTCAAACTAAAGACTATAACATTGTGGTAGATTGTTGGTTTGAACCCTCTCTGGGTCAAACTAAAGACTATAACATTGTGATAGATTGTATGTTTGAACCCCCTCTGGGTCAAACTAAAGACTGTAACATTATGGTAGATTGTAGGTTTGAACCCCCTCTGGGTCAAACTAAAGACTATAACATTGTGGTAGATTGTAGGTTTGAACCCCCTCTGGGTCAAACTAAAGACTATAACATTGTGATAGATTGTAGGTTTGAACCCCCTCTGGGTCAAACTAAAGACTGTAACATTGTGGTAGATTGTAGGTTTGAACCCCCTCTGGGTCAAACTAAAGACTATAACATTGTCATAGATTGTAGGTTTGAACCCCCTCTGGGTCAAACTAAAGACTATAACATTGTGATATATTGTAGGTTTGAACCCCCTCTGGGTCAAACTAAAGACTATAACATTGTGATAGATTGTAGGTTTGAACCCCCTCTGGGTCAAACTAAAGACTATAACATTGTGGTAGATTGTAGGTTTGAACCCCCTCTGGGTCAAACTAAAGACTATAACATTGTGATAGATTGTAGGTTTGAACCCCCTCTGGGTCAAACTAAAGACTATAACATTGTGATAGATTGTATGTTTGAACCCTCTCTGGGTCAAACTAAAGACTATAACATTGTGATAGATTGTAGGTTTGAACCCCCTCTGGGTCAAACTAAAGACTATAACATTGTGGTAGATTGTTGGTTTGAACCCTCTCTGGGTCAAACTAAAGACTATAACATTGTGATAGATTGTATGTTTGAACCCCCTCTGGGTCAAACTAAAGACTATAACATTGTGATAGATTGTAGGTTTGAACCCCCTCTGGGTCAAACTAAAGACTGTAACATTGTGATAGATTGTATGCTTGAACCCTCTCTGGGTCAAACTAAAGACTGTAACATTATGGTAGATTGTAGGTTTGAACCCCCTCTGGGTCAAACTAAAGACTATAACATTGTGGTAGATTGTTGGTTTGAACCCTCTCTGGGTCAAACTAAAGACTATAACATTGTGATAGATTGTAGGTTTGAACCCCCTCTGGGTCAAACTAAAGACTATAACATTGTGATAGATTGTTGGTTTGAACCCTCTCTGGGTCAAACTAAAGACTATAACATTGTGATAGATTGTAGGTTTGAACCCCCTCTGGGTCAAACTAAAGACTATAACATTGTGGTAGATTGTCGGTTTGAACCCCCTCTGGGTCAAACTAAAGACTATAACATTGTGATAGATTGTAGGTTTGAACCCCCTCTGGGTCAAACTAAAGACTATAACATTGTGATAGATTGTAGGTTTGAACCCCCTCTGGGTCAAACTAAAGACTATAACATTGTGGTAGATTGTAGGTTTGAACCCTCTCTGGGTCAAACTAAAGACTATAACATTGTGATAGATTGTATGTTTGAACCCCCTCTGGGTCAAACTAAAGACTATAACATTGTGATAGATTGTAGGTTTGAACCCCCTCTGGGTCAAACTAAAGACTGTAACATTGTGATAGATTGTATGTTTGAACCCTCTCTGGGTCAAACTAAAGACTGTAACATTATGGTAGATTGTAGGTTTGAACCCCCTCTGGGTCAAACTAAAGACTATAACATTGTGGTAGATTGTTGGTTTGAACCCTCTCTGGGTCAAACTAAAGACTATAACATTGTGATAGATTGTAGGTTTGAACCCCCTCTGGGTCAAACTAAAGACTATAACATTGTGGTAGATTGTAGGTTTGAACCCCCTCTGGGTCAAACTAAAGACTATAACATTGTGATAGATTGTAGGTTTGAACCCCCTCTGGGTCAAACTAAAGACTATAGCATTGTGATAGATTGTAGGTTTGAACCCCCTCTGGGTCAAACTAAAGACTGTAACATTGTGGTAGATTGTTGGTTTGAACCCCCTCTGGGTCAAACTAAAGACTATAACATTGTGGTAGATTGTAGGTTTGAACCCCCTCTGGGTCAAACTAAAGACTATAACATTGTGGTAGATTGTAGGTTTGAACCCCCTCTGGGTCAAACTAAAGACTATAACATTGTGATAGATTGTAGGTTTGAACCCCCTCTGGGTCAAACTAAAGACTATAACATTGTGGTAGATTGTAGGTTTGAACCCCCTCTGGGTCAAACTAAAGACTATAACATTGTGGTAGATTGTAGGTTTGAACCCCCTCTGGGTCAAACTAAAGACTATAACATTGTGATAGATTGTAGGTTTGAACCCCCTCTGGGTCAAACTAAAGACTGTAACATTGTGATAGATTGTATGTTTGAACCCCCTCTGGGTCAAACTAAAGACTATAACATTGTGGTAGATTGTAGATTTGAACCCCCTCTGGGTCAAACTAAAGACTATAACATTGTGATAGATTGTAGGTTTGAACCCCCTCTGGGTCAAACTAAAGACTGTAACATTGTGATAGATTGTATGTTTGAACCCCCTCTGGGTCAAACTAAAGACTATAACATTGTGGTAGATTGTAGGTTTGAACCCCCTCTGGGTCAAACTAAAGACTATAACATTGTGATAGATTGTAGGTTTGAACCCCCTCTGGGTCAAACTAAAGACTATAACATTGTGATAGATTGTAGGTTTGAACCCCCTCTGGGTCAAACTAAAGACTATAACATTGTGATAGATTGTATGTTTGAACCCCCTCTGGGTCAAACTAAAGACTATAACATTGTGATAGATTGTAGGTTTGAACCCCCTCTGGGTCAAACTAAAGACTATAACATTGTGATAGATTGTAGGTTTGAACCCCCTCTGGGTCAAACTAAAGACTATAACATTGTGATGGATTGTAGGTTTGAACCCCCTCTGGGTCAAACTAAAGACTATAACATTGTGGTAGATTGTAGGTTTGAACCCCCTCTGGGTCAAACTAAAGACTATAACATTGTGATAGATTGTAGGTTTGAACCCCCTCTGGGTCAAACTAAAGACTATAACATTGTGATAGATTGTAGGTTTGAACCCCCTCTGGTTCAAACTAAAGACTATAACATTGTGGTAGATTGTAGGTTTGAACCCCCTCTGGTTCAAACTAAAGACTATAACATTGTGGTAGATTGTAGGTTTGAACCCCCTCTGGGTCAAACTAAAGACTGTAACATTGTGATAGATTGTAGGTTTGAACCCCCTCTGGGTCAAACTAAAGACTATAACATTGTGGTAGATTGTAGGTTTGAACCCCCTCTGGGTCAAACTAAAGACTGTAACATTGTGATAGATTGTAGGTTTGAACCCCCTCTGGGTCAAACTAAAGACTATAACATTGTGATATATTGTAGGTTTGAACCCCCTCTGGGTCAAACTAAAGACTGTAACATTGTGATAGATTGTAGGTTTGAACCCCCTCTGGTTCAAACTAAAGACTATAACATTGTGATAGATTGTAGGTTTGAACCCCCTCTGGGTCAAACTAAAGACTATAACATTGTGATAGATTGTAGGTTTGAACCCCCTCTGGGTCAAACTAAAGACTATAACATTGTGATAGATTGTAGGTTTGAACCCCCTCTGGGTCAAACTAAAGACTATAACATTGTGGTAGATTGTAGGTTTGAACCCCCTCTGGGTCAAACTAAAGACTATAACATTGTGGTAGATTGTAGGTTTGAACCCCCTCTGGGTCAAACTAAAGACTGTAACATTGTGATAGATTGTAGGTTTGAACCCCCTCTGGGTCAAACTAAAGACTATAACATTGTGATAGATTGTAGGTTTGAACCCCCTCTGGGTCAAACTAAAGACTATAACATTGTGATAGATTGTAGGTTTGAACCCCCTCTGGGTCAAACTAAAGACTATAACATTGTGATAGATTGTAGGTTTGAACCCCCTCTGGGTCAAACTAAAGACTATAACATTGTGATAGATTGTAGGTTTGAACCCCCTCTGGGTCAAACTAAAGACTATAACATTGTGGTAGATTGTAGGTTTGAACCCCCTCTGGGTCAAACTAAAGACTATAACATTGTGGTAGATTGTAGGTTTGAACCCCCTCTGGGTCAAACTAAAGACTATAACATTATGGTAGATTGTAGGTTTGAACCCCCTCTGGGTCAAACTAAAGACTATAACATTGTGATAGATTGTAGGTTTGAACCCCCTCTGGGTCAAACTAAAGACTATAACATTGTGATAGATTGTAGGTTTGAACCCCCTCTGGGTCAAACTAAAGACTGTAACATTGTGATAGATTGTAGGTTTGAACCCCCTCTGGGTCAAACTAAAGACTATAACATTGTGATAGATTGTAGGTTTGAACCCCCTCTGGGTCAAACTAAAGACTATAACATTGTGATATATTGTAGGTTTGAACCCCCTCTGGGTCAAACTAAAGACTATAACATTGTGATAGATTGTAGGTTTGAACCCCCTCTGGGTCAAACTAAAGACTATAACATTGTGGTAGATTGTAGGTTTGAACCCCCTCTGGGTCAAACTAAAGACTATAAGATTATGGTAGATTGTAGGTTTGAACCCCCTCTGGGTCAAACTAAAGACTATAACATTGTGGTAGATTGTTGGTTTGAACCCCCTCTGGGTCAAACTAAAGACTATAACATTGTGATATATTGTAGGTTTGAACCCCCTCTGGGTCAAACTAAAGACTGTAACATTGTGATAGATTGTAGGTTTGAACCCCCTCTGGTTCAAACTAAAGACTATAACATTGTGATAGATTGTAGGTTTGAACCCCCTCTGGGTCAAACTAAAGACTATAACATTGTGATAGATTGTAGGTTTGAACCCCCTCTGGGTCAAACTAAAGACTATAACATTGTGGTAGATTGTAGGTTTGAACCCCCTCTGGGTCAAACTAAAGACTATAACATTGTGGTAGATTGTAGGTTTGAACCCCCTCTGGGTCAAACTAAAGACTATAACATTGTGGTAGATTGTAGGTTTGAACCCCCTCTGGGTCAAACTAAAGACTGTAACATTGTGATAGATTGTAGGTTTGAACCCCCTCTGGGTCAAACTAAAGACTATAACATTGTGATAGATTGTAGGTTTGAACCCCCTCTGGGTCAAACTAAAGACTATAACATTGTGATAGATTGTAGGTTTGAACCCCCTCTGGGTCAAACTAAAGACTATAACATTGTGATAGATTGTAGGTTTGAACCCCCTCTGGGTCAAACTAAAGACTATAACATTGTGATAGATTGTAGGTTTGAACCCCCTCTGGGTCAAACTAAAGACTATAACATTGTGGTAGATTGTAGGTTTGAACCCCCTCTGGGTCAAACTAAAGACTATAACATTGTGGTAGATTGTAGGTTTGAACCCCCTCTGGGTCAAACTAAAGACTATAACATTATGGTAGATTGTAGGTTTGAACCCCCTCTGGGTCAAACTAAAGACTATAACATTGTGATAGATTGTAGGTTTGAACCCCCTCTGGGTCAAACTAAAGACTATAACATTGTGATAGATTGTAGGTTTGAACCCCCTCTGGGTCAAACTAAAGACTGTAACATTGTGATAGATTGTAGGTTTGAACCCCCTCTGGGTCAAACTAAAGACTATAACATTGTGATAGATTGTAGGTTTGAACCCCCTCTGGGTCAAACTAAAGACTATAACATTGTGATATATTGTAGGTTTGAACCCCCTCTGGGTCAAACTAAAGACTATAACATTGTGATAGATTGTAGGTTTGAACCCCCTCTGGGTCAAACTAAAGACTATAACATTGTGGTAGATTGTAGGTTTGAACCCCCTCTGGGTCAAACTAAAGACTATAACATTGTGGTAGATTGTTGGTTTGAACCCCCTCTGGGTCAAACTAAAGACTATAACATTGTGATATATTGTAGGTTTGAACCCCCTCTGGGTCAAACTAAAGACTGTAACATTGTGATAGATTGTAGGTTTGAACCCCCTCTGGTTCAAACTAAAGACTATAACATTGTGATAGATTGTAGGTTTGAACCCCCTCTGGGTCAAACTAAAGACTATAACATTGTGATAGATTGTAGGTTTGAACCCCCTCTGGGTCAAACTAAAGACTATAACATTGTGGTAGATTGTAGGTTTGAACCCCCTCTGGGTCAAACTAAAGACTATAACATTGTGGTAGATTGTAGGTTTGAACCCCCTCTGGGTCAAACTAAAGACTATAACATTGTGGTAGATTGTAGGTTTGAACCCCCTCTGGGTCAAACTAAAGACTATAACATTGTGATAGATTGTAGGTTTGAACCCCCTCTGGGTCAAACTAAAGACTATAACATTGTGATAGATTGTAGGTTTGAACCCTCTCTGGGTCAAACTAAAGACTATAACATTGTGATAGATTGTAGGTTTGAACCCCCTCTGGGTCAAACTAAAGACTATAACATTGTGATAGATTGTAGGTTTGAACCCCCTCTGGGTCAAACTAAAGACTATAACATTGTGATAGATTGTAGGTTTGAACCCCCTCTGGGTCAAACTAAAGACTATAACATTGTGGTAGATTGTAGGTTTGAACCCCCTCTGGGTCAAACTAAAGACTATAACATTGTGATAGATTGTAGGTTTGAACCCCCTCTGGGTCAAACTAAAGACTATAACATTATGGTAGATTGTAGGTTTGAACCCCCTCTGGGTCAAACTAAAGACTATAACATTGTGATAGATTGTAGGTTTGAACCCCCTCTGGGTCAAACTAAAGACTATAACATTGTGATAGATTGTAGGTTTGAACCCCCTCTGGGTCAAACTAAAGACTGTAACATTGTGATAGATTGTAGGTTTGAACCCCCTCTGGGTCAAACTAAAGACTATAACATTGTGATAGATTGTAGGTTTGAACCCCCTCTGGGTCAAACTAAAGACTATAACATTGTGATATATTGTAGGTTTGAACCCCCTCTGGGTCAAACTAAAGACTATAACATTGTGATAGATTGTAGGTTTGAACCCCCTCTGGGTCAAACTAAAGACTATAACATTGTGGTAGATTGTAGGTTTGAACCCCCTCTGGGTCAAACTAAAGACTATAAGATTATGGTAGATTGTAGGTTTGAACCCCCTCTGGGTCAAACTAAAGACTATAACATTGTGGTAGATTGTTGGTTTGAACCCCCTCTGGGTCAAACTAAAGACTATAACATTGTGATAGATTGTAGGTTTGAACCCCCTCTGGGTCAAACTAAAGACTATAACATTGTGATAGATTGTAGGTTTGAACCCCCTCTGGGTCAAACTAAAGACTATAACATTGTGGTAGATTGTAGGTTTGAACCCCCTCTGGGTCAAACTAAAGACTATAACATTATGATAGATTGTAGGTTTGAACCCCCTCTGGGTCAAACTAAAGACTGTAACATTGTGATAGATTGTAGGTTTGAACCCCCTCTGGGTCAAACTAAAGACTATAACATTGTGATAGATTGTAGGTTTGAACCCCCTCTGGGTCAAACTAAAGACTATAACATTGTGATAGATTGTAGGTTTGAACCCCCTCTGGGTCAAACTAAAGACTATAACATTGTGATAGATTGTAGGTTTGAACCCCCTTTGGGTCAAACTAAAGACTATAACATTGTGGTAGATTGTAGGTTTGAACCCCCTCTGGGTCAAACTAAAGACTATAACATTGTGATAGATTGTAGGTTTGAACCCCCTCTGGGTCAAACTAAAGACTATAACATTGTGATAGATTGTAGGTTTGAACCCCCTCTGGGTCAAGCTAAAGACTATAACATTGTGATAGATTGTAGGTTTGAACCCCCTCTGGGTCAAACTAAAGACTATAACATTGTGGTAGATTGTAGGTTTGAACCCCCTCTGGGTCAAACTAAAGACTATAACATTGTGATAGATTGTAGGTTTGAACCCCCTCTGGGTCAAACTAAAGACTATAACATTGTGGTAGATTGTAGGTTTGAACCCCCTCTGGTTCAAACTAAAGACTATAACATTGTGATAGATTGTAGGTTTGAACCCCCTCTGGGTCAAACTAAAGACTATAACATTGTGATAGATTGTAGGTTTGAACCCCCTCTGGGTCAAACTAAAGACTATAACATTGTGATAGATTGTAGGTTTGAACCCCCTCTGGGTCAAACTAAAGACTATAACATTGTGATAGATTGTAGGTTTGAACCCCCTCTGGGTCAAACTAAAGACTATAACATTGTGATAGATTGTATGTTTGAACCCCCTCTGGGTCAAACTAAAGACTATAACATTGTGATAGATTGTAGGTTTGAACCCCCTCTGGGTCAAACTAAAGACTATAACATTGTGATAGATTGTAGGTTTGAACCCCCTCTGGGTCAAACTAAAGACTATAACATTGTGATAGATTGTAGGTTTGAACCCCCTCTGGGTCAAACTAAAGACTATAACATTGTGGTAGATTGTAGGTTTGAACCCCCTCTGGGTCAAACTAAAGACTATAACATTGTGGTAGATTGTAGGTTTGAACCCCCTCTGGGTCAAACTAAAGACTATAACATTGTGGTAGATTGTAGGTTTGAACCCCCTCTGGTTCAAACTAAAGACTATAACATTGTGGTAGATTGTAGGTTTGAACCCTCTCTGGTTCAAACTAAAGACTATAACATTGTGATAGATTGTAGGTTTGAACCCTCTCTGGTTCAAACTAAAGACTGTAACATTGTGGTAGATTGTAGGTTTGAACCCCCTCTGGGTCAAACTAAAGACTATAACATTGTGATAGATTGTAGGTTTGAACCCCCTCTGGTTCAAACTAAAGACTATAACATTGTGATAGATTGTAGGTTTGAACCCCCTCTGGGTCAAACGAAAGACTATAACATTGTGATAGATTGTAGGTTTGAACCCCCTCTGGGTCAAACTAAAGACTGTAACATTGTGGTAGATTGTAGGTTTGAACCCCCTCTGGGTCAAACTAAAGACTATAACATTGTGATAGATTATAGGTTTGAACCCCCTCTGGTTCAAACTAAAGACTATAACATTGTGATAGATTGTAGGTTTGAACCCCCTCTGGGTCAAACTAAAGACTATAACATTGTGATAGATTGTAGGTTTGAACCCCCTCTGGGTCAAACTAAAGACTGTAACATTGTGGTAGATTGTAGGTTTGAACCCCCTCTGGGTCAAACTAAAGACTATAACATTGTGGTAGATTGTAGGTTTGAACCCCCTCTGGGTCAAACTAAAGACTATAACATTGTGATAGATTGTAGGTTTGAACCCCCTCTGGTTCAAACTAAAGACTATAACATTGTGATAGATTGTATGTTTGAACCCCCTCTGGGTCAAACTAAAGACTGTAACATTGTGGTAGATTGTAGGTTTTAACCCCCTCTGGGTCAAACTAAAGACTATAACATTGTGGTAGATTGTAGGTTTGAACCCCCTCTGGGTCAAACTAAAGACTATAACATTGTGATAGATTGTAGGTTTGAACCCCCTCTGGTTCAAACTAAAGACTATAACATTGTGGTAGATTGTAGGTTTGAACCCTCTCTGGGTCAAACTAAAGACTATAACATTGTGACAGATTGTAGGTTTGAACCCCCTCTGGGTCAAACTAAAGACTATAACATTGTGATAGATTGTAGGTTTGAACCCCCTCTGGGTCAAACTAAAGACTGTAACATTGTGGTAGATTGTAGGTTTGAACCCCCTCTGGGTCAAACTAAAGACTATAACATTGTGGTAGATTGTAGGTTTGAACCCCCTCTGGGTCAAACTAAAGACTATAACATTGTGATAGATTGTAGGTTTGAACCCCCTCTGGGTCAAACGAAAGACTATAACATTGTGATAGATTGTAGGTTTGAACCCCCTCTGGGTCAAACTAAAGACTGTAACATTGTGGTAGATTGTAGGTTTGAACCCCCTCTGGGTCAAACTAAAGACTATAACATTGTGATAGATTGTAGGTTTGAACCCCCTCTGGTTCAAACTAAAGACTATAACATTGTGATAGATTGTAGGTTTGAACCCCCTCTGGGTCAAACTAAAGACTATAACATTGTGATAGATTGTAGGTTTGAACCCCCTCTGGGTCAAACTAAAGACTGTAACATTGTGGTAGATTGTAGGTTTGAACCCCCTCTGGGTCAAACTAAAGACTATAACATTGTGGTAGATTGTAGGTTTGAACCCCCTCTGGGTCAAACTAAAGACTATAACATTGTGATAGATTGTAGGTTTGAACCCCCTCTGGTTCAAACTAAAGACTATAACATTGTGATAGATTGTATGTTTGAACCCCCTCTGGGTCAAACTAAAGACTGTAACATTGTGGTAGATTGTAGGTTTGAACCCCCTCTGGGTCAAACTAAAGACTATAACATTGTGGTAGATTGTAGGTTTGAACCCCCTCTGGGTCAAACTAAAGACTATAACATTGTGATAGATTGTAGGTTTGAACCCCCTCTGGTTCAAACTAAAGACTATAACATTGTGATAGATTGTAGGTTTGAATCCCCTCTGGGTCAAACTAAAGACTATAACATTGTGATAGATTGTAGGTTTGAACCCCCTCTGGGTCAAACTAAAGACTGTAACATTGTGGTAGATTGTAGGTTTGAACCCCCTCTGGGTCAAACTAAAGACTATAACATTGTGATAGATTGTAGGTTTGAACCCCCTCTGGTTCAAACTAAAGACTATAACATTGTGGTAGATTGTAGGTTTGAACCCTCTCTGGGTCAAACCAAAGACTATAACATTGTGATAGATTGTAGGTTTGAACCCCCTCTGGGTCAAACTAAAGACTATAACATTGTGATAGATTGTAGGTTTGAACCCCCTCTGTGTCAAACTAAAGACTATAACATTGTGGTAGATTGTAGGTTTGAACCCCCTCTGGGTCAAACTAAAGACTATAACATTGTGATAGATTGTAGGTTTGAACCCCCTCTGGGTCAAACTAAAGACTATAACATTGTGATAGATTGTAGGTTTGAACCCCCTCTGGGTCAAACTAAAGACTATAACATTGTGATAGATTGTAGGTTTGAACCCTCTCTGGGTCAAACTAAAGACTATAACATTGTGATAGATTGTAGGTTTGAACCCCCTCTGGGTCAAACTAAAGACTATAACATTGTGATAGATTGTAGGTTTGAACCCCCTCTGGGTCAAACTAAAGACTATAACATTGTGGTAGATTGTAGGTTTGAACCCCCTCTGGGTCAAACTAAAGACTATAACATTGTGATAGATTGTAGGTTTGAACCCTCTCTGGGTCAAACTAAAGACTATAACATTGTGGTAGATTGTAGGTTTGAACCCCCTCTGGGTCAAACTAAAGACTATAACATTGTGATAGATTGTAGGTTTGAACCCTCTCTGGGTCAAACTAAAGACTATAACATTGTGATAGATTGTAGGTTTGAACCCCCTCTGGGTCAAACTAAAGACTATAACATTGTGGTAGATTGTAGGTTTGAACCCTCTCTGGGTCAAACTAAAGACTATAACATTGTGATAGATTGTAGGTTTGAACCCCCTCTGGTTCAAACTAAAGACTATAACATTGTGGTAGATTGTAGGTTTGAACCCTCTCTGGGTCAAACCAAAGACTATAACATTGTGATAGATTGTAGGTTTGAACCCCCTCTGGGTCAAACTAAAGACTATAACATTGTGATAGATTGTAGGTTTGAACCCCCTCTGGGTCAAACTAAAGACTATAACATTGTGGTAGATTGTAGGTTTGAACCCCCTCTGGGTCAAACTAAAGACTATAACATTGTGATAGATTGTAGGTTTGAACCCCCTCTGGGTCAAACTAAAGACTATAACATTGTGATAGATTGTAGGTTTGAACCCCCTCTGGGTCAAACTAAAGACTATAACATTGTGATAGATTGTAGGTTTGAACCCTCTCTGGGTCAAACTAAAGACTATAACATTGTGATAGATTGTAGGTTTGAACCCCCTCTGGGTCAAACTAAAGACTATAACATTGTGATAGATTGTAGGTTTGAACCCCCTCTGGGTCAAACTAAAGACTATAACATTGTGGTAGATTGTAGGTTTGAACCCCCTCTGGGTCAAACTAAAGACTATAACATTGTGATAGATTGTAGGTTTGAACCCTCTCTGGGTCAAACTAAAGACTATAACATTGTGGTAGATTGTAGGTTTGAACCCCCTCTGGGTCAAACTAAAGACTATAACATTGTGATAGATTGTAGGTTTGAACCCTCTCTGGGTCAAACTAAAGACTATAACATTGTGATAGATTGTAGGTTTGAACCCCCTCTGGGTCAAACTAAAGACTATAACATTGTGATAGATTGTAGGTTTGAACCCCCTCTGGGTCAAACTAAAGACTATAACATTGTGATAGATTGTAGGTTTGAACCCTTTCTGGGTCAAACTAAAGACTATAACATTGTGATAGATTGTAGGTTTGAACCCCCTCTGGGTCAAACTAAAGACTATAACATTGTGATAGATTGTAGGTTTGAACCCCCTCTGGGTCAAACTAAAGACTATAACATTGTGATAGATTGTAGGTTTGAACCCCCTCTGGTTCAAACTAAAGACTATAACATTGTGGTAGATTGTAGGTTTGAACCCCCTCTGGGTCAAACTAAAGACTATAACATTGTGATAGATTGTAGGTTTGAACCCCCTCTGGTTCAAACTAAAGACTATAACATTGTGATAGATTGTAGGTTTGAACCCCCTCTGGGTCAAACTAAAGACTATAACATTGTGATAGATTGTAGGTTTGAACCCCCTCTGGTTCAAACTAAAGACTATAACATTGTGATAGATTGTAGGTTTGAACCCCCTCTGGTTCAAACTAAAGACTATAACATTGTGATAGATTGTAGGTTTGAACCCCCTCTGGTTCAAACTAAAGACTATAACATTGTGATAGATTGTAGGTTTGAACCCCCTCTGGGTCAAACTAAAGACTATAACATTGTGATAGATTGTAGGTTTGAACCCCCTCTGGGTCAAACTAAAGACTATAACATTGTGATAGATTGTAGGTTTGAACCCCCTCTGGGTCAAACTAAAGACTATAACATTGTGATAGATTGTAGGTTTGAACCCCCTCTGGGTCAAACTAAACACTATCACATTGTGATAGATTGTAGGTTTGAACCCCCTCTGGGTCAAACTAAAGACTATAACATTGTGATAGATTGTAGGTTTTAACCCCCTCTGGGTCAAACTAAAGACTATAACATTGTGATAGATTGTAGGTTTGAACCCCCTCTGGGTCAAACTAAAGACTATAACATTGTGATAGATTGTAGGTTTGAACCCCCTCTGGTTCAAACTAAAGACTATAACATTGTGATAGATTGTAGGTTTGAACCCCCTCTGGGTCAAACTAAAGACTATAACATTGTGGTAGATTGTAGGTTTGAACCCCCTCTGGTTCAAACTAAAGACTATAACATTGTGATAGATTGTAGGTTTGAACCCCCTCTGGGTCAAACTAAAGACTATAACATTGTGATAGATTGTAGGTTTGAACCCCCTCTGGTTCAAACTAAAGACTATAACATTGTGATAGATTGTAGGTTTGAACCCCCTCTGGTTCAAACTAAAGACTATAACATTGTGATAGATTGTAGGTTTGAACCCCCTCTGGGTCAAACTAAAGACTATAACATTGTGATAGATTGTAGGTTTGAACCCCCTCTGGGTCAAACTAAAGACTATAACATTGTGATAGATTGTAGGTTTGAACCCCCTCTGGGTCAAACTAAAGACTATAACATTGTGATAGATTGTAGGTTTGAACCCCCTCTGGGTCAAACTAAAGACTATAACATTGTGATAGATTGTAGGTTTGAACCCCCTCTGGGTCAAACTAAAGACTATAACATTGTGATAGATTGTAGGTTTGAACCCCCTCTGGGTCAAACTAAAGACTATAACATTGTGATAGATTGTAGGTTTGAACCCCCTCTGGGTCAAACTAAAGACTATAACATTGTGGTAGATTGTAGGTTTGAACCCCCTCTGGTTCAAACTAAAGACTATAACATTGTGATAGATTGTAGGTTTGAACCCCCTCTGGGTCAAACTAAAGACTATAACATTGTGGTAGATTGTAGGTTTGAACCCCCTCTGGGTCAAACTAAAGACTGTAACATTGTGGTAGATTGTAGGTTTGAACCCCCTCTGGGTCAAACTAAAGACTATAACATTGTGGTAGATTGTAGGTTTGAACCCCCTCTGGTTCAAACTAAAGACTGTAACATTGTGGTAGATTGTAGGTTTGAACCCCCTCTGGGTCAAACTAAAGACTATAACATTGTGATAGATTGTAGGTTTGAACCCCCTCTGGGTCAAACTAAAGACTATAACATTGTGATAGATTGTAGGTTTGAACCCCCTCTGGGTCAAACTAAAGACTGTAACATTGTGGTAGATTGTAGGTTTCAACCCCCTCTGGGTCAAACTAAAGACTATAACATTGTGGTAGATTGTATGTTTGAACCCTCTCTGGGTCAAACTAAAGACTATAACATTGTGGTAGATTGTATGTTTGAACCCTCTCTGGGTCAAACTAAAGACTATAACATTGTGATAGATTGTAGGTTTGAACCCCCTCTGGGTCAAACTAAAGACTATAACATTGTGATAGATTGTAGGTTTGAACCCTCTCTGGGTCAAACTAAAGACTATAACATTGTGGTAGATTGTAGGTTTGAACCCCCTCTGGGTCAAACTAAAGACTATAACATTGTGGTAGATTGTAGGTTTGAACCCCCTCTGGGTCAAACTAAAGACTATAACATTGTGGTAGATTGTAGGTTTGAACCCCCTCTGGGTCAAACTAAAGACTATAACATTGTGGTAGATTGTAGGTTTGAACCCCCTCTGGGTCAAACTAAAGACTATAACATTGTGATAGATTGTAGGTTTGAACCCCCTCTGGGTCAAACTAAAGACTATAACACTGTGGTAGATTGTAGGTTTGAACCCCCTCTGGTTCAAACTAAAGACTATAACATTGTGATAGATTGTAGGTTTGAACCCCATCTGGGTCAAACTAAAGACTATAACATTGTGGTAGATTGTTGGTTTGAACCCCCTCTGGGTCAAACTAAAGACTATAACATTGTGATAGATTGTAGGTTTGAACCCCCTCTGGGTCAAACTAAAGACTATAACATTGTGGTAGATTGTAGGTTTGAACCCCCTCTGGTTCAAACTAAAGACTATAACATTGTGATAGATTGTAGGTTTGAACCCCCTCTGGGTCAAACTAAAGACTATAACATTGTGATAGATTGTAGGTTTGAACCCCCTCTGGGTCAAACTAAAGACTATAACATTGTGGTAGATTGTAGGTTTGAACCCCCTCTGGTTCAAACTAAAGACTGTAACATTGTGATAGATTGTAGGTTTGAACCCCCTCTGGGTCAAACTAAAGACTAACATTGTGATAGATTGTAGGTTTGAACCCCCTCTGGGTCAAACTAAAGACTATAACATTGTGATAGATTGTAGGTTTGAACCCCCTCTGGGTCAAACTAAAGACTATAACATTGTGGTAGATTGTAGGTTTGAACCCCCTCTGGGTCAAACTAAAGACTATAACATTGTGATAGATTGTAGGTTTGAACCCCCTCTGGGTCAAACTAAAGACTATAACATTGTGGTAGATTGTAGGTTTGAACCCCCTCTGGGTCAAACTAAAGACTATAACATTGTGATAGATTTTAGGTTTGAACCCCCTCTGGGTCAAACTAAAGACTATAACATTGTGGTAGATTGTAGGTTTGAATCCCCTCTGGGTCAAACTAAAGACTATAACATTGTGGTAGATTGTAGGTTTGAACCCCCTCTGGGTCAAACTAAAGACTATAACATTGTGGTAGATTGTAGGTTTGAACCCCCTCTGGGTCAAACTAAAGACTATAACATTGTGGTAGATTGTAGGTTTGAACCCCCTCTGGTTCAAACTAAAGACTATAACATTGTGATAGATTGTAGGTTTGAACCCCCTCTGGGTCAAACTAAAGACTATAACATTGTGGTAGATTGTAGGTTTGAACCCCCTCTGGGTCAAACTAAAGACTATAACATTGTGGTAGATTGTAGGTTTGAACCCCCTCTGGGTCAAACTAAAGACTATAACATTGTGGTAGATTGTAGGTTTGAACCCCCTCTGGGTCAAACTAAAGACTATAACATTGTGGTAGATTGTAGGTTTGAACCCCCTCTGGGTCAAACTAAAGACTATAACATTGTGATAGATTGTAGGTTTGAACCCCCTCTGGGTCAAACTAAAGACTATAACATTGTGGTAGATTGTAGGTTTGAACCCCCTCTGGTTCAAACTAAAGACTATAACATTGTGGTAGATTGTAGGTTTGAACCCCCTCTGGTTCAAACTAAAGACTATAACATTGTGGTAGATTGTAGGTTTGAACCCCCTCTGGGTCAAACTAAAGACTATAACATTGTGGTAGATTGTAGGTTTGAACCCCCTCTGGGTCAAACTAAAGACTATAACATTGTGATAGATTGTAGGTTTGAACCCCCTCTGGGTCAAACTAAAGACTATAACATTGTGATAGATTGTAGGTTTGAACCCCCTCTGTGTCAAACTAAAGACTATAACATTGTGGTAGATTGTAGGTTTGAACCCCCTCTGGGTCAAACTAAAGACTATAACATTGTGGTAGATTGTAGGTTTGAACCCCCTCTGGTTCAAACTAAAGACTATAACATTGTGATAGATTGTAGGTTTGAACCCCCTCTGGGTCAAACTAAAGACTATAACATTGTGGTAGATTGTAGGTTTGAACCCCCTCTGGGTCAAACTAAAGACTATAACATTGTGATAGATTGTAGGTTTGAACCCCCTCTGGGTCAAACTAAAGACTATAACATTGTGATAGATTGTAGGTTTGAACCCCCTCTGGGTCAAACTAAAGACTATAACATTGTGGTAGATTGTAGGTTTGAACCCCCTCTGGGTCAAACTAAAGACTATAACATTGTGATAGATTGTAGGTTTGAACCCCCTCTGGTTCAAACTAAAGACTATAACATTGTGATAGATTGTAGGTTTGAACCCCCTCTGGGTCAAACTAAAGACTATAACATTGTGATAGATTGTAGGTTTGAACCCCCTCTGGGTCAAACTAAAGACTATAACATTGTGATAGATTGTAGGTTTGAACCCCCTCTGGGTCAAACTAAAGACTATAACATTGTGGTAGATTGTAGGTTTGAACCCCCTCTGGGTCAAACTAAAGACTATAACATTGTGATAGATTGTAGGTTTGAACCCCCTCTGGTTCAAACTAAAGACTATAACATTGTGATAGATTGTAGGTTTGAACCCCCTCTGGGTCAAACTAAAGACTATAACATTGTGATAGATTGTAGGTTTGAACCCCCTCTGGGTCAAACTAAAGACTATAACATTGTGGTAGATTGTAGGTTTGAACCCCCTCTGGTTCAAACTAAAGACTATAACATTGTGGTAGATTGTAGGTTTGAACCCCCTCTGGGTCAAACTAAAGACTATAACATTGTGGTAGATTGTAGGTTTGAACCCCCTCTGGGTCAAACTAAAGACTATAACATTGTGATAGATTGTAGGTTTGAACCTACTCTGGGTCAAACTAAAGACTATAACATTGTGATAGATTGTAGGTTTGAACCCCCTCTGGTTCAAACTAAAGACTATAACATTGTGGTAGATTGTAGGTTTGAACCCCCTCTGGGTCAAACTAAAGACTATAACATTGTGGTAGATTGTAGGTTTGAACCCCCTCTGGTTCAAACTAAAGACTATAACATTGTGATAGATTGTAGGTTTGAACCCCCTCTGGGTCAAACTAAAGACTATAACATTGTGATAGATTGTAGGTTTGAACCCCCTCTGGGTCAAACTAAAGACTATAACATTGTGATAGATTGTAGGTTTGAACCCCCTCTGGGTCAAACTAAAGACTATAACATTGTGATAGATTGTAGGTTTGAACCCCCTCTGGTTCAAACTAAAGACTATAACATTGTGGTAGATTGTAGGTTTGAACCCCCTCTGGGTCAAACTAAAGACTATAACATTGTGATAGATTGTAGGTTTGAACCCCCTCTGGTTCAAACTAAAGACTATAACATTGTGATAGATTGTAGGTTTGAACCCCCTCTGGGTCAAACTAAAGACTATAACATTGTGATAGATTGTAGGTTTGAACCCCCTCTGGGTCAAACTAAAGACTATAACATTGTGATAGATTGTAGGTTTGAACCCCCTCTGGGTCAAACTAAAGACTATAACATTGTGGTAGATTGTAGGTTTGAACCCCCTCTGGGTCAAACTAAAGACTATAACATTGTGGTAGATTGTAGGTTTGAACCCCCTCTGGTTCAAACTAAAGACTATAACATTGTGATAGATTGTAGGTTTGAACCCCCTCTGGTTCAAACTAAAGACTATAACATTGTGGTAGATTGTAGGTTTGAACCCTCTCTGGTTCAAACTAAAGACTGTAACATTGGTATTTGCTGCTTCTCCACTATAAAGCATGCAGCATTGAGGTGGTACCATACAGTACAGGGAGATAACTCTTTAAAATCAGTTGAACGTTTTAATCATATGAAGTTTGTATGCAGATTTCAAGCATCTCGGTGATCAAAATCACAGAGAGAAAAGCTGCTATGTGGCTAGCGAATTTATAGCTCTGAGTCTGTTGGTTGGAATTTGTTAAAATTTTGATATTTATTACAGTGGATATATTCAAACACACTGCCAAAAAAATAAGAAAATTAAACGAGCAGATCAAATTTTACCTGAAGTGTATGGTACCACCTTAAGAAGTAAGAGCAAAGGCAGGTTGACTTGAATTCAAGAATTGATCTGTATCTTTTAACAATCGTAACTACTCGGCCATTCTTGCTACCCTACAAATAACCTCGTATGCATTAGGCATATAAATCACACTACTTTTCACATGTCAGTTACATGAAAGTTTGGTAAAGTTATATTTTAAACAATTTTCTATATTTCAATTATTTTCTTGGATAAAAGTTTTAATTAGTTTTGCATGATTAGATTTTACTTAGTATGTCTTCCATATTGGATTTTCGTGGACTACATTTTTTGTGCGGCTTAACATAACTTAACTTCCGGCAAACAATTTAAGAAGAATTTCTACTATCCACATACGAGGTTATTTGTAGGGTAGCGAGAATGGCCGAGTAGTTACGATTGTATCTTTTAAATGGCAAAAATTGCAATAAATAACTCGTACAGTATTCTTGGGGGGAAAAAGTTTTGATAATTTTGATTCCAAACATCAGTATAATTATTTTAATAATTTCATTGAAGTTCTATTGGAGACAGTGGGCTTTCAACAGAAGATTCAAAGACAATCAGAGTGTCACTATTTAATCTTGTCAAGTTTTATATAGCAAAGGAAGTAAATGCTGATGAATTATTGCATATTATTGGATTTCTGGTGGTTGCCAGAGAAGAAAATATGGTAGGTACATCTGTAAAAAATAAATGCTGTATAAAATTTGATGATTTGGTTTAGATTTAACACCACTTTCAACAATATTTCAGTTATATCGTGGCGGTCAGTTTTATTTATTGAGGAAACCAGAAAAAACCACTGATCTGTCACAAGTCACTGACAAACTTTGTCACATAAAGTTGTATCGAGTACACCTCACCATGAGTGGGGTTCTAGCTCACAACTTTAGTGGTGATAAGCACTGCTTGCATAGGTAGTTGTAAATCCAGCTACCATGCGATCACGATGGCCCTATATAAAACTTGATATGTAGCTATAAATGTTTTGCATAATAGGTGCAGAGATACCAACTGCCACAATTACTGTGGAGTTTCTTAGGTTCTTTGGGCCTTTAATTCGACCTCCGATGCACTCCAGATTTTCAAAACCCAGATTCTTTTTTCGGGTTGGTCCATTTCGTTCAGCATTTACTGGTCAAAAACTCAGAAGAATTCTGAAAGCAAAGTTAAACATCATAGTGGATAGCTCTCCATCGCAGGGGAAAAAATGAAAATTGTCCATTCTCAAAAGTTTCTGGACAAACACACAACATTAATTATATAGTTTATCAAGTCAGTATTGGGAGAAAGGCATGCAATATGTACTATTTGTAACATTGAAGTCAGCATGTCACAGGAGTGAGAAAGGAGATCTGAGGACAAAAATAATATTGATTTGTCATATATTAATAACCACTCCAAACTAAAAAAAACACAAACACTATTATGTTAGTAAATAACTTTTCCACTATTAAACACTATTATGTTAGTGAATAACTTTTCCACTATTAAACACTATTATGTTGGTGAATAACTTTTCCACTTTTAAACACTATTATGTTGGTGAATAACTTTTCCACTATTAAACACTATTATGTTAGTGAATAACTTTTCCACTATTAAACACTATTATGTTGGTGAATAACTTTTCCACTATTAAACACTATTATGTTAGTGAATAACTTTTCCACTATTAAACACTATTATGTTAGTGAATAACTTTTCCACTATTAAACACTATTATGTTAGTGAATAAAATTTCCACTATTAAACACTATTATGTTAGTGAATAACTTTTACACTATTAAACACTATTATGTTAGTGAATAACTTTTCCACTATTAAACACTATTATGTTAGTGAATAACTTTTCCACTATTAAACACTATTATGTTAGTGAATAACTTTTCCACTATTAAACACTATCATGTTAGTGAATACATTTTCCACTATTAAACACTATCATGTTAGTGAATAACTTTTCCACTATTAAACACTATCATGATAGTGAATAACTTTTCCACTATTAAACACTATCATGTTAGTGAATAACTTTTCCACTATTAAACACTATTATGTTAGTGAATACATTTTCCACTATTAAACACTATCATGTTGGTGAATAACTTTTCCACTATTAAACACTATTATGTTAGTGAATAACTTTTCCACTATTAAACACTATTATGTTAGTGAATAACTTTTCCACTGTTAAACACTATTATGTTAGTGAATAACTTTTCCACTATTAAACACTATTATGTTAGTGAATAACTTTTCCACTATTAAACACTATTATGTTAGTGTATAACTTTTCCACTATTAAACACTATTATGTTAGTGAATAACTTTTCCACTATTAAACACTATTATGTTAGTGAATAACTTTTCCACTATTAAACACTATTATGTTAGTGAATAACTTTCCCACTATTAAACACTATTATGTTGGTGAATAACTTTTCCACTATTAAACACTATTATGTTAGTGAATAACTTTTCCACTATTAAACACTATTATGTTGGTGAATAACTTTTCCACTATTAAACACTATCATGTTAGTGAATAACTTTTCCACTATTAAACACTATCATGTTAGTGAATAACGTTTCCACTATTAAACACTATCATGTTAGTGAATACATTTTCCACTATTAAACACTATTATGTTAGTGAATAACTTTTCCACTATTAAACACTATTATGTTAGTGAATAACTTTTCCACTATTAAACGCTATTATGTTAGTGAATAACTTTTCCACTATTAAACACTATTATGTTAGTGAATAACTTTCCCACTATTAAACACTATTATGTTGGTGAATAACTTTTCCACTATTAAACACTATTATATTAGTGAATAACTTTTCCACTATTAAACACTATTATGTTGGTGAATAACTTTTCCACTATTAAACACTATCATGTTAGTGAATAACTTTTCCACTATTAAACACTATCATGTTAGTGAATAACTTTTCCACTATTAAACACTATCATGTTAGTGAATACATTTTCCACTATTAAACACTATTATGTTAGTGAATAACTTTTCCACTATCAAACACTATCATGTTAGTGAATAACTTTTCCACTATTAAACACTATTATGTTAGTGAATAACTTTTCCACTATTAAACACTATTTGTTAGTGAATAACTTTTCCACTATTAAACACTATTATGTTAGTGTATAACTTTTCCACTATTAAACACTATTATGTTAGTGAATAACTTTTCCACTATTAAACACTATTATGTTAGTGAATAACTTTTCCACTATTAAAGCAGAGGATTCAAATTTCTAGGAGAAAACAATTTGTTAAGTAGTAGATATTCAACATTCTTATTTTTCTGTTAAGCAATCCAAATTGATGATTTATTTCCTAAGTTAACAAGACTAACTGTATTACTACAGTGAACCTGTCTAGAGAAACCATGCATTCTGCAAACATAATGTGGTCTTTCAAGACAGGTGATCTCTCAATATGGGTTTCTGTAATTTACAAAATGAAGGGTGGGGAAATTTAAGTGGTATCACAAGAGAGAATTATGAAAATAAAGTTTAAATGGTCATAGTCAACAATTCCATCAATATAACAAAAAAAACCAATCCCCTTTGACCTCAAATCATTAAACATAGAAAAAACACCATGACAAACGTACAATGTATGAAGTTGGAAATCCCGGTCCTAGCTTGGGACAGGCACAAAAATGTGTCAGAGTTAAACTGTTAATGGGATCCCAACCCTCGTGATAACTGGATATCCAATGGCAATTCATATATAGTCAAACCTGTATTAAGAGGTCATGACCTTTGGGACAAAGAAAAAATGGCCTTATAAGACAGGTGACCTCTTAAAAGAGGTTCTATTCATGAGATTTTCTATGACAGGACAAGACAAAATTTAATACAGGTGACTGCTTAATAGAGGTGTCCACATGAGCAGGTTTTAACTGTATAAACAAATGATAAAAAACCTGCACAGATTTTCTTTCACTCAAAAAGACCACACAGAGTACTATCACAAAATTGAAATACAACATAAACATTTATCATATTGCAATAGAAAATTTAAGTGATCCGATTGGTTATTTACTCGATTTTACTAATCCATATTATACGGCTCTAGCCGGTAATATGAAAGCATGTGCCAAGAAAGATAACTCATTTTGAAATCATACGTAATCAAGATGGCGACCCCCAGGTTCGCCTGTCACTCTGATGCCGATATTGAGGCAATTCTAAATCATTTGTTATTTTTCTGTTAAAATTGTTAAGTTGTTTATTAAATATGTTGAAGAATTAATTTCTTCTTTAAAGCAAAGTCATATCTGGGGTTAAATGTTCATGAGACAATACATGTATAGTAGTCATGTTCTTTATTTAGGCTTTACACAGGTAATATGGATCCATGGTATTGCAGTATGACAAATTCGTTATATAGGCTTTAGACAGGTAATACAGGCTCATATAACCTGTCTGTGTAGTATATATCCCTCGCCTTCGGCTCAGGAAATATAAAACACAGACAGGTTATATGAGCCCGTATTACCTGTCTTAAAGCCTATATAACTAATAGAACTGTTACAATAGCAGGATCAATATTAATGTAAACAATACATATTCTTACTATATATTACAGATTTGTGAGATTTTAGATGTTCTTATTTCACTGTTAGAGAACCCACGTAAACACGACCAGCTATTCCTACTATTGTTTGAAGCTGACATGGGGGAGATGTTGTATGGTTTACTGGTCCATCAAGGATACTCTGTTGTCTTCTATGAAAAGATTGTTAAGGTAATGTATAAACAGTAGGACCTGGATATACATGTATACACAATATGTAAATTGTCTGAAAATATAAAATTTATTATACCCCCGCTCCCCGAAGGGGGAGGGGGGTATACTGTTTTACCTCTGTCCGTCTGTCCTTCCGTCCGTCCAAGATATTTTTCGTCCCATTTTTCTCAGTAACTGTTGATGGCAGAAATCTGATATTTGGTCACAAGCATCATATAGGTATACCATATTCTGGGTAGCGCTTTTGGACCCATCGGATTCCTACTTCCTGTTTGTCGACTTAGTTGGTTTTTATACACATTGAACATATATGCACATTTTTCTCAGCAACTATTGATGGCAGAAATCTGATATTTGGTCACAAGCTTCATATAGGTACCCCATATCGTGGGAAGCGTTTTTGGACCCATCAGATTCCTACTTCCTGTTTGCCGACTTTGTTGATTTTTATACGCATTGAACATATATGCTCATTTTTCGTCACATTTTTCTCAGCAACTATTGATGGCAGAAATCTGATATTTGGTCACAAGCTTCATATAGGTACCCCATATTGTGGGAAGCATTTTTGGACCCGTCAGATTCCTACTTCCTGTTTGCCGACTTTGTTGATTTTTATACACATTGAACATACATTTTGTACATGCCCATTTTTAGTCGCATTTTTCTCAGCAACTATTGATGGCAGAAATCTGATATTTGGTCACAAGCTTCATATAGGTACCCCATATCGTGGGAAGCGTTTTTTGACCCGTCGGATTCCTACTTCCTGTTTGCCGAAGAGCGGGGGTATCATAAGTGAGCATTAGCTCACAGTTCATCTTGTTTGTACAGTGGAACCTGTCTGATCCGACACACCAAGAAACCAGGATGTCGGAATACTCAAGTTTTCTCTTAGCTAACAGAAATACTTTGGGACCATAATTTTTTGTCGGATGTCACAGGATGTCGGGAAAACTCAGGTGTCGGATTGCACAAGTTCCACTATACTATCTTTAGAAAATAGTTTTAGAAAATAGTTGAAAAGCCAGCTTTGTGCAAGTGTAATATTTTATTTTTATTTTTATAATGACCAATGAATTCACTTCACTATCTTTTATAGACTGTTGTAGAGAGTACAATATTCTATTTTTTATTTTTATGATGACTACTGAATTTTTTTTTTATTTTCTAGAAATTATTTAGATAATATTTTTTTTTATATAGGTGCTGTTTTTGTTACTCAAGTCAGATAAAGTGTATGAGAAAAGTAAAACCCGTCTTCGGCTGGCCGAATGTGGACACTTAGGAATTGTGGGATTGATGGAGGGTATTGATATCTCGGGGCCAATGATCAAAAGGTTTCTGGAACAAGTAACATTTACTGGTAACTATATTTGATCTAGTCAGTAATGAGTTTAATTTACTTTATCATTATGTCAAAGACCGCATCGGTGGTGTAATGGTTAGTGTGTTCGCCTCAAGTGTGGTAGATTGTGGGTTCGAGTCCTGATTAGGTCAAATCAAAAACTAGAAAATTTGTATTTGTTGCTTCTCCGCTAAGCAGGCAGCATTAAGGAGAAAGACCAAAAATTGTTTGGCTCGCAGTCAGGATAATGTGTCCAAATGGGATGATATGTCTGTCCGCAGACTGTTGTTTCAGTGCGCTAGCACTATGAAAATCCAACTAACCATGTTGGTCTAGTACAAAGTGAACCTCATCATCATCTCATTGAAAATGACTTGTTCTCACCTTGATATAGCTGAAGAATTGAGTTTGCATTAAACAACAATCTCTCAGCATTTCAAATGGAAAATCCACAAAATTTGGCATGCTAGCTTACCCGGTATTACTATTAAACCTTTTTATGAACGAGTTATTGCCTTTTTTTTAACTTGGAATATTTCAATTTAAAAAAAATTATGCCGAAATCCTGCATTTTTAATGATGAAGATTATTCCAGAAATGTTTCATCCACACTATATTAGATATCTACGTTGCTAAGCACAATAATAAATAAGATATAGTGCGGAGTTGGAGTTGTTATCAAATGATTGCTATTATATTTTTCTCTCTTTTTTTTTCTCCAGATACAGTTCATAGTTATTAACTCAGTGTTATTTTCTCTCTTTTTTGTTTGTTCTAGATACAGTTCAGAGTTATAACTCAGTGTTAGCAATACTCCAATTGATTTACTGTTGTGGGTCAGATATTAAACTTGAGGCTACAAAGCAAGTAAGTAATCTTCGACGTCTATAATTGGTTTGGTTTTATGGTGTTTTAACGCCACTTTCAACAATATTTCAGTTATATCGTGGCGGTAAGTTTTATTGGTGGGGGAAACCGCAGTACACGGAGAAAACCACCGACCTATCGCAAGCCACTGACAAACTTTATCACATACTGTTGTACACCTCGCCCTGAGCGAGATTCAAACTCACAACATCAGTGGTAAATCCATCTACCATACGATCATGGCATGACGGCCCTCTATAGGCTTTGACCATTACCGCTTGGACACCAAGACTTCTTATTATGTGTATATAATTCTTTTAAAATTATAGCTTTATTAAGATCCGGATAACATTTCAGAGTGGTGCGACATGTCTAACCAAGGAATGTTATTTGAGTGAGCTGGCACTTTAAAAATCTAGCTCGGTGTGTTAGTCTTGTACAAAGTGGACATCATCTTCATCTGATCAAAATGTAATTTATTCTCTGCATGATACAGCTGAACTATTGCTCACGTGGCACTGAACAACAACAATCAATCACTCACTCACTATTTTTTATTTTTCAGATGATATCACTGTTAGTCTCGAAACCACATGCTGCCAAAAGTTTTGCCAAACAGCTTGGATGGCAAGAATCTCTAGTCAAATTGTTAATATTTAGATCATATGACGATATTCCTGTAAATAATGATGACCTTGAACCTTCACCCAAGCCGGTTGCTAAGACAACAGAAAATGACAATGCCTTAGATACAGTAGATAGTGTAGACAATACAGGAAGTGGTGCAATAAACAATGCTCTAGATGAGTCAAGTGTTTGTCAGGCATATGATAGTGCTAAACTGATAAAACATCCAGAAAACCTTGATTTATTTTATATCTGTGATACGACATCAATGCCATCGCCGAAATCTCCTTTGACCCCTTTTTATCTAAATCATATAGACGATTTTGATAGTAGCTCTGAAGATTTACGGTTAAGATCAATGAGCCGTAGTTCGACGGCAAGTTTAGAGGATATCAGTAATGGCCGACGATCACAAGATCGCCTCAGTCAGATATCTGGTTTTTCTGTCAATGGCGCCGTAGATATGAGTGCTTCGATAACTTCGATTGGAGATTCACGACGGAGCTCAGGCATTCAAAACGAACAACTACAGCAAGCTTTGGAAAATTTAGGAATTCAGTCGTATTTGAAGGAAGGAGGTGAAAAACTGGAAGAAGTTTGTCAGAATATTGTACTCATTCTGTTGATGGTGATGACGAAAGGAGTGGAAGGATCAAGTTCAGAGTCATGGAAGGTAAGTATTATTTAATTATCTACATTTTTATTACAATGCACTCGGGCATTTTTTTTCAGTAGACATTGTATGAGAAAGGTGTATGGTGAATACTGTATTAGAAAAAGTGTTCTGTCATTATTTACAACTACCTATTGCCACTATAGTTGTGAGTTTGAATCCCGCTAATGGCGAGGTGTGCTCGATACAACATTATAATATAAAGTTTGTCAATGACTTGCTGCATATCAGTGGTTTTCTTCCTGTACTCCGGTTTCCTGCAACAATAAAACTGACCGCCACGATATAGCTGAAATATTGTTGAAAGTGGCGTTATACACCATAAACCTAACCCTATATGTCAGAAATTGTTTTGAGAAGAGTGTAGGATTGAGTTTTGCTCATTGTTGAAGACCGAAATATAGAAAAGCAATAAAAGTTCTGTTCCTTTTCTTTAATTTATATCTAAATGAAAAGTTGGGTAGTCTCCATGCATGTTCATTTACATCAATATCCTCTCTTACTAAATGTATCAGAAAAAGTTTTGTTAACATTTGTTTAGAAGAAGTGTTGGATTAAGATTTAATAGGCAAATATTGTAAGATGTAAGATTAGAAAAAACTATAAGATTGATACTTGATTATACAAAAGTGTATAGTCAATACTAGATTAGAAAAAGTGTATTGTCAATGTCTGTTTAGGCCAAAAAAAAATATATGTGTTTCCGATTGCATGGTCTTCAAAATTAGGGTCGGTAGATCAGGATTTTTTTTTTTTTTTTAAACCTACAAGTATGCTCCTTCCTCTAAAATCACACAAACTTGTTTCTTTCTTTCTTACTACAGCTTATTAATTATTTGACATGCAGTACAATGTTTTTGGTTCCAAACATCGATCAAATGTACAAGGAAATGAAGAAAATTCCATCAATATCGCAACAGTCAAGCGTCTATCGCTGAATTCGGAAACAAACACGGAAACAGAGACAAATTTCTGGATTTGGCAATCTATTTTTTTTTTTGGCATAAAAAATGTTAGGGTCGGCGGTAAAATTTTAGGGTCGGTCGTTCGATCGGAAACACAAATATTTTATATTTGGCCTTAGAAGAAGTGTAGGGTCAGTAATGGGGATTTGACAAACATTACTGAGTCGAATTTGACTAAAGACAAACGTGTAAGATTGATTATAGAAAAAAGCATATGGTCAATACTGAATTAGAAAAATGTACTGTCAGTGTTATTCTAGAAGAATTGTAGGGTCAATATGAGCTTAGACCAAAGTGTACTATTGATTGTTTGTTTAATGGTGTTTAATGCCACTTTCAACAATATTTCATTGTGTACTATTGATATTTGATCAGACAAAAGTATAGGGTAGATATTGGATCAAACAAATGTTAACCATTTGACAGCACACTTAGCTTGAATGTTCATTGATAGTTTTTTTTATGAAATGTTAAATGGAATTCCAAAATTGCAGACTTTACAGGACATAGTTTAACATAAGAAAATTTCTTGTTCTTGAATCTGAAAATAATGGCCTGAACTGTTCATAGTTACGGATTTATTTATTTTACAGGAACGACTTCAAGTATTTACGTGGATAGACAAGATTGCTGAAAGTAACGAGTTGATACGAACGCCTGTTGAAATAAAAAGGCAGTTGTTTGAGATGGTTTTAGAAACGTATGGAAGTGAAATTAGAGATTCTGGTATGGCCGTTAGCAGTCTTAGCACTAACCCACTTTCACAAAGCCGAAGACAAGTAAAACTGGATTCGGACAAGTGAAAATTATGAAAGAATTTGTTTGAATAAATAAAAAAAAAATTCTCAATTTGGCTTTCGAGCAAGTAGGTGAAAAAAAATTAGGCAAAGACTGTATTTGTATTTCAATATTGATATCTTTTAGTTAATAAACCGGCTCTGTGGTGTAATAGTTGGCATGCTCGCTTGTAATGCGGCAGATTGTGTGTTCAAGTCGCGGTTGAGTCAAATTAAAGACTAGAAATTTGCTCCTTCACTAAGCAAGCAGCATTAAAGAGTAAGAACGAAGACTGGTTGCCTCGGAATCAGGATAATGTGTCCGAGTAGGAAGACATGTCTATCTGAGGACTGTTGTTTCAGTCAGGCCTCGACATTAACGTTTGTCCGATTGTCCTGTACCAGTGAAAACTGACGTCGGACAAGTAGATCTTGTATCACGGTTGTCCGATGGGACAAGTGAAAAAATGACTGTCCTACCTTTTGAAGGTTATTTTCTATAATAAAAATGTGTTGCTTTGTCATTTTTACAGATTTAAACTTCGTAAATAATGATTTTAATGTGTGTAAAAATATCGGCTTCCATTGAAGTACACTATCGCTAATTACAACAGTGAACCAAGAGATATTCCGAACATATTCTTGATCCGTATCTTTTTAGCGATTTGATTAAACAAACAACTAGATGAAATAGAAATAGATTTGTTTATAGTGTTTCCTTCCCCTACACAATAATTCCCTGGAAACGTAAATACCATGCACGACCTATGATATCCCCTGATCTTAGAAAGTACGGATTTACAACATGCGGCGGAGCTCAATTCAACCAGAAATGCTAAGGCGTCTGATGTTAATTTCCATTGAGGGACATTCAGTAACTGATTTTAATACACAATCTGCATTCAATAGATGGTGAACAACGACGTTCAAACTCAAAGCATCCTGAATTCAATCCACATTATACGATTACCGCTTAGATGGGCCTGCTATTCGAGAACCAAACTTAGAAATTGATGATTAGATGCTCATGCCATGATGACATTGTTTGATACCAATGACTATGTTTAAGTGTATGTTAATTTGTCGATTAAAGATGACATAATCATAATATCTGTTAGTGTTAATAATGACAGGACGAGATAATGTTTGTGAGACAATAGCCAAAACATTTTACACAAATTGCTGATAATTATTTTCTGGTTTTTATCATTTTTATTAAATTTTTTTGGACAGCTAAAAGATTGAGTCGGACAAGTACTTTTTTTAGTTGGTTGTCCGAAGGGACAAGTTAAAAAAAATGTTAATATAGAGGCCTGTCAATAAAAGTGCAAGTAAGCGTGTGGTCTAGTACAAAGAGGACATCATTATCATTTCACTGAAAGTAACTTGCTCTCGCTACGAAATGACTGAATATTGCTCACTTGGCATTAAAAAAACAATCACTCACTTTTAGCTAATCTGTCGTCATATTATGGTAGGTGTCTGTCATCATTGTTGTAACAGATGCAATTATTTCTAGTGGACTGTTTCTTCTAAAAAAATTTCACAATGATCCTTGTCACAGAATTAAGGTTGGAGTTGACTTGGGGGAATTTTAGCCCCCTGTTTCCTAAGAAGAGGCTCAATGGTGATAAAAAGGGTAGTTTCTGTTTTAGCCCCCTGTTTCCTAAGAAGAGGCTCAATGGTGATAAAAAGGGTAGTTTCTGTTTTAGCCCCCTGTTTCCTAAGAAGAGGCTCAATGGTGACAAAAAGGGTAGTTTCTGTTTTTTGTATGTGGGTCATTTTTTTTTCTTAATCAATTTTTTCCTTTATGTTCCTCCTTTATTTATCTATGTAATGTGTCAATACATTTGTATGGCTCTAACTGTTGTCAAGATATTTGTTTATGAACACTTAAGTTGGGAGTGTGATATTTTTCTAACCTATCATCTTCCTTCATTTTACATTTGGTGATTGATAATGAGAGTGTATTATCTCCCTTTTTTCTATTGTTCAGAAAGTAGAATCTAATTGTGAATTGTTCAGTTAGGGGAAAAACATTTTTAAGAAAGAATAATGACTTGTCACTGGTTTGTTACTAGAGTAAAATAACGGGTGTCACTAGTGGAGCAGGAACTGCTTACACTTCTGGAGCACCTGACTTCACCCCGGTTTTTAGTGGGGTTGATGTGGCTCGATATTTGATTTTTGTGTAATGTTTTGTAGATCGATGTTTTTCCTTTTGGTCCTTGTGTTGTCTGTTCTTCTTCGATTTACGGATTCTGATAACCCCTTTGGTATCTTAAAACTCTTCTTAATTATGTACATGTATCTATATTTTATATTCCTCATTTTTTTCCACTTCTAAATTTTAAATATGTACTGGAACTGCATAACGAATTTCTTTTAATTTATTTGATGTACAGGACAAGCATTGCCAGTGCCATCAGAGAATGCCAGAGAACTAATGAAGTTTGTTAGATACTACATGCTGACAGAAACATCGGATGATAAGTTTAGTGTGACTGTAAGTTTGGTTTCCATGGTTATTGTGTTATTAGTGTTTTTTATCACTTTCAGCAATTTTTAGCGCAGCATCTCCCTTTGTCCTTAAAATATGAAAAGAAAGTTTAAGCAGTGATTGTCAACAATTAAACCAGTATCATCAAAACAACCAATCACCTCTCACCATAACTCATTAAAGGGTTAGGGTTACGGTTATAGTGTTTAACACCACTTTCAACAATATTTCTGTTATATCATGGCGGTCAGTTTTATTGGTGGAGTAAACCAGAGTACCTGGAGAAAACCACCGACCTGCCGCAAGTCACTGACAAACTTTATCACATAGCGGACTTAACTCATTAAATATAAAAAAAGAACACGACATAAATACTTCATTATATAAAGCTGACATTTTCAAGTAATCTAAATTCTCAATTTTATATTATTAATATCTATGCACCAAATAACATCAAAATTTAATTGATCTTTTTCCAGTTGATAGAAGATGTGATGATATTACTTGACAATCTGGCTGTGTGGGAAGTAGAATCTGACGGAGGTTGGAAAGAAATGGCTCGTTTAGGATTGAATCTGTTGATTCAGTATGCTCAACTCCCTGATTTAGAGGTACATGTATATGCGACACCTATGGTTAAAAATCTTGATTCGGTATGCCCAACTCCATGATTTAGAGGTACGGTTGAACCTGTCTTATGTGACCTTCCAAGTGGACATTGAAATAAGGTCACATTAGACAGGTGGTCACTAAAGCAGGTGTTGCTGTATATAATTCATATATGGTTAAAAATCATGATTCGGTATGCTCAACTCCCTGATTTAGAGGTAGAGTAGTACCTGTCTTGTGTGACCTTCCAAGGATACATTGAAATAAGGTCACATAAGACAGGTGGTCACTAAATACAGGTTTAATTAATATGTGATGTACTATGAAGAGAAATTAAAATTAATGTCACATAGTACAAGGTATTGCTTAATAGAGGTGGTCACTAAAGCAGGTGTGAATGAATATGATACATCTATGGTTAAAAATCATCATTCAGTATGTTCAACTCACTGATTTAGAGACTATGCATATATATATTATATGTTATTCAGCTAGCAGACAAGGTATATAATGTGACATTCCCTGCTTAGGATCTATATTCCCTGAGGCGCAGCCGAAGGGAATATATATCAGAAGCCGGGAATGTCACATTATATACCCTGTCTGATAGCTGAATAACAGATATATTACGGATTTAACCATTGTTTTTTTTAAATACAACATCCAACTGTATTAAATAAATTTGCCTCTTTTCATTTTCCGTATCTCTAGATGTCCGTTTCCGTACCTTTGACGTCATTCTTCAATGACGTCAAAATATGTCGCGTCATATTTCATGTATGGGGTGTCTCATGAAGGAAAATACTGTACTAAATTTCTAAATCAATACAGTTTCATATGTAGTAAATTTTATAAACTCTATAAATATATCATTAATATATCACATAACAAAACAACGGGTTTGCGAAACAGTTTCAATAATTTAAATGTTAACAAAATGTAAATAAGACCTTGGTGTGGCCCCATGACGTTGAAAGTTTTCAAGGCTCAACGTTTTGTTTATTTGTTATGGTACAGCCGTGGAACTTAGGAGTTTGCTGAATCGATCAGGTATTTGTGACGGAATTAATCGTTGTAATATTTTTTTGTTCATGCAGTCGTTTTGAGTATTGAAAACAGCATTTAATTTGGTAAAAATACATTTATTATTCCGTATTATACCATTGATTCAGTGAAGCGTAATGTTTTGTCATCCATGTTTTAATCGTTTTTGGGGACTGAAATATATGCTGACATTCAGGGTTGAGGAACCAATGAAAATATGTGTAACAAACTAAATCCGTAATATATATATATATATATAGACAATATACATATATTGTCGGCAAATATATAGTTTATTTCGACAAGCTTTAGAAACAAATTCCAAAACAACTGCCAAATTATCTGAAAATAGGAGGAACAAGTGTTGTTCTAATAGTTTTCGATGGTGTCCCTTATCACATCCGCTCTTCTACTGTTATCGTTTCTGACTGTCGCTCTACATGAATCAGGTACCAGAAAAGCTTTATTTTGGTCAGTGGCCGCATATAACAAAAATTTATCCAGTTAATGCAATCAAGCTGCTCAAATAGAACCAGTGCAGAATAACCATATATAATGTATCTATTATGGATGATGTGCTCCTCCCCGACTCAGAAGTATTACTACATCGGAATAAATCTTTGGTTAAATTATCTCCCCTGTAGAGCCATATGAGCTATTATCATGAAATAACTTGTATAAATCTCTTTAATTTGCTGCAATTATTCACCTGCATGGATCTGACATAAATTGTTTTTATTTTCTAGTTGTGTTCTGTAGCTGCAGCTAAACTACACATGTTAGTCCAAACCAAGTTGATCTCTAGTTCTGCTGAAGCTTCATACTTGATTGGTAATCTGAATACAACTATAAAAAAGTCAGTACAAGGTAAGGGAGATAATCTGAATACAACAATTAAAAAAATCAGTACAAGGTAAGGGAGGTAATCTGAATACAACGATAAAAAATCAGTACAAGGTAAGGGAGGTAATCTGAATACAGCAATATAAAAATCAGTACAAGGTAAGGGAGATAATCTGAATACAGCAATAAAAAAAGTCAGTACAAGGTAAGGGAGATAATCTGAATACAACAATTAAAAAAATCAGTACAAGGTAAGGGAGGTAATCTGAATACAACAATAACAAAATCAGTACAAGGTAAGGGAGATAATCTGAATGCAATAATAAAAAAAAGTCAGTACATGGTAAGGGAGGTAATCTGAATGCAACAATAAAAAAATTTAGTGCAAAATAAGGGAGGTAATCTGAATACAAGAATAAAAAAATTAGTACAAGGTAAGGGAGGTAATCTGAATACAACAATAAAAAAATTGGTACACGGTAAGGGAGGTAATCTGAAAGCAACAATAAAAAAGTCAGTACAAGGTAAGGGAGGTAATCTGAATATAACGATAAAAAGTCAGTTCAAGGTAAGGGAGGTAATTTGAATACAGCAATAAAGAAATCAGTGCAAGGTAAGGGAGGTAATCTGAATGCAACAATACAAAGTAAGGGAGGTTATCTGAATACGATAAAAAAATCAGTGCATGGTAAGAGAGGTAATCTGAATACAACGATAAACAAATCAGTACAAGGCAAGGGAGGTAACAACATTAATCTCTATATGCAACCATACAAAAATCAGTACCTGTGCAATCAGTGCCTATCACTACTGACGTGAGTTCGAATCCCGCTAATGGTGAGAAAGTTTATCAGTGACTTGCGTCAGGTCAGTGGTTTTCTCCATGTACTCTGATTTCCTCCATCGATGAAACTGACCACCACGAAATAACTGAAATATTATTAAAAGTGGCATTAAACACTATAACCCTAACCCTATTTGAATATATATATCCTACACATAACTGGAATACTCTGTTAATGCAATATTGACGTACTGTGTAATAAAGATTGATATTATGTATAAAGGTAAACAGTGAAAGTAAAATTATTTTATATGTTCACATCTACAGTCAAACCTGTATTAAGAGGTCACTTTTGGGTCAAATAAGTTGTCTTATAAGACATGTGACCACTTAAAAGAGGTTCAATTCATGTGATATTATCTATGACCTTTTAATACAGGTGACTGCTTAATAGAGGTGACTTCTTTGGCAGGTTTGACTGTATATTATTACTGAAGATGTATATCATTTATTATTTCATTGTAGAGAAGACAGACAATTACTCCTTTTTGATTACTGTGATGAAGGCCCTGATAGACAAAGCTTATACTGTATATCTATATTATCACTGAAGATATATATCATTTATTATTTCATTGTAGAGAAGACAGACAATTACTCCTTTTTGATTACTGTGATGAAGGCCCTGATAGATAAGGCCCATACTGTATTGTCCTTAGATATGCAACTGCCAAATCTACCAACTTTGTCTAGAAGTCCAACATTCTTTGATGATTTCAAGACCTACTGCTTTTCAGATGAATGGAGTGTTTTTATGGAAAATTATGTAAGATTTTAAGAGTTCAATAGATTGTTTGTGTGACTTTGAATGTCTTCCACTAGTTGAAAATGTGTTTTACTGCCTGTCTCTGCTGTTGTTATTTGGGGGAGATAATAGATTTTTTCTGATATTGAAGTGTTCTAAGCTGAATATTTTCATATGACGTTTACAGTGTGGGAAACGACCGCTCGGCAATTCGCCAAAGGCGAGTGGAAATTTCGGGTGTCTAGTAAGATCCATTTAATACTTGCCGGTCTGGCGAGTAGGAACTTGAAAACGCTCGGCATGATAACTGGTTACAGCTTTAAATATCGTAGCTCCCAAACAGTTAAATTTTCTGTTAACTGTGTCATTTATCCAACATTTTATTAATCATTGTACTCGATAAGAAAACATTCCGCCATGAGTCATGACACTTCATTTCTGTCAACAACAAAATTAAGAATACAATCCTGACCCCGCATAATTTTGCCAAGGTCGATTTCACGTTTAAATGAATTATTGTTTCATTACAAATAGATGTGATGACTTTTAAAATTAATGCAAATAAAATAATTTGGTTTTGAAATATTTCAAAAGAATTTGTAGCGAAAACCTACGCGAAAACATAAAGTTAAATATGTGTCGGAACCGGGTTTGACATACATGTTTTATACCGTGCATTAAAACTTAAAAGACGAAGACAACGAAATTGAGGAAGAAGAGATCAACGCAGCTCTTAAGAGAGTGTTGATCCTTCTTGACCAAGTTAATGACTTGTCAAAATCTGCAAAATATATTGTTGAACATTACTGTATTGTTTATTTGGTATTTGTTGGCGAGTTAAAAAAAAAGTCACTTGCCAAACATGGCGAGCTCTATTTCATTTTGGCAAATACTAGTTCAAATGGCGAGTGTTTGAAAAAATCTGGTTTCCTACACTGCGTTTATGTGCCTAAAGTCATTGACAACATTTCAAAGCATTTTGGTTTTTGCAATTTTTGGACATTTTCTTCAGCTCCATTGAAATATCTTATGCCATGCATAAGAAAAGAAATAACAGTCAGGGATGTCAATAGATTTTGAAGTAGCAGGAGAAAATTGAAAAGTAGCAGGCAAATTGAGGGTACCTATAAAGTGCGAAACGAAATAGAAACGAAACGAAACGAAATCAATGAAAACGAAACGAAACGAAACGAAACGAAATCAACGAAATGAAAACGAAAGCAAAACGAAATCAACGAAAACAAAACGAAATACGATGATAGACTACTTCCCACACATGTCTCAGTGTCTTTCATCAGGAGAGGACAGGATTTGATCACCATTAAACAAGAATACTATACATTTATTCAGCGGGAGTCTGTCCTTTTCACTTAGTGGCTTCTTTTAAATTTGGGAACCATAAGAGCAACGTCAAGTCTGTTGAAAGGAGAGGAATTAAAATAACAGAAGTGCAGTAGTTAAAGTTCACTAATAAATATCCCCGTCCGAGCAAAATTTAAAAGTGTGTCGGAGAGACGAAAAAGTGTGACGACCGGACGGTCAAACGAACGAACGGACAGCAGAAGTCCTATATACCCCAATCTTTTTTTGGTGGAGGTATACAAATCCTATCAAAAATTAACTTTAGAAATTTAAAAAAAATCTACATATCTTGTAAAAGTACCTTTTTTCCCATTGATCCCTTTTCATATTAAAAAAAACCTAAATCACCCCCTCTCCAAAATTTTTTCAGGTATTAATAAAATTTGATACGGCATATATTTTTATACCCCCCGCTATCCAGCGGAAGGGGGGTATATAGTATATGTCCGTTTGTCCGTGAGTTCTTCCCTCACTGCCTATGCAATTCTTCCTTAACAACTTGATGGAATTGAATGAATCTTACAGGAAATCTGTAATATCATATGGCAAGGTTCATTAATTTCATGAATTCTTTAGTACCAAATGGCATTGTGCACCATCTATTTTTGTTTTCCCATTTTAACAGTTCTTGCTAAAATTTCTTCACTTTTGGACTTTGTCATTTAAGGCTATGTAATTGTCATGCAAGGCTATACAATAGAGAGAGGATACTGTTGCGTTATCCATAACTCTTCCTAAACAACAGAATGGATTTCAATAAAACTTCCAGAGTTTCTTATGTTTAGTTTTTGCAAGCATTATTTTTTCCAGAAGTTCTTCTGTAAGGAGGGCGCTCACTGTACGTCCTGTTATGTTGCTGTTGGTTTTTTTTTTAGTTCTTCAAAATAGAACAATAGGATTTGAAATAAAAAGTTTATAGTGTTGGGTCTTTTTGACCCCTGTATATCTCGGAAAGAACAACGGTAAGACATTACGCCAGATCTGTTGGCACACTACCGAATAAAGGTAATAACAATGGTACCGTACTCCAAGGTGCATTCAAAAGGGAAAGTCCACAAAAACAGACAAAATAGATAAGAAGCTCAACCATCGGAGTTTTCAATCAACAGAACAACTGAAAAACAACACATTCCTGACTTGGTACAGGTATTTTCCCAGGAAAATGGTGGGTTCTGATAGCAGATAGGCAGATGCCACTCGTCTAACCCTAAAACGTTACCAAGTATAAAAACAATCGGTACATGTAAATTCTCTAATCCTAAGACATGACCAAATGTGAAACTAGAAAACAACTATCATATTCCCGACTTGGTACAGGCATTTCCCAAGAAAATGGTGGGTCAAACCTCCCACTTGTATGGCAGTCGTTAATATTGACAAATGGGAGGGGGGGTGCATGGGGATTAAGCGTGACAAGTCGGGAAAATCCAGTAGTCAAATAGTGCCCAGAATCTGAAACTCAAGACCATCCTGTATGATTTGCGAATAGGCAAATTTATGAAGAATACAAACGAAAAACGTAATAACATCAGACGATAAATGAACCCTCAATATCCCAATCCATAAAAATACCCCCTCATATCCCCCCTTTTTTTTCTATATGCCCACTCCAGAAACTTTATAATTCATAAATACTGACACACACTCAAACACAAATAAAAATATGACATTTGAACTTCTGAAAGTTTGTCGGGAAGCAAACCCGGCTTGAATTGAGTTGCAGGTAATGTACGTGAGGAGTACTGTAACGGACAGACATGCAAGATGGGTTTCCCGGTTATAATTAATCAAAATTATTGTATTTAAAAAATCGAATTATCTTTTTTTTTTAATTTCTTTATTTCGTTTTGTCTTTTATTTTTTCCTTCCATTTTCTTCGTATCAGTCTATTTCGTTTTGTTTTCGTTGATTTTGTTTTGCTTTCGTTGGTTTCGTTTTCATTTCGTTGATTTCGTTTCGTTTCGTTTCGTTTTTGTTGATTTCGTTTCGTTTCGTTTTCATTGATTTCGTTTCGTTTCGTTTCTATTTCGTTTCGCACTTTATACGTACCCGGCAAATTGATGCGGACGGCACAGCCCTCCGCCACTTTACGGCCGGGGGTCTGTGAAGGCCCCCAGAACTCTGGGATAAATGGTGCAAAATCCTGCATTCTAGGCCTCTCCTGGCACTAATTTCATTATTGAAACTTCATTTTTTTGTACTATTTTTCTCATATTTTCAGCAATTGTTCAAGATAAAAGACCCTTTTTTACTACTTTTGATTATATTGTGGCAGTGATTCAGGCACTTCGATTTGTTGACTACAAAGATGTATTAAGATTTTATTTCTTCAATGCAATTTAACTTGAAAAACAGAACAGTTAACAAACTATAAATGTAGTTTAATTCAGTATGGTGATGAAAATGATTCTGAAGTTTTAGTTCAAAATTTCATTGCATCACTGTCTATTCTTTGCTTTTTGAAAAAGCTGTCCAGTGAACCTTGTTTACATCTTTTTTTGCTTGACGCCGCCATAGTGTGTTTGATAAGGGTGCTCCTGTATAGGAGAAATGTTTATAATTTTGTAAAGCGTCATTCGGAACTCATCGCAATATTCCTAAAAAAATTAGAAAAAAAACGAGAATATGTAACCTGAATATTTCAGTCCCTCTCCGTCTACGATTTCATCTCCGATGAGTGGAAAATAATGACTGATATTATTCGGGTTAGAGGATATGTAGCGATGTTTATTTGTAAAGATCTGCAAACGTAAACATGCTGATCAGTAGATACACACACTGTATTTTGTATTGCTGATACTAGATAAATTTTCTCTCATTATTTTTTTTAAAGAGAAAAAGTGACCGGCGGTGACAGTTAGAGTTACCGGAGATTTTCGCTGGTTGCTGGCTTCTATTGACATACCTGACAGTATTATATTTGAAAAGTTGTTGACTACGTATTGCCAAGTAAAGCTGCGTTTATGACCATCAAATTCCCAATTGATGCCGACCACTCTTAGATACAATACAGTTATTTCTTAATACTATTCCATCCAAATATAAGAATGATGTAATATTATTTGGTTATCAGGTAATGCCACAGATGGACCACTTCACAGAGAGTGCCTTTAGTGAGATTGATACATCTACCAAAGATTTATGGAATGACTGTAAAGAGACCATGATGGTTAATCTACACAAAAGGAACAGAGAAAGGGGAGAAAGTAAACTGAAATTTCAGGTAAGTTTTTAATCTTGTCAAATTTTAACCTGCTTGAATCTACTTAAAATACTCTTTATCATGTTTTTATTCCTGTGTAGAGGTTTGCTTGATATAGATTTATTTGAACAAGTTCTTCATTGACTTAAGGAAGGTCTGTTTCTCCAGGTAGTCCTGAACTGCATCGGTGGTGTAATAGTTAGCATGCTCACCTAGAGTGCAATAGGTCGTGGGTTCGATCCCTGGTCAGCTCAAACCAAAGACTATAGAATCGGTGTATGCTGCCCCTCTGCTTATCATGCAGCATTACGGAGTAAGCAGATGATCGGAACATAAAGCAACTGACAAATCCATAACTAGAAAATTGTTGTTTTATTGGTCTCCTCATGTTGGTTCAGGTCTTGATACCCACCCCACATGTTAAGGTTTCCAGACACCTACCATTGGCCAGAGGAGGTCACTATCCATCAAGTCTGTTAGACACTATAGAGTTGACAAAAATATTGATGGGTTAAGGTTATGGTGCTTCAGTTATATTGTGGCAGTCAGTTTTATTGGTGGAGGAAGCCAGTGTACCCGGATTAAACCCCCAACCTGTCGCAAGTCACTGACAAATTTTATCGCAGAATGTTGGATCGAGTACACCCTGCCATGAGCAGGATTCAAATTCACAACCTTAGTGGTGATAGGCACTGATTGCATAGTTAGTTATTAATCCAACTACCATACGATCAGAACCCACAATGGCCGCAAGCAAAATATTAAAATAGCCTAATCCTCTTATTGGTGTTGTATTTTTTTAGAGCCAGATATTTGATGTGTACAAGAACAAAGCTATTAATGAAGAAAGGAGGTACCAGAATGTTGTCACATTTTTGAGGAACCAGTATCTATCTACATTGAGACAATGGAGAGCATCAAAGAGGTTTTTTACAGGACAAACAGGTGCTTGGGCAGAAAGGTTTGTATGTTTATACAAAATAATTTAAGGGCAAATTATAGAAAAGCTCATAATGCCAAAAAAAACCACAACATTAAATGAATAGTAAATACCTGTCAAAACTGAATCTTGGATAAAATGGAATCCTGTATATGAAAAAAATGTAGATATTATACCCCCACTCATAGAGAGGGGGCTATATTGCAATCACCTTGTCCGTTTGTCCCTCCGTTCACACTTTCGTAACAGATATCTCAGCTTCTACTGGAAGAAATGATTGCACATCTACTTCCTGTTTACCGTGCAACTTACAAATGAACGAGTGGAGGTATTCTTAGCACGACGTAGCGTGCAACATCTTGTTAAATTTAGTGTGCAACGGCACGTTTCTGGAATAACCTTCATCAGGTATGCTCAAAGCTAACATATTTGAAAACCAAATCATTTAAAAGCTTTTGATAGCAAGAAAACCAAAGGGTCTCCTAACCTGAACTTTAATAAATAAAGTGCTAATGTTAGAAATCTTTGTTAATTGAACATGTGAAATCTGAAGAGTAACACACACATCATTATGGAACAGAACTGACAATCCAGATGAACCTATCTTTGATTCTGAAATTATATGTTTATTTTTCATGTTTTATAAGAGTTATTTCCCTTTAGACTTAAGTTGTCTTAAGTGGTCATTTTTCCTTTGTACCAAAGGTAACCATTGAATACACGATACATTTTATGTTGGCAAATACAGTTAAACCTGTCTTATGTGACCTTCTAAGGGAACGGTGAAATATGGCCACATAAGACAGGTGGTTGCTTAATACAGGTTTAACTGATATGAAATGCACTGTGAAGGTAAATAAAATTTAAGGTCACATAATGCAAGTTATTGCTTAATAGAGGTGGTCACTTAAGCAGGTGTGACTGTAATGTTGATAATGTCATTGTGTTTCCATGTATTTTCATTTTTCTTTTATTGTGTAGAAACAATGCGGAAGTTTACTGGAAAATGTCCAACCAAGAGAATTTCTCTAGAATGAGGGTTAAGCTTATACCAAACTATAATTTTGACCAACACATTGAAGCTAGTCGACAGAGGGATAACTTAGGTAAGAAAATGTTCCTATTAAATGTGGTTGTAATAAAGGATGAAGTCCTTTTAACGGTAGGCTCTCCGATTTTTCCTCCTTTCTATATTGATAGCCAAATATCTGTTCACTGGAAGTTTAAAAAAATAGATCAATTGATATTTAGAAACGTAAAAGAAATATTTCAATGAAAAATTCCCAATTCTTTATTTATTTACTCTATGCAAAATCGAAATAAACTTGAAATAAAATTCTAATAAAAAAATCTCTTTCTATGAAACTCTTGACAGAAGAGCGGCGTAGGTAAAATGGATGGAACAGCCATAGCAAATCGGCTACAAAATTCATTCAAAACAAAAGATAATAACGTGTACGGATCATCGTATTATTGAAATTTTAGGACTTCGTCCTTCAAACAGGTTGCCTGTCTCAAATTATTTGTTGGATACGAACATTAATTGAAATCTCATGACACATTTTAACACTGTGTAGCACGATAAAAGGTTGGGTTTTAAGAGTGATGATTTCTACATTTTCTCTTTCCACATGATAATACTAATTATCTAACATTTTGTACGTTTTCCTTTGAATTTTAAAGAGAGTAGCCTGTCTGATACAAGGTGTCTGATATAAGATGTTGTATCACCACACTGTGGTGATAAAAGAATGGCGCGATGTTGCACGAAATCTTCTCTGCCGAACTATTTTGTCATGACGTCATATCATTGGAATGCGGGGTAAAACATGTCAATGTGAGCAACGTTAACAAAGCAATAGAATGAACGGCAACAAATATCAATCAAAATCAGTTTAATTGTTGTTCTTTATCATCTTAACGTCATGATACTTGTATTTATGAGATCTTTAAACTCCTTTTTAACCCATTTTTTTCCTAATTATCACGATTACACGAAGATGGTCAAGATTAATTTGATGATTTCTATGTCAATTGATAAGGGCTTATGCCCCTTGACTATTTGAAAATGGTGCATTATAATTTTGTTTCTCCCCTTTTGTGAGAGACTATGTTTGAGTCATGTTCCTTCATCATGCACAAATGTTTGTACAAGTAACTTGTCTTTCATTTTAACATGGAATACCTTATACTTTACATGCTTGCTTATAACCATATAAAGGAGTTATTGCCCTTTTTGACTTAATAGTGGAAAATGTTCGGAATTCTACCAAGCTTACCCTTGTGTCACAAATGTTGCAATCGTAGCCCCCAAGGGTCACCCATGGGTGGAATTTTATCAAAATTGTTATTCTTTGGTGAACTAAGCTACCAAAATTTACCCAATCAAATCAATGGTTCATATTAGTATTATAGCTACGTCCAATGCTAATTGCTAAATCGGAAGTGCCAAGGACTGAAAATCGTCCATTGTAAATGTTGAAACAGTTTCTGTAATAATTAAGGACTTTTGGTATGCTTTCCCTTCTGTCATCAAAAAATAAATTCAATAATTCAACTAACATAGATTCTATGTGTAACTCAAAATAAAGTTACATTGGGTACCCTTTGGTTACCTATAGTCGAAAATATTAACTATGAGTGGACATTTTAATTTGACCTATAGGGTGACCCCAGGGTGAATTTGGTATAATTCTGAAGATGCCCATTTAACTTCATAAGAAAATGGGAGGGGGGTGGCATATGTTTTTATGTAGAGAACAACATTTATTTATTTTTATATTTGTTTAACATTTGAAATTAAGCCTAAAGTTTTGATAGAGGAAGATAGTTGACTTTCAAATATAAAATATGCCTATCTTGTCGGAAAATATATAATTTATATGTGTGAGCTTTACAAACAGGTAGAAAATCAAGCCTTTTCTGGCCTGTTTCACAACGAGTGCAAATTAATTAGAGATTTACTGACAATGTACATATATTATACCCCCACTCGTAGAGAGAGGGCTATATTGCAATCACCTTGTCCGTCCATCCTTTTGTCCGTCCGTCTGTTAGTCCGTCCGTCCGTTTGTCCCTCCGTTCACACTTTCGTAACAGATATCTCAGCTTCTACTAGAAGAAATGATTGCACATCTACTTCCTGTTTACTGTGCGACTTACAAATGAACGAGTGGGGGTATTCTTAGCACGACTTAGCGTGCAACATTTTGTTGTGTTTATCCTGCAATGTCAAAAAGTCCAAAACAACTGCGAAATTGTCTGAAAAGAGCAGAAACAAGTGCATTTTAATAGTTTTCAATGGTGTCCTCTGTGATGTCCGTGCTTATACTGTTACCGTATTTTACTGTAGCTCGACACAAATCAGGCACCAGAAAACTTTATTATGTCCATGACTAAATAACACTAAAGTTTATTTGACTCTTCATTAGTACTAAAAATCACACAATTGCAGGATACATGCTATTTCATATGTTATGAGACTTTCATATACCATATAACCGGTAATTTCTGCCCGCAATCTAATTTCTGTGGTATTCTGCAGTCAACATGCAGAATATTATGTCAAATAAATGTTTAATGTCCCGTACAAAATACGTTTTCAAACTCTAACTCCGATTCCACTGTAAGTGTCAAATATAATAATTAGTCATAATTACTATATCCAGATAAACAAAACCGGGTACTATATAAATGTTTACACAACAATTAAAGGTTATTTAGCTGTGGCATGATGATTTTTACCTGTTAATTACAATTGCTCCAGATCAAGAAATATGATTGTACCAAGCTGACACCGACAATAATTGAAACAATCACCTGATTAAATGTTTACAATCATAATAAAGTTTATTAAAGCAATATTTAAAATTGTTATTTCATAAATTAACATTAGTTTTTTAGCTCACCTGGCCATAGGCCATGTGAGCTTTTGTCATGGGTAAGCGTCCGTCGTCCGTCCGTCTGTTAGCTTTTCACATTTAAATCTTCTTCTCTGAAACCGCTGAACAGAAATCAGCCAAACTTGCCAGAAATGTTCACTGGATGGTCCTCTACCAGATTTGTGTTTTTGGTGCTGATTTGAAATCCAACATGGCTGCCAGGGCCCATAATGTGTTCTCATTGGCTGAAATTTTAAAAAATCTTCTTGTCAGAAACCACTAAGTCAATTGAATTGTGACTTTGCATGAATGATCATTGGGTGGTCCTGTACTAAAATTGTGAATCGTTTGCCGATCGGAAATTCAAGATGGCCACCATGACTCGACTTAGTTTAACATTGGACCCTATGGGAATTTCACATTTTCATCTTTTTTTCTGAAACCACAAAACAGATTTGAACCAAACTTGGCAGAAATGTTCATTGGATGGTCATATACAAGATTTTTGTTTTTGGCGCTGATCGGAAATCCAACATGGCTGCCAGGGCCCATAATGTGTTTTGATTGGTCGAAATTTTAAAAATCTTCTTGTTAGAAACCACTAAGCCAATTGAATTGTGACTTTGCAGGAATGATCATTGGGTGGTCCTGTACTAAACTTGTGAATCGTTTGCCAATCGGAAATTCAAGATGGCCGCCATGACTCGACTTAGTTTAACATTGGATCCTAAGGGAATTTCACATTTTCATCTTTTTTTCTGAAACCACAAAACAGATTTGAATCAAACTTGGCAGAAATGTTCATTGGATGGTCATATACAAGATTTTTGTTTTTGGCGCTGATCGGAAATCCAACATGTCTGCCAGGGCCCATAATGTGTTCTGATTGGTCGAAATTTAAAAAATCTTCTTGTTAGAAACCACTAAGCCAATTGAATTGTGACTTTGCAGGAATGATCATTGGGTGGTCCTGTACTAAACTTGTGAATCGTTTGCCAATCGGAAATTCAAGATGGCCGCCATGACTCGACTTAGTTTAACATTGGACCCTATGGGAATTTCACATTTTCATCTTTGTTTCTGAAACCACAAAACAGATTTGAACCAAACTTGGCAGAAATGTTCATTGGATGGTCATATACAAGATTGTGTTTTTGGTGCTGATCGGAAATCCAACATGGCTGCCAGGGCCTATAATGTGTTCTGATTGGTCGAAATTTTTAAAATCTTCTTGTTAGAAACCACTAAGCCAATTGAATTGTGGCTTTGCAGGAATGATCATTGGGTGGTCCTGTACTAAACTTGTGAATCGTTTGCTGATCGGAAATTCAAGATGGCCACCATGACTCGACTTAATTTTAACATAGGACCCTATGGAAAAAATGTTTAAAAGTCTTCTCCTCTGAAACCAGTAAGTCAGTTTAAAGCAAACATGGGATGAATGGTCCTTAGGTGGTCAACTTTCAAAATTATGTCCTGTGACCCCGACCTCCATCCAAGATGGCAACCATCAGCGAACATAGTTTTAACATAGGACCCTATGGGAAATATATTTAAAAATCTTCTTCTCTGAAACCAGTTAGCCAATTTAAAGCAAACATGGCATGGATGGTCCTTACGTGGTCAATTTTCAAAATTGTGTCCAGTGACCCTGACCTCCATCCAAGATGGCCACCTTCAGCAGACATACTGTAGTTTTAACATAGGACCCTATGGGAAAAAATATTTTAAAATCTTCTCCTCTGAAACTAGTAAGCCAATATAGCAAACATGTCATCGATGGTCCTTAGGTGGTCAACTTCCAAAATTGTGTTCAGTGATCCCAATCTCGGTTCAAAATGGCCACCGTCAGCAGACATAGTTTTAACATAAGACCCTATGGGAAAATTGTTTAAAAGTCTTCTCTTCTGAAACCAGTCAGCCAATTTAAAGCAAACATGGCATGGATGGTCCTTAGGTAGTATACTTTCAAAATTGTGTCCGGTGACCACGACCTCCATCCAAGATGGCTGCCATGAGCAGACATAGTTTTAATATAGAACCCTATGGCAGTATGGGATTTGAATAGTAACTTAGATGTATTCAGCATGCAGACATTCTTAAGAGGACTTATTTATGTCAGGTGAGCGATACAGGCTCACCTGAGCCTCTAGTTTGTTTTTGTTTTTGTTTTAATTGTTGTAGTAGCTTCGATTGAATAATATCAAACTGCGTGATCTCAGGATTCATCTAAAAACCAAACAAATAGAAATGTACTGGTAGTAGAATTCCGGTTAAGCCAAGTTTTTATGTCTACATTATACTAAAAGAATTGAATACAATTGCTTCTAATCATAATTCTTTTAAAAAAAATTGTTATATGATAAAGTATGAAAATTCGACATTAAAAATATATATCCGAAATATATCAAAGTTTAAACCAATATCGATCCAACTGTTGACTTCGTATTTCCTGTCAACAAAATAGATCGCGAAAACAGTGAAAAAATAGTTTCTTAAGACAAATTTGAAGTTAACCAAGTGCGTATTCAGAAGTTGTAACGTTTGAAAACTCTCTAAAGAAATAAATATGTTTTTACTTCTAAGGATCACTGTAATGTGCACCAGTTGTTTATCGTAACATCGCTTCAGTTGTTGCTTCCTGTAATACAAACAATTTTTTTTTTCGGTGCCGAGATTTTCAATCCGCAGAAAAAAAAATCCGCAAAAATTAAATGTCCTCTTTTTAGACCAAAACCGCAGAAATTTCACACTGCAGAAATTACCGGTTATACGGTAACACAAGTAGGGTCACCCATGTATATATGTATTATGTAGGAGTGGATGATTTAGATCCATCAGAGCAGTTAAAACAGCTGACTGTTACCAAAGAAGCTTTGGTTTCCGAGGAAGACATTGCTGATGACATCATTGGTGATGAAGAATGGAGTGCTATCAGTCCTAATGGGTTAGTGTTTGTACCTCAAAGATTTTTAAGCCTGTAACAGGGTTAAATATCAGGATCCTTTCTTTTCATAATTTGTCTTGCTGATCTTCAACTTCACTACACTCTATGTCTGGGCTTGTGAGTTCGAATCCCACTCATGGTGAGGTGTACTCGATACATTATGTTATAAAGCGTGTCAGTGACTTGTGGCAGTCAGTGGTTTTCTCCAGTTTCCTCCAACAATAAAACTGTCCACCACGATATAGCTGAAATATTGTTGAAAGTGGCATTAAACACCCTAACCCTAACCATTGTTTAAACTTTCTTTTTATAACTAACAATAAATTTAATACATTTTGTCCATTATTATCTGATGGATGATTTTTTTTCTCAGTTATTTTAACTCCACCAATAACACTGTCCACTACGATATAACTGAAATATTGTTGAAGTGGCATAAACCACCATAACCCTTGGCTTGAAACAAACACAAAATTGTGTCAGAGATAAACCAGATAATGCTATCCTAACCACACTGCTTAACTTTCAGTATGAAATGAATCTACAGTCAAACTTCAATGGAACCTGATAATGTGCCCTTTATATACCAATTCAAATTATATGCGCTATTCATTAAATGGAGAAAATGAAAATGCCCTTTATAGACAGTCATTTGTTATATACAGGTCCCCTTTAAGACAGGTTTTTGGATTAGAAATAAGTATGGAAGTATTTGGGATCTAGAAGAAATCTTGGTAACAACAAAATTTAGGTCTATATCCTCACTGGTCACATTTATTTTAACACAACACACATTGAAGTTTAAATAAATGTATATCGAGATCCTATAAAGTACCATGGTTGCTAAATTAGAAAAAAGTGGCGAAAACTGGTTGAAATAGCATGTGAATACACTGAGCCATGGAAACCGTGATACCTTAGGATCAGACTATACATTGAAGTTTCTATTTTTAGTACTGATGGAGTAAATGACAAAGAAAAATTGGTGCTGTCTGAAGAATGTGAGTTGGTTACCATGGTGAATGTATACAAAGGTCGTCTTGAGGTCACCACAACACATGTTTATTATTTTGACTGCAGTTCAAACAAAGAAGAAGGTATTTTTCATATTAACAGTTTTAATGCATATTATTTTGTTCTTAAATTTTATTTTAATTTTGAGTTTGTAACCTAAGGTTTTTTTTGTAATCATATCATCTGTTTGTTTGTAACTGCATCGGTTGCAGGACTCACCAAACCAGGTGAAGTGGGCAATTTTTTCATCCTGGTGTCAATGAAATCTCCCTATTCCCACCAAAAGGCGAAGTTGTCAGTGTTTTTTCACCAATAATCATACTTTTTATTCCAAACTTGTTGATTGTACCTTTTTTAAGATCATTGTACAGTACTTTTGTTTTGTGAAATAAATAGTGGGACATACAGGAGCGGGTAAAGAAACTTTAATATTTTGCAAAATTTTCGGAAGTCTCCTAGATTTTCCTACACTTCACCCTTATGTCAACTGACAGAGAAGTCATGTCACACTGTTTTTAATGAGTGTTGTGAGCCCTGGGTTGTGTCAGGGTTAGGTAGCTTGCTTGCCTAGAGTGTGGTTGATCATGTGTTCAGGCCTGATTGGGTTAAGCCAAGTAGTATATATTGGTATTTGCTTCCTTCTCCACTCAGTACTCAGGATTGAGGAGTAAAGCAGACTGGTTGGTTCGTAATCAGGATAATGTGTCAGAGTGGAGTGATATTTCTACCCAATGACTGTTGTTTCAGTGAACTAGCACTATAAGAAATCAAACTAAGCGTGTTGGTCTAGTACAAAGCAGACATCATTTGCATGACTTGTTCTTGCCACGATAAAGCTGAAAATTTGAAAAATGGTGTTAAGCAATAATTACCCACTTATTCAATTTATGAGGGGACAACTTTTAAAATTAATAACAAGATTATTATTTAAAAAATTCATAATGAATAATTAATTAATTAATTCCTCTGATGATTTATAATAAAAACGTAAACATCAAATTTAGTGTGCACGACGTGTTTCTGGAATAACCTTCATCAGGTACGCTCAAGGTCAAAAGATTGGAAAGCCAAATAATTAAAGATTTTGGGAGCAATAAAACCAAAGGGCCTAAACAGGATAGCCAAAACCAGCTAGGTCACCTATACCTGAGGGAGGAGAACTAAGGTCACCTATACCTGAGGGAGGAGAACTAAGGTCACCTATACCTGAGGGAGGAGAACTAAGGTCACCTATGCCTGAGGGAGGAGAACTAAGGTCATCTATGCCTGAGGGAGGAGAACTAAGGTCACCTATACCTGAGGGAGGAGAACTAAGGTCACCTATACCTGAGGGAGGAGAACTAAGGTCACCTATACCTGAGGGAGGAGAACTAAGGTCACCTATACCTGAGGGAGGAAAACTAAGGTCACCTATGCCTGAGGGAGGAGAACTAAGGTCACCTATACCTGAGGGAGGAAAACTAAGGTCACCTATGCCTGAGGGAGGAGAACTAAGGTCACCTATACCTGAGGGAGGAGAACTAAGGTCACCTATGCCTGAGGGAGGAGAACTAAGGTCACCTATACCTGAGGGAGGAGAACTAAGGTCACCTATACCTGAGGGAGGAGAACTAAGGTCACCTATACCTGAGGGAGGAGAACTAAGGTCACCTATACCTGAGGGAGGAAAACATTAGTTTTATTAATAATTACATTATTTAGGAACTGTAAATTTCAGTAATAAATGTATCTAATAAACCATACTGGACGGATGATACTTTCGGTACTAATAGTCCTCCAGCAGAGGTATAAGTTAGATGCCCTTTGTAATTTAAAACTTGATTGTTTTTCAGGTGTAGAAGATTTCAAGTGGGCGTTGTCTCAGTTAAGAGAACTCCATTTTAGAAGATACAACCTACGTAGAAGTGCATTAGAGTTATTTTTAATCGACCAGACGAATTATTTCCTCAACTTCCAGAAGAAGGTACAATTTTTTTCTTCAAATTACTTGCAAAAACCAGAGTGATTTGTGAAATCTCCAACACAAGGCCAAGAAAAGTTAAAAACTTTTTGTATTCATGTTTTATTTTGGAGGCTGAATTATCAGTTTTGTTGCCATTTCAATAAAATAAAATTGTGTACTCCCAAAATATTTTCGCATGAAATTTTCTTCAATGAAACCAGCATCTTTTGTAAGAAAGAGTGGTCAGAGAACCAAGTATGTACACGGTGCAACATTATGTGATAAAGTTTGTCAGTGACTTGTGGCCGGTTGGTAGTTTTCTTTGGGACTTCGGTTTCCTCCACCAATAAAACTGACTGCCACAATATAACTGAAATATTGTTGGAAGTGGCGTTAAACACCATAACACTAACCCTAACCCCCTTATCTCATTATCTTAGATTCTGTTAAGTAATGATAATTTCTCCCATACATTAAAAGAAAAGAGCAGTACATTTTTACTTTTTAATGGTGAAGTGATGATTGTAGTGATGAATGAATGATTTTTTTTATTTTGTTCCTTTGTATTGAGAATTTCCTTTCTTTTGGTTATAACATTGAAAGGGTTACCATATTTTATTTACTATTAAGTATATGTGGACGACAAAGATGCCCAAATATAGCATTTATTGGCGGAAGTAAAAAGTACCACTCAACTGCAGGCTAGGGAACGTTTCAAACTCATTTGAAAGTATGAGTTTTACTCATTGTTGAAGATCCTACTGTGACTGTGAAATGCAGAACAGCAATAAAAGAACTGTTCCTTTACTTGAATTTATGCCTAAGATGTAATGTTGAATAGTCTCTCATGTGCATTTACATCCATATCTTTTCTCCCTAAAAGTAGGTCCAGTTTGTTTGTGCTCCATATTGTTATGGTAACCGTGTCTAGGTATATTGTTTGAATATGGTAAGAAACATGTATCGACCATAAAGATTGCAAAATATGGTAATAACTTGTTTTCAAATATATTGCTAATGACCTAACATATATTTGACAGGTGAGGAACAAAGTTTACAGCTGTATCTTAGGTTTAAGGCCACCTAATCTGATCTACTACGGCTCCAGGTCTCCTGCTGAACTACTGAAGTCTTCTGGTCTAACACAGGTAGGTTGAATCATGTACAGAAAAAACCTGTCCATGCGGTCACCTGTATTAAAAGGTCACATTTTTCTTGTCCTGTCATAGAAAGTTTCATGTGAATTGAACCACTTTTTCTTTGTCCCAAAGTTCACCTCTAAATACAGGTTTGACTATACTTTTATACAATAGTCTGCTATTATGAAGCCACACCTTCTGCAATGAAAGGGTGGCCTTTTAAGAGGGGTGGTCTCTCTTAAGGTGCGACAATTTAGTAGCATTTTACAATTTCAGTGCTTCTGAAACCTGGCCTGGTAAGAGTGGTAAGACTTATAATGAGAGTGACCTTTAGCCTCTGACCTCTCAAGTTTATTATACCCCTTGCAAACGTAGTTTAGGGGGGTATATATGAATTGGCCTGTCTGTCCATCTGTCTGTCCGGATCAATTTCCAAATCTTTTGTCTGATTTTCACCAAACTTTGTGGAATTTAAGATCATGATGTGTGAACTTTGCAGTATAAAGGATTTTTATTGTCCATTGAGTTTTACCCCTGTTATGCCTCTTTGGACTTAGGAATTTTGAGTCAATTCGGTATGCACTTTGTCATCGCAAATTCTCCTACATGATTAATCAGAAGTTCATGAAACTTTGTACATTGCAAGATCCTAATATGAAGATGTGCACATTAGTAGGATATCCCGGTCCATTGAGTTTTACCCCTGTTATGCTTCTTTGGACTTAAAAATTTTGAGACAATTCAGTATGCACTTTGTCATCGCAAATTCTCCTACATGATTAATCAGAAGTTCATGAAACTTTGTACATTGCAAGATCCTAATATGAAGATGTGCACATTAGTAGTATATCCTGTTCCATCAAGTTTTCCCAGAATTATGAGTCTAAAAGTTGTGTTCCAAATATGTTTTGGCTCAATTAAGATGATGGGGACGCAGGGGGTATTAGTCCTGCATAGCGGACAGTTAAGTTATTCCATTTATGTATCAATGCGGGACTCCTGCGTCCAGCAGTACCTCTAGTTAAAAATGACTTCACAAAAAATGACCTTCTAGCTCAATGAAAACAGAGACTGTAATTGTTAAAGGAAGACATACTATTATAGACCATATTAATGTATCTATATTAAGATTTAAGGGGCAGTTGTGGTCGAGTTCATTAGGTAGTTTGATTTATAACTACCTGTCCAATCAGTGCCTATCACCACTAATGTGAGTTTCAATCCCGCCTATGGCGAGGTGTACTAGATACAACATTATGTGATAAAGTTTATCAGTGACTTGCGGCAGGTCAGTGGTTTTCTCCACGTACTCCGTTTTCCTTCACCAATAAAACTTACTGTCACGATATAGCTTAAATATTGTCAAAACACACATAACCCTAAGTCTATTAGAATTTGAGAAGAAGGGTTACAGATAGCCTGATTTAACAGCTGGTCAATAAATGTCTGTATTATTATTAATTTATGTATTTTATCAGTCATTGTTTGTAAATTGAGTAATCTCCCTTATTTACTCTTTAAAACCTCATAATTAGATTTATTTTCTTTTTCTATTCTTCATGTACCAGTATATTGTAATTTTCATTGTAGAAATGGATTCAGAGAGATATTACAAATTTTGACTACCTGATGCAGCTAAATACCATAGCAGGAAGAACTTACAATGATTTAAGTCAATACCCAGTTGTAAGTAACAAAAAAAAATTCTTTTCTGTGCACATTTTTTGTTGTTATTGCTTGATTGTGACTTGTGGAAGTTTGATACTTTTTCCTGTAGTACACCTGCTTCCACAACCAATAAATCTTACCTCCATGATGTATCTTGAAAATTGTGGAATATGATGTTAAAACATCAATAACATAGCCCAACCGGGTAGTCCTTAGTAAAATCATATGAAAATGTCATGATAGAAATTTACATTTTATTCCGTTAGGATGAGAAATGATAAGTAAAAATCATCATCATCTCATTGGAAATTAACTTGTTCTCGTCGTGATATAGCTGAAAAATTGCTGAGTTGGCATTAAACAACAATCATTGACTCACTCTACAGAATACTGACTTCCTTCAACAAGTTGAAGATTAAGTCAGAGGTTGCACATGGAGGGCTCACTAAACCAGGCAAAGTGGGCGACTTCTTCGCCTTGGTTTCAATGAAGTCGCCCAATTTCTGTCAAAAAGCGAAGTTTTAGTCGCCCTGTCAGTCTTTTCAAGTCCGTATTTTTTTCACCAATAATCATACTTTTTCTCCAATATTCACATAAAAGGAGCTCCCATGTTCCTGAAATGTGACCCATACAGGGTTTGATGTTCAATATTTTATTCCAAACTCGTTAATTGCATCCTTTTTAAGATCAGTGCAGCATGTCCATTTTTGTGAAAGGTAGGGGAACATGTGGTAGTGGGGAAAGAAACGTTAACATTTGGATCAATTTTCAGAAGTCTCCCAGATTTTCCCTCACTTTCGCCCTTAAGTCAAGAGAGAGAGAAGTCAAGTCGCCCTGTTTTTACTATGTGTGGTGAGCCCTGCACAATTGAAAAAGGTTAAAACTATTCATAGATTTTATAAACTGGTATTTGATAGAAGAGACAGCAGCCTTGAATGTTTGAAACAGAGCAACCTATAACAGGGGGGGCAGACTCGGCGGGCACCCCCCCTAAAATTGGAAAAAAATATGATTTTTCACACGAAATACCCCAAATATTTTCGTGCCTCCTTCCGCTCGGCGCAATTTTTTTAAGTGCACCCCTCCCCTAACTTGAAATCCTGGATCCGCCCCTGCATAACCATGTATATAAATAAGCCAAAGCTACTGATAACTTTTAGAAACTGAAAGCTGATTTCAAATGAAATAGTCATTGTTAGGTGTTGTCAATAAGTAAGGATTTTTGTATTTATATATTTTATGGGGAATTTTAACATTAATACAGTGCAATAATATATTTTGATGATTTTATTTCAGTTTCCATGGATACCATTTTATGGGTAATTTTAGCATCACTACATTACAATAATATTTTGATGATTTTATTTCAGTTTCCATGGATACTGTCGGATTATGAATCGGATACAATTAACTTGAACAGTTGCACAGTATACAGAGATCTGTCCAAACCAATTGGTGCCGTCAACCCAAAAAATGAGGAATTACTGAGAGAAAAGTAAGATGACTTATACATGTAATATAATACATAATTGCACTACTTTTTTGATGGTCAGAAACTCACTTTTTGGGCCACATTTGTAAAAGTGATGGAAAATTAGGACTTGCAGTCATAAATACATTGTTCTGATTGGATAAATTTGGAGAATAAATATGAAAATTGTAGTATGTACTCTAAAATATATTATGACAAATCTTATGAGAAAAGTAAGATTACTTATACATGTAATATAATACATAATTACTCTAACTTTTTAGTTCACCTTGCCAAAGGCAATGTGAGCTTTTGCCATCACTTGGCGTCCATCGTCCGTTAACTTTTCACATTTTAATCTTCTCCTCTGAAACCCCTCAACCAAATGAACTGAAACTTGGTAGGGAGCATCTATGGAAGGTCCTCTATAATGATTGCTCATTTCGTCCCGATCCATTAAAAACATGGCCACCACAGGCAATTCTTATTTCTGATTGGCCGATTTTTAAAATTTTTCTCCTCTGAAACCACTTGGCCAAATGAACCGAAACTTGGTAGGAAGCATCTATGGAAGGTCCTCTGTATAAATTGCTCATTTCGTCCCGATCCGTTAACAAACATGACTGCCACAGGCGACTCTTTTTCTGATTGGCTGATTTTTTAAATTCTTCTCCTCTGAAACCGTTTGACCAAATGAACCGAAACTTGGTAGGAAGCATCTATGGGTGGTCCTCTCTAAAGAATGCACATTTTGTCCTGATCCATTAACGAACATGGCCGCCACAGGCAATTCTTGTTTCTGAGTGGTCGATTTAAAAAAATCTTCTCCTCTGAAACCGCTTGGCCAAATGAACCGAAACTTGGTAGGAAGCATCTATGGAAGGTCCTCTATAAAGATGTTCATTTTGTCCCGATCGGTTAATAAATATGGCCACCACAGGCAATTCTTGTTTCTGATTGGTTGATTTCTAAAAAAATCTTCTCCTCTGTTAAAAGAAAGATAACTCTTGCCTAAACTGTTAAAAGAAAGATAACTCTTGCCATTATCTCCCTTAGAAATTAAACTAATGCTGATATAGTGTAACATATTTATTCTATACATTACAAGTAGATATTCACATTTTAATATTCTTTTTAGCAAACCTTGCCAAAGGCAATATGAGCTTTTGCGATCACTTGGTGTCCGTCGTCTGTCATCCATTTACTTTTCACATTTTAATCTTCTCTGAAAAACTTCAGCCAAATGAACTGAAACTTGGTAGGAAGCATCTGTGGAAGGTCCTCTCTAAAGAGTGCGCATTTTGTTATGATCCATTACCAAACATGGCTGCCACAGGCAATTCTTGTTTCTGATTGGCGGATTTTTTTAAATCTTCTCTGAAACCACTTGGCCAAATGAACCGAAACTTGGTAGGAAGCATCTATGGAATGTCCTCTATGAAGATTGCTCATTTTGTCCCGATCGGATTACAAACATGGCTACCACCGAAACTTGGTAGGAATCATCTATGGAATATCCTCTATGAAGATTGCTCATGTCGTCCCGATCGGTTAGCAAACATGGCCACCACATGCAATTCTTGTTTCTGATTGGTCGATTTCTTAAAATCTTAGCCATATGAACCGAAACTTGGTAGGAAGCATCTACATGTATGGAAGGTTCTGTATTAAGTTTCCTCAAAGCAGAATGAAAGGTGAGCGACACAGGCTCAGCCCACTGAGCCTCTAGTTTATGGTCATGAACTCCCCTTTTTGGCCACATTTTTAAAAATGATGGAAAACTAGGACTTACTTTTTGAATTTGCTTAATAATTCCTTGATGACTACAGAGCTATGGCCTTGTTGACTAGCTGGAAGCAGGAGCATATGTGCCCTATGGACACATTCTACCATTTTCGTTTTTATTTATTGCCATTCATGTTCTGGATCCTTTATAAGTGATAAAAACATAGATATCTAATTTGATGGTACGACACGTTTCTGGAATAGCCATCATAGTCGACAGATTGGAAAGCCAAATAATTTAAAAGTCTTTGAGAGCAAGTAAAGCACAGTTCCTACTAAACAAGCTGTAACCAAGGAGATTTACCTTAGTTTTAATCAATTACATTATCCTGCAATTGTGTGATTTTGAGTACTAATAAAGGGGTCAAATAAACTTCAATAGTGTTTAGTCATGGACCTAATAAAGCATATCTGATACCTGAATCATATAGAGCAACGGCGGAAAGAAACGGTAACAGTATAAAGGCAGACATCACAGATGACGCCATTGAAAACGATGAGAACGACGCTTGTTTCAGCCATTTTCAGATAATATGGCAGTTATTTTGGAATTATTGATGTTGCAGGATTAACATAATATACGTACATTGTCGGAAAATATAAAATTCATTTGCACTAACTGCGAAACAGGATAGAAAACTCTCCTAAGGCTCGTTTTTATACCCCCACTCCCGGTCTGTCCGTTCTTCTGTCCGTCAGAAGATATTTTTTTATACCCCCGCTCCACACCCCGCTCCACCAGAGGGGGGGGTGGTGTTTACTCTTTTACCTCTGTCCGTCCTTCCGTCTGTCCGAAGATATTTTTCGTCGCATTTTTCTCAGCAACTATTGATGGCAGAAATCTGATATATGGTCACAAACTTCATATAGGTATGCCATATTGTGGGAAACGTTTTTGAACCCGTCAGATTCCTACTTCCTGTTTGCCAACTTAGTTGGTTTTTATACACATTGAACATGTATGCACATTTTTCGTCACATTTTTCTCAGCAACTATTGATGGCAGAAATCTGATATTTGGTCACAAGCTTCATATAGGTACCCCATATCTTGGGAAGCGTTTTTGGACCCATCAGATTCCTACTTCCTGTTTGCCGACTTGGTTGGTTTTTATTTTTATACACATTGAACATATATGCTGGGGTATCATAAGTGAGCTAATGCTCACAGTTCATCTTGTTCTACCTCTTTCTAAAGCTCATACAAATAAATTATATATTTTCTGACAATGTATATATTGTATATTTATTGAGGAACTGTAAATTTCAACAATGAATATGATGTTAAAACAAATATCCTTTTTTTCTGCAGATTTGAGACATTTGAGGATCCCTCAGGAGTTATTGAGAAGTTTCATTATGGTACACATTACTCTAATGCTCCAGGTGTAATGCATTATATGATAAGAATGGAACCATTTACTGATCTACACATAGAATTACAGGGCAACAGGTAAATCTTAGTTAGTTAGTTAAATATTGAGGTTTAACGTCCGGCTACCTTTTGCAGGTATTGTGGACAGATTATTTTTGCAGATATAAGTGCTCTGTTTGTTTTCTGCTGGCTTTTCGCTTCGAAGGAACCTGTCGGCGTTGGTGGTCAGTGTGTGTCCGTATCTTATGTAGGATAGAGGTCCATTAGTGTAGGGTCATCTGGATCGAAGGCTACGGAGTATGACTCCATTCCATCTGGGAATTTGGTTTTAGAACAGAGGAGTTCTGGCAAATCTTACTTATTGTTCATATACTTTGTAGAGTAGAGCAGGGTGCCCACTGAGTTTTGAAACTGGGGGTACAATGGGGTACAATTGCTGTTTTTTCCTTAACTTTGTACCCCTGCATATAGAAAGTCCATACAATTTTGGGGGTACAGGGCCTATTTTGGGGGTAAAAAACCCTCTGCAGAGGGTAAATGGGCATGCTGGTAGAGTAGATATCCTCACAGTTAAACCCCCAACTGAGCAGTATTTCAGCTACTGTGAAAGTACTTTTATTCGTTGGCACCGATTTTCGTGGATTCTAAATGCATTGATCCATGGGTTTTTGAATTCATGGTTTCAAACATTACAGGCAAGAATCAATAGGAAAATTGTATTTCGTTAGATTTTTATTTTCGTGGTTTAGGTGAAAATTAGAACCTCACGATTAATGATTTCACAGTATTTTATGGAAAGAACAAGTTTCATTTTGATGAGATGATTCAATAATTATAATGAATATAAGCTATTAAATAAATTAAATGTTTTTCTTTTCAATATTGCAAAAAATGATTTAATGAATTCAAGCTAAATAAACAAAAATGTTTTTATTTTTAATTGTACACAAAATAAATTTTATGAATTTATAAGCTAAAGAAACCAAATTTTTTTTATTTCCGATTGGACACAAAATAATTTTAATGAAGTTATAAGCTAAAGAAATAAAAATGTTTTTATTTTCAATATTGGACACAAAATAATTTTAATGAATTTATAAGCTAAAGAAATAAAAATGTTTTTATTTTCAATATTGGACACAAAATAATTTTAATGAATTTATAAATTCATTAAAATTATTTTGTGTCCAATATTGAAAGAAATAAAAATGCTTTTTAATTTCAATTGGACACAAAATAATTTTATTGAATTGTAAGCTAAAGAAATAAAAATACTTTTTATTTTCAATTTGACACAAAATAATTTTATTGTATCTCAGTTTTTTGCCTTTAAACCACAGATATTACGATATTAAAATGATAAGTTGACATTATTGATTTTCAGGTTTGATGTTGCTGATCGTCAGTTTCATTCTTTACCTGGTACCTGGAGTAGCTTGATGGAAAATCCAAACGATGTCAAAGAACTTATACCAGAATTCTTTTACTTACCCGAATTTCTTGTGAATGAAAATGGTAGGAAAAGAATATGTCTTGGGTTTATTGTTGAAAGTGGCATTAAACACCATAACCCTAACCCTAACCCTTACAGTCATAAATCTTTCGAGTACGAGTATTGTACACCTACTATAAAAAGATCATATTCAATAAATACAGTATTATGATTGGGGAAATTTTGGAGTATGAGCATTAAACTTGTAACCCCTTTTTTAAATGTCCTCAGTATTCCATTAGGCCTATAAAAAAAAATGTGTATTTACGGTCACCCGACCGACCCTAATTTTTGCTAGCGACCCTATGAATTTTTACACAGAATTCAGATAACCATTTTTGTTGTTTAACCAGCAGCAATGTTTTATTTATTCAACTGCTAGCTTTTTGTCGAAATTGAGAGCAAAGAAGGTAGAAAAACTGCATAATTCGTGATAAAACGGCTTCAATAAATGACGGCTTACCGGAAATTTTGAAAATGAAATACCGGAATTGGATTCCGGAACCGGGAACAACTATTTCTGGTTTTGCCAATAATAAAAAAAAAAATTAATCCCGACCGACCGACCCTAGATTTTTTTGACATGTGACAGTAAACACACATATATTTTTTTTGGCCTTATCAGAACTATACTGTTTTTTTGTTTATTAATCTTCTATACAAATGTGATAGATTATAATGTTTAATTAGTACTATTTTTAAACAGGCTTTGACTTGGGTAAGCTACAGATAACAAAAGAACAAGTCAGTGATGTCAAGTTACCAAAGTGGGCGGAGTCTCCTGAGGATTTTGTCCACAAGAATATGCTTGCATTGGTAAGTTGGTCAACATTAATTCTTCATTATTATTTTATCGTATTTTCTTACTAATATTTATATATTATAAATATAGACAATATGTTCTCAGACCTATACCTCGAGTGTGGTAGATCGTGGGTTAGAGCCCGGATCGGGTCAAACCAAAGACTATTAAATGGGTATTTGTTGCTTCCCCGCAAATCATGCAGCATTAAGGAGAAAGAACAAAGACTGGTTGGCTCGGATAATGTGTCTGAGTGGGGAGACATGTCTATCCGCAGACTGTTGTTTCAGTGAGCTAGCACTATAAAAATCCAGCTTAGCGTGTTGGTCTAGTACAAAGCAGACCTCATCATCATTTCATTGAAAAATAAACTTGTTCTTCCCATGATATAGCTAAAAAAATTTGCTGAGGTGGCATTAAAAAATCACTCACTCACACCCTATATAGAAACTTTGACCAAAGAAGTTGAACTGCATCTGCGTTGTAATGGTTAGCATGCTTGACTCGAGTGTGATAGGTTGTTGGTTCAAGCCCCGATCAGGTTAAACCAAAGACTATAAAATTGGTATTTGCTGCTTCTCCTTTAAGCACTCACTGCCAATAGGTGGCGCTCTATCACGTGACATGGTGCGCAAAATTATTTTAATTCTGTGATTTCCTATTGTGGTGGTCATTATCTACCTCTGACCCAAATATGAATAAAATTTGCCAACCTTGCATGTATAGGTCATTGCATGGTTTTCTCATGAACTTGCACTTAAGCACTCAGCATTCAAGTATAAGAGCTGTATGGCTCGGCAATCAGAATAATGTGTCAGAGTGGATAATGTGGACTGTTTTTTCACTATAAAATCCAAGTGTGTTGATCTAGTACAAAGTGAATATCATCATTTTATAGAAGTGTAAGAAAAGTGGCCTTCATTTACTCTAGGGGTCCCAACATAGCATTGAAAAAAAGAAGGGTATTAAGGTTCGTGTTAGGGTTAGAGTTAAGTTTAGGGTTAGGACCCTTAAAGTAAATCTAGGCCAGAAAAGTTTGAAGATATCAAAAGGGGTAATCAGAAGCTATAAATTAAAGAATACAATGGACAAAAGAAAAAGGACAAACAATGATCTACAAAACACTACATAGAAAATTGCAGATTAAGCAACACGAACCCCACAAAAACGGGGCGTGAACTCGGGTGCTCTGGAAGGGTAAGTAATTCCTGCTCCAGTAATGGCACCTGTCGTGTTACTCTTCTTACAAACCTGATGGTAAGTCATGAATGAAGAAAGGACCGAATGGTGATTACGACAAAAGGAACATATATTGCTTGTTCTTCCCATGATGCATCTGAAAAATTGCTTTGGTGTTTAACACAATCACTCATGGATTATTATTTAAACTGTGGTACTCCTCCCTCAGACATAAATGACCTTAGCTGATGTTGGCTATCCCTTAGGGCCTTTGGTTTTCTTGCTCCCAAAGATTTTTAGAATTATTTAGTTTTCAAATATTTTGACTTTGAGCTTGAAGGTGTTCCAGAAACGTGTCGTTCGCACTAAATTTGATATAATTTTCTGTTTTTTTTTTTGTTTTTTTTATCACTCTTGTAAACAGCGATTCATAACTTACAGCAACATCATTATTGATGTTGCTCTTTTGTTTTAAAATACTGTGAAACTACTTTTCTTCGTGGATTCGTAAATTCATGGATTTTGTGTTTGTACCCAAAATAAAATTTGTGGATTTTATATTTTCAACATAATTTATAAGTTTCATTGAGTAGCAAATCTTCGAGAAAGCTTCAATACATTAGACAGATGTGCCGTATAATTATATAATAGGAAGTGGAACTTGGATATTAAAATGTTCATTTTGACAGTTGTAGAAAATTCCGGCATTTGTAAATTTAGCAGAATTTATTTTATCGAATTTGAAAATTTTAAAAAATCTACTGAAATTACTTTATTAGCACGTACACTAGCAATTTCCTTTAATATATATTTAATTCGTTTTTATGTCTTACAAATATTTACTCTCCATTTTATTATCAATTTTTGTTTATCACAACTAAAAAAAGAACAATACAGTTTTTTTCTCACTCATTGTCATGTCGCAAGAGTAATCCTGTCCCCGGGGCAAATGTACAGTAAACTTATGGATAATTGATCATTAATTGTTTAAAGAAAGGTGATAAAATATGTTTATTGAAGCAAGGGTGTTGTGCTTTAATAGAAAAATGTTTATACAACACTTAGAAGCGTGTCACTGTCAGTGTATGGTTTGGAAGTAAATTTTATTTCTATAACCGGAAGTTGTTAAAATCTTTTCACATATAAACATTTCTGTAGGTTTTACGCATGCATTCAAAATCTAATAATTCACAGACATGTTCACGTGGATTATAAACCCATTAAAAGGAATGCTTGTACTTATTTCGTCATTAAAATTGTGAATTGTACCCTATGCAGCTGGTCCAGAAAGTCGAGGACAGCATTTGCCAATATATCGATGTTGAGCTGCTTCCCATGTTTCATTGTTCGTTGGATTCTTATTTTCGTGGATCAGCCTACCCACGAAAACCACGAAAATTGGTACCCCACGAATAAGTGATTTCACAGTAATGTTCTGAAATTTTTTATTTTTGAAATTAGGAATCTGAATATGTTTCTGAGAATATCCATCTGTGGATTGATCTGATCTTTGGTTATAAACAGAAAGGAAAACAAGCAGCAGACGCTCTTAATGTGTTCTACTATTGTACATATGAAGGTATGTGTATCTAATTTTAAAATATTTATGTTTGGGGAGGGGGAGGGGGGACAATATTTTTAAATAATGTGTTCTACTATTGTACATATGAAGCTATGTGTATCTAATATTATAGATTTTGTTTGACAGTCCTTTCAGTAAGGGGTGGTACCAAGTAATTTTACCCACTTAGAATGGTAATTGGTACCTCCTAATTTCAAAGAGTGTTGCATAAGATATTCATGAAAAATTTTCAAATTTTAAGAAAAAAGTACTGCCTGTAAATAGGGAAGTACTGGTACATGTGAAAAATATTGAAATCCCTGGTAAGGGGGAGGGGGACAAGAAGGGATTGATCTGAATATTTTTTCAGAAAAAAATTGCCATTTATTATTTTTGATATTTGTTTCAGAATATTTCATGATGACTGTGTAGTATTCCAATTTTTGTCTTTTCCAGATAAAACCTGTCTTTTTGTCTTTTCCATCATTATGTTATTGACATGAACTTCTTTATAAGTACATGCCACGATATAACTTACATATTGTTAATATTAGCATTGAACACCAATCAATCAATCAATCATTCTTTATTAATAATGATAAGGGATTATTTTGTTCAGTTATTTAACTGATTTCAGGTATTTTCCTCAGAAAATTGTTTTCTGAAAGTTGCTGAACAGGTAAAAAAATTACCATTTTGAAAGAGGGTGTCGATGTTTTCATTGATTTCATTTATTTTATTTTCTAACCAGCATCATCCCTAAATGATGAAAAAAAGCATTGGTCAAACTCTTGTAAATAGAGGTATATCAATTGCCAGTCCCTTGCATTCTACAACCTACATGTATATTCTACATATTTTTCATTTCAGGAGCTGTAGATTTAGATGCCATTAGTAATGAACATGACAGGAAAGCATTAGAAGGCATGATTAACAACTTTGGACAGACACCAACTCAGTTGATGAAGGTTAACTTTCAATATTTACTATCATTTTCTAGGAGCCGTTGTGGTAGTTGGATTTATAGCTACCTATGCAATCAGTGCCTATCACCACTAAAGTTGTGAGTTTGAATCGCGCTCATGGCGAGGTGTACTCGATTCAACATTTTATGATAAAGTTTGTCAGTGACTTGTGGCAGGTCAATGGTTTTCTCTGGATTCTCCTGTTTCCTCCACCAATAAAACCGACCGCCACGATATAACTGAAATATTGTTGAAAGTGACGTTAAACACCATAACACTAACACAAAACCCCCATCATTTATATAGTGCATGTACACCCTCAATATACTGCCTCCTTTTGGACCGAACTATATTTTGGCGATAAGCGAAGCTGGCAATATATCGAGGGAAAGGTTTACATATAAACTACATTAGTTTTGAAAATTTTAAGTTTTGAAATTTGATGGTGATAAGTGACGATGACGGATTAAAGAGGATTGTAGAAAGAGAGTACACACACATTATATATGTTATCTTGGTCCAGCTGTTTGTATCATGTCGAGTTGGTTACGTAATCGTATAACTACTCCACTCAATGTGTCTCGTAGTGATACGGTTACGTAATCGTATAACTACTCCACTCAATGTGTCTCGTAGTGATACGGTTACGTAATCGTATAACTACTCCACTCAATGTGTCTCGTAGTGATACGGTTACGTAATCGTATAACTACTCCACTCAATGTGTCTCGTAGTGATACGGTTACGTAATCGTATAACTACTCCACTCAATGTGTCTCGTAGTGATACGGTTACGTAATCGTATAACTACTCCACTCAATGTGTCTCGTAGTGATACGGTTACGTAATCGTATAACTACTCCACTCAATGTGTCTCGTAGTGATACGGTTACGTAATCGTATAACTACTCCACTCAATGTGTCTCGTAGTGATACGGTTACGTAATCGTATAACTACTCCACTCAATGTGTCTCGTAGTGATACGGTTACGTAATCGTATAACTACTCCACTCAATGTGTCTCGTAGTGATACGGTTACGTAATCGTATAACTACTCCACTCAATGTGTCTCGTAGTGATACGGTTACGTAATCGTATAACTACTCCACTCAATGTGTCTCGTAGTGATACGCTTACATAACTGATGATTATTGGATTTAATTAACAGTCACTTACTCGTTCACATATTAACTCACTGAAATTGAAATTTGATTTGTTTTATTTTTGCAGCCTCTCTGTAAAAAAAATTGATAGTATATACTATAAAACAGTAAACATGATTTCCACGTTTCTGAAGTTTATTTTCACTTATTAGAATGTTAAATGATATAAATTTACATCCGAATACAATAATATGTTTCAGGAGCCGCATCCAAGGAGAATGACGTTAGATGAAATTGTAGCTAGATCTATAAAGATTGATAGACCACTCAGTGTGTTCCAGTTTATCAACAATCTTAAAGTTTATTTTGTCACGGTAAGACTGTCAGACGTGTAATCAGTATGTAGATGATAAAATGATAAGTATTTTACGGAATGATGAATTAATTTTTCTGCCTTAATATTGTACAGGGGCCTACATGGTTCTGATTGTATGGTAGTTGGATTTACAACTACCTGTGCAATCAGTGCCTATCACCACTAAAGTTGTGAGTTCGAACCATGCTCAGTCGAGGTGTACTCGATACAACATTACATGATAAAGTTTGTTAGGAACTTGTGCCAGGTCGGTGGTTTTATCCAGTTTCCTACATCAATAAAACTGACTGCCGCAATATAACTGAAATATTGTTGAAAGTGACGTTAAGCATTCTAACTCTAACCCCTAAGGCCAAAAAAAAATACCTGTGTTTCCGCTAACGGCTTGAGAAAAATTAGGGTTGGTAGGTAGGTGTACAAAACGGAGGCCATGCTGTTCAAAGTCAAACACTTGATACCTGGAATCGGAATCTTAAGTCAGTAAAGCGTTTATTGTTAAGGAAATTGGGCATGATTTGTATTAAGTGAAAAACCGGGGACGGAGATCATCATGAATTCTGGATTTGAAATCAAAATTTCTCGAAAAATATATTAGGGTCGGCGGCCGAAAATTTAGTCGGTCGGGTTAATGGAAACACAGGTATTTTTTTTTGGGACCTAATATTGTACACTAATCAAGATTTTTTTATCAAGACACCATTGACAAAATGATATGTTCTATTGTTTGAGGTTATAGGTAATTGTTTATTTTATTGATATTGATGGAATAGTTGACCATTTAACTTCTGTTGATTAGATATCAAATAATTGATTTGCATTGACGGCTATGTAGAATCCTGAGGATTAAGCGTGGTTTCACCTCCAAACATTTCAGCATTGATGGCTATGTAGAATCCTGAGGATTAAGCGTGGTTTCACCTCCAAACATTTCAGCATTGACGGCTATGTAGAATCCTGAGGATTAAGCATGGTTTCACCTCCAAACATTTCAGCATTGACGGCTATGTAGAATCCTGAGGATTAAGCATGGTTTCATCTCCAAACATTTCAGCATTGACGGCTATGTAGAATCCTGAGGATTAAGCATGGTTTCATCTCCAAACATTTCAGCATTGACGGCTATGTAGAATCCTGAGGATTAAGCATGGTTTCACCTCCAAACATTTCAGCATTGAGAACAACGTATAATACCAAGGATTATGCTTAGTTTCAGCTCCAAACAATTTCATCATATCACAAATGCTAATCATTGATTGGTCAATTACCTAAAAAGTATGTAATGGTGTTAGCGTGCTCGCCTCGAGTGCGGTAGATCGTGTGTTCCAGCTCCGATCAGGTCAAACCATAAACTAAAAAATTGGTATTTGTTGCTTTTCTGCTAAGCACGCAGCATTAAGGAGAAAGAGCAAAGACTGGTTGGCTCGGAATCTGGATAATGCATCCGAGTGGAGCGACATGTCTATCTGCTGACTGTTCCCCCTCGATGTGTTGGTCTAGTACAAAGCGGACCTCATCATCATCTCGTTGAAAATTAGCTTGTTTTCACCATGATATAGCTGAACAATTGCTGAGTTGGAATTGAACAACAATCACTCACTCACTCACTGTAAACTTCCCTCTGGAATAGGTCTAGTCAAAAGATTGAAAAGCCAAATAATATGATAGTCTTTAGGGGCAAGTAAGCCAAAGGGTCTATACAGGGTAGCCAAAATAAGCTAATATTACATATGCCTAATGGATATTAACCTTAGTTTTAATCTATATAAATTATATTCGAGGAACTGAAATTTCAAGCATAGATATATCTAATAAACCATGTCAGTGCCAAAACACTGACTACTGGGAGGATGATACCCTCAGGGACTAATAGTTCACCAGCAGAGGTATCGACCCAGTGATAGAAACACTGACTACTGGGAGGATGATAACCTCAGGGACTAATAGTCCACCAGCAGAGGTATCGACCCAGTGATAGAAACACTGACTACTGGGAGGATGATACCCTCAGGGACTAATAGTCCACCAGCAGAGGTATCGACCCAGTGATAGAAACACTGACTACTGGGAGGATGATAACCTCAGGGACTAATAGTTCACCAGCAGAGGTATCGACCCAGTGATAGAAACACTGACTACTGGGAGGATGATACCCTCAGGGACTAATAGTCCACCAGCAGAGGTATCGACCCAGTGATAGAAACACTGACTACTGGGAGGATGATACCCTCAGGGACTAATAGTTCACCAGCAGAGGTATCGACCCAGTGATAGAAACACTGACTACTGGGAGGATGATACCCTCAGGGACTAATAGTTCACCAGCAGAGGTATCGACCCAGTGATAGAAACACTGACTACTGGGAGGATGATACCCTCAGGGACTAATAGTCCACCAGCAGAGGTATCGACCCAGTGATAGAAACACTGACTACTGGGAGGATGGTAACCTCAGGGACTAATAGTCCACCAGCAGAGGTATCAACCCAGTGATAGAAACACTGACTACTGGGAGGATGATACCCTCAGGGACTAATAGTCCACCAGCAGAGGTATCGACCCAGTGATAGAAACACTGACTACTGGGAGGATGATAACCTCAGGGACTAATAGTCCACCAGCAGAGGTATCGACCCAGTGATAGAAACACTGACTACTGGGAGGATGATACCCTCAGGGACTAATAGTCCACCAGCAGAGGTATCGACCCAGTGATAGAAACACTGACTACTGGGAGGATGATAACCTCAGGGACTAATAGTCCACCAGCAGAGGTATCGACCCAGTGATAGAAACACTGACTACTGGGAGGATGATAACCTCAGGGACTAATAGTCCACCAGCAGAGGTATCGACCCAGTGATAGAAACACTGACTACTGGGAGGATGATACCCTCAGGGACTAATAGTCCACCAGCAGAGGTATCGACCCAGTGATAGAAACACTGACTACTGGGAGGATGATAACCTCAGGGACTAATAGTCCACCAGCAGAGGTATCGACCCAGTGATAGAAACACTGACTACTGGGAGGATGATACCCTCAGGGACTAATAGTCCACCAGCAGAGGTATCGACCCAGTGATAGAAACACTGACTACTGGGAGGATGATAACCTCAGGGACTAATAGTTCACCAGCAGAGGTATCGACCCAGTGATAGAAACACTGACTACCTGGCGGATGATACCCTGGGGGACTAATAGTCCACCAGCAGAGGTATCGACCCAGTGATAGTAACACTGACTACTGGGAGGATGATAACCTCAGGGACTAATAGTCCACCAGCAGAGGTATCGTCCCAGTGATAGTAACACTGACTACTGGGAGGATGATACCCTCAGGGATTAATAGTCCACCAGCAGAGGTATCGACCCAGTGATAGTAACACTGACTACTGGGAGGATGATAACCTCAGGGACTAATAGTCCACCAGCAGTGGTATTGACCTATTGATGGTACTACAAGCTAATTAATTATATTAGTCAAACCTGTATTAAGAAGTCACCTTTGGGACAAAGAGCAAGTGGCCTTATAAGACAGGTGAACTCTTAAAAGAGGTTCAATTCATATGAAATTTTCTATAACAGGACAAAAAAAGGTGACCTTTTAATACAGGTGGCTGCATAATAGAGGTGACCACATGGGCAGGTTTCACTGTATATGGAACCTGTTTGTTAAAATACAGTCTAAATAGTCCCACATTGTTTTTGTTTTGTAAAAACATGACTTAATGGAAATTATATTTGTAGGTTGCACAAGAAACAGATCCATTAGTTTATATCAATGTTCCCAGAAGTCAGTCTAGGTCTATTATACAACATGGAATGCCTGACTCGATGGTAATTATGTTCTTTTTATATTCAATCTGGTTATATCATATGTGCCATATGTTATGATGTATTGAAATCTCGCACAACTTGGATTAAATTAGATATCGCTATTTTTATATGCATTAACCTTACATCTAAGAGACAGATCATTTAACTTTCAGGATGGGGCTAATTTTTTCCTCGGAGCCAAAATGGTTTTTTTTCACACTTTCGATAAACCCATGAATTTACCCTGCAAAATCTTATCAGCTGATTTAGTGACAGGTAGCATTATATTTTTATTAATAATTTTTCTAATTTTCAGTAATATGTTCTTGTAATCTCAAATCAATGTTCTCTTTAATCAGGAGCATTGTGAAAAGAAATCTCTGAACTTTAAAGGTGTTTTAAATCATTTGGTTATAGTTGCTTTGAAAAAAAAAGAGACAAACAATTTAATCATTAAAAGAACTCCTATCCACACTGCCCCTGATAAGAGATGATTGTTTGTTTTGTTGATAATATAGTAATTGTTAGCTATCATTGTTTAAACTTTCTTTTCGCAACTGTATATATGATAGACTCAGAATCAGCATCCACTGATGTCATTATCTCAATTCACGGTCTGATTTAAGAGTATTCTCAAATCAACGTCCTTTCCAAATTCTCAGATCTATGTCCGATTTATTGGGTAGGGTATACCTTAGTGAAGTCATTGGACGTCGATTTGAGAAAGTGAGAAACAGCCATAAATTTGAGAATTAATCGCTGATTTGAGAATTTGAATAAAGGACATAGATCTGAGGTACAGATGTCTGTGACATGGATTTGAGGATTGGACGTCGATGAGAAACTGGACGTCGATCTCAGTCTTTCATATACTACAATTTTTTTATTTATTTTTTTTACAGATAACGGTATCAGAAGAAGGAAAGATAGGTGTACACGGCTGGTTGCCTTATGACAAGACCATATCAAATTATTTCTTATTTGAGAAGGACCCTTCTATTACAGCTACTAAGTAAACACAATTTTAAGTTTTTTTTTTCCTTTTTCATTTTATTCCTGTTTTTTTTCAGGTTTTAGAAATGGTAAATGAGAACGACTTATAAATGGCAAATAATTTAAAAATAAAATGAACGTAAAATTTACTAAAAACTTACTATGTTTAGATATTTGGTTAATCAGGGAAGATTTTTTTTCAGTTATTTATGGTGCATTTCCTGTACCATTTAACGAATGTATTTACCAATTGCTAAATGAATATTGATCAACTGGTATTTAAACTCCTAGAAGTCATATTGGTGTTGGTCAGAAAAAGTTTAAAGTTCCTATTGTTGAGAAATCAAGTTCCTATTGTTGGGCAATCAATGAACAATAGGAACTGTGTTTAAGCTTCTTTCCTGATGAAAACTTTCTCTCTGATGAAACTTCTTTGATGTTATTTCAAATTGAAAAATGACTTCATTAGAATGATTATATTTCTTTCATATACCTGATAACAAGCACTGTATAACAGTATATATATCATATTATAATCTTTTCCTAATTTGAGAAATAATTCCCATTGTTTTTAATTTAGATAGCTGGTAAACATTTTTCTAACATTTATATTTTTCCTTTTTTCTTCTTTTGTATTTGGAATCCATGCAGATATTGAAAATAATGTTTTGTGAATTGCTCATTTTCAAAATAACAATATCTAGATATGGATATAGTACATGTATGTATACAATATTCAAATTTGTAAACTATTGCAAAATACTGATTTCATGCACCAACAATGACCAAATTCCATATTTTTGCCAGGTTTATATCCCTGACATTATATATAAGATGGAGTTGAATCTGGTTTACTATAATCTGGATAGCTAAAAATAAAATGAAAGTTCATTAAGCTTTTTAACCATGAAGGTGAAATTGATAGTCCACACAAGGATTCACTGTATCACATCTTCACAAGTCAAGTGTTTTTCATCTGCTTGTGTTCACCATCTGTTTGTGGGGAGAACAAGCAGATCGAAAACACTTCGACTTGGGAAGATGCAGTATCCATAATGCAGACATTTACATATACTCAACAACAAAAGAAACGCACCACTTATATTTTGGAAAATATTTTTATAATTTATTTAACAATAATATAATTAATAACATAAGTTAACAACATTAACCGTAGAAAAAATTCATGTCACATTGGGTACCACAATTTGAAATAATGACATCATCCAACAACTTCAACAAAGGTACTCTCAAATCAAAAAGTCAGTACCTGGTATGTCCACCTCTAGCATTTATACATGCAGTGCAGCGAAGACACATTGACAAGATAATGTTTTGAATAAATGTTTGTGGCATGTTGTTCCATTCCTCGGTCAGTGTGCGACGTAAACCATCGACAGTGGTAGGTTTATTGGGACGACTGTAGATGTTGTTCCATTCCTCAGTCAGTACACGACGTAGACCATCGACAGTGGTAGGTTTATTGGGACGACTGTAGACACGCCTTCCTAACTCATCTCAAACATGTTCAATTGGTGCTAAGTCCGGAGAGAAAGCGGACCATGGCATCACACAAATGTTTGCATTGTTTAGAAAGTCTATGGATATTCTTGCCGTGTGTGGCCTTTCGTTATCTTGTTGGTACACTCGCAAATCCGGATGTGTTTGAAACATTGGTGCTACAAGTGGAGTCAAAATGTTATCTATGTATCGGGCATTCAGAGATCGGTCACAAAAATGCAAGGCAGTCTTGTATCGGTATGAAACTCCTGCCCAGACCATAACACTACCTCCACCCCAACGATCGACTTCCTGTATGCAGCAAGCAACATATCGTTCACCACTTCGCCTCCACACACTTATACAGACATCAGCATGAGACAAGTTTTTTAAAGCGTGATTCATCTGAAAACAGAACTTCCTGCCATCGCTGACGAGTCCAAGGAAAATGCCCTCTTGCCCATTCCAATCGTTGGCATCGATGACGCTGGGTAAGTATTGGACCTTTGAATGGACGACAAGCTCGGAGACCATTTTCCCTGAGACGACACCGAACAGTTTGGGCTGCGATTCGTGGCCTATAGCATCCAACTGTTTCTCTAGCTGTTACAGTTGCAGTTCTGAATCATTCACACAAATGCTGAAGCCTTATCATTTGATCCTGCACCTGTGTTGTCACCCTTGGTGCTCCAGGTCTTGGTCTTTCGGCAACCGTATTCGTGGCAGAAACCGTTGTCTGAGAAGCACTATTGTGCTGTGGTTGCAGTTAAGGTTGTTGGCAACATTTCTCGTTGACATTCCGGCACGTAGCATACCCAATGCCTGGTTACGTTCATCAGCTGTGTCTGGTGTCAATAGCTTGATAAAAATAGTCAAAACAGTTTGAAAACTTATCACCATTGACTGCACGTGCAAAAAAACAGTTTTTGAACCTGTTTGCCTATTGCGTCAGTAGATTGAGCACCAGGTGAAAACTTACCTGTAATTGATTAGCTAGCCTATGGGTTATAAAAATATATTACTGATGCAAAATGAATTCACTTTATTATTTTTTTAAATGAAACATAAGAGTGGTGCAATTTCAAAATTGTTTAGTATAGTTTATAGTCCATTTGGAGACTCTGAAAATAGGGGGAATAGGGGGGAATTTATTAAAAATCGAATTTAATTTTGTATTTTTTTCTTTATAGATATTTCATCTTGTATACTATATACAAACTCGAGCAAATATTTACAGATATTTTTGACTTAAAATAAAAAAGTTACCTATTAAACTCCTATTTTGAAAAAATATTTATAACATAGGAGGGTAATGGGTAACTTTTTTTTATTTTGAGTCCCAAAAATCGCAAAATATTTGCTAGAGTTCGTATATATAGTATATGAGATGAAATGTCTATAAAGAAAAAAATACAAAATTAAACCTGATTTTCATAATGAGTTTACATTCAGGCATACAGAACTAGCAATTAGTGATGCCATTATTGATGGAATAACATTACAAAAGTCTGAAAATATTTTCAAACATTGTGGATATATTCAATGATTAAATAATATAAATATTGCTTGTTTTATTTTTAGGTCTATTTATGCAATAACCATGGTAGAAAAATTGAATTATTTACCCTAGTTTTATGCAAACACTGTATGAAAATTGATTGATTGATGTTTAACATAATTTTCAGGATTATTAATATTATCATTATTTTATATTTGACCAAATTGTAATTTACAAACCAAAAAGCGAATAAATGTAATTGCATTTATTCATTAAATTAGAAAAGAATATTTATTTTTCATATGCATAATGCCAATTATACGAAAGAAATGAATTCCAATGAATACATTTTTCAACTTGAAATAAAATCAAAGAAGTTTCATCAGAGAGGAAGTTTTCATCAAGAAAGAAGTTTAAACACAGTTCCTATTGTTCATTGATCGCCCAACAATAGGAACTTGATTTCTCAACAATAGGAACTTTAAACTTTTTCTGACCAACACCAATGTGATTTCTAGGAGTTTATATACCAGTTGGTCAATATTCATTGAGCAATTGGTAAATACATTTTTTAAATGGTACAGGAAATGCACCATAACTGATTTTAGTTATTTTCTTCTGTAAAAAAAAATTTGGAAAGTTTCCCTGATTAATTAAGAAGCTAGAGTGCAGTAGTCCCTCCTTTTATTAGGCTCCTCCCTCCAAAGACTAAGATTTTCAGTTATTTCTTTTTATAACCAGAATCATCCCTGATTAATCAAGAAGCTAAGAGTACAGTAGCCCCTCCTTCTATTAGGCTCCTCCCTCCAAAGACTACCCCTCTGATCAGATGCACTGAGATATTAAAATACTACTAATTTGTTCTCCTCAAGAGAGACCACCCCTCTTATAGCGCTACTTTTTCATTGCAGAAGGAGTGGCTTTATAAGAGGGGGACTGCTGTTGGGGTAACTGGTCTTGTAATCAACACTTCCATCAATGTTTTAGCTATGTTGTAACTACAAACTTATTGTACTCCAAAGTTGTCCAATCAGAACCAAGTATTTATTTGATACAGTATTCTGATTGGCTGGGTTTTTTTATGCTCAAAAGTCTTATGGACGTCAGGTCGGATCTGCAGACATCTGATTATTAATATTATTGCAAAATTTTAATACACACCATTATTTATATAGAAGTTTTTAAGCTTTAAGAGACACTTAGATATTTTATAGTGGAGCAGGAATTGCTTACCCTTCCGGAGCACCTGAGTTTACCCCAAGGTTTTTAGTGAGGTTCATGTTATTCGATCTTTAGTTTTATGTATATGTTTTGTAGATCGTTGTTTGTCCTTTTGGCCATTGTGTTGTCTGTTCTTCTTTGATTTACTGATTCTGATTACCCCTTTGGTATCTTTTGGCCATTGTGTTGTCTGTTCTTCTTTGATTTACTGATTCTGATTACCCCTTTGGTATCTTCAAACTCTTCTTATAAACGTAATTATTTTTTGTTTGGTTTTTTTCTGTAGATGTAAAAGAAAATTAACTGTACCATTTGCACCTGGAATCAAAGTTGAACCAAAGTTATTTGTGGTATCCCATGATGCAAAGCTGTTGATTACTTGTGGACATTGGGATAATAGTTTACAGGTGTATAACCTTGGAAAATCCAAAAAGGTCAACCACATTGTTAGACATATAGGTATGTATTCAATCTTCAGTCTGCTAACCTCTATCTTTTTAACAGGGATGATTTTTTTTTCAGTTATTTAACTAATTTCAGCTATTTTCGTGTGGAAAAAAAATACAGAAAGTTGCAGGACATTGTCAGAACAACAGGTCAAAAATGGAGGTTTTGGAAGAGGATGTAGATGGTTTCAGCTGTTTTCAGTTATTTCATTTTCTAACCAGAACCATTCCTGTTTTAGACAACCACAACAATTTTGCTGTTGTATTATGATATGGGTGTGTCATCATGTTTTTTTTTCCCGTCCTTAAAGTAATAAACGCAATGGTATTTGGCCCGATTCTTCAGAAATTTTAACACTTTGATCCTTGGTACATTATAAATGTTCATATTGATCTTTGGGATTCTAGTCTTACTCGCTCCAAACAAGAATTGCCAAGCAGGTGTTTTAACCTTTCCATCTTGGTTTGTTGTGTTTTTTTTGTAGCTGCCACCAGACTGTAACTCATTTTATAATAGTCATCATAGAACTTGTTTCCTTCAGTATAGCTTATATGATTTTGATTGGATTGTTCATGAAGGTGTAATATTTGACAGCTTTGCTGTTTATCCTAAAAGTAGACATGAAAAATATTTTTACGTTTCAGATGAAATAGCAGAAATTTAAAGTAGATATATTGTAATGAAGGAGTTTCTATTATATATTTTGATCTATAAAAATTAGTTTTTTTTTTTTATTTATTATGCAAATAATATCTTTCTTTTATTTTTTTACAAAAAATCAGTTAAAACCTCAACATTAAAAAATCACAAACCTAAATTAATCAACCTTAAATGGGATATGCCTTTGAGTGGTTCTCTTTCAGTCTGGTTTAATTCAACAAGCTTGTCCTAATGGGGGGAATCCTGGACAGATATAATGAACAGAACATTGGAACCTCCTGTCATTGGTACATGTCTGGAAACCGACACATTTTTGGGGTAATGATTTTCAAACTCTGATCAGTGGCTAGTTAGGCTTATGGACAGAAGTCTGAAGACCTTGGCAACCAAGGCCCTAAGTTTGTTTAAAGTTCTTTTAGAATACATTAATATTTTCTAGTAAGAGTTCTTAGATTTAGTCCTTGTTTTTTTTCTCCAGATATTGTAACATGTTTAGCCTTGGACTATTGTGGCAGCCATGTTGTGACAGGGTCACGTGACACGACATGCATGATTTGGCAGATACAGCAACAGGTAATCTTATTTTCTTTTATTGTTTTTTTTACAGATGTTCCACATTTCATTTCTACAAATATTTAGCCTTTGCATTTCTTGAGAAAGGTGGCTTTCATTTTTTACTAGGTTTCAACAGAAAAGTCATATTTACTCTAATGTATGTGTATACACGATCAAGATAACTAGGTTTAAAAAAAAATAAATGTAAAATTCAAAATCTGTATTTTTGTTAGAAACTAAATATAATACAATCACCTTTCATTCAAGGGTACTTTCTTTTTAAAATGTCATATATATATATATATATTTAAAGTCTCTAAATAATTTTGTCAGAAAAACCATTGCATTAAAAATTTCAAAGTCATAGGAATTGAGAAAACCGGAAACGGTGACAAAATTTACAGAGAAACTAAGGAATCACTTTGGATAAAAAAAACTTAAAACTTTTGAGCCGTTTGGCCTAAGCACAAAATTGGATCGACATTGACTTTTCATAAACAAAATTCTGCGAAATCAACGTCATAAAGTCTTTTATCTCCTTTGTAACGTCATGTTGTTTGTTTTTCATATATATGTAATAAACTTCCGCTGAGGAAGGCCGCAACGTTCGGAAATTAATCTAGAGATTTTTGTATATATGTATATATATATATTATATGTTATTCAGCTATCAGACAGGGTATATAATGTGACTTTCCTGGCTTAGGTTCTATATTTCCTGAGGCGCAGCCGAAGGGAATATATATCATAAGCCGGGAATGTCACATTATATACCCTATCTGATAGCTGAATAACAGATATATTACGGATTAAACCATTGTTTTTTTTAAATACAAAATTCAACTGTATTAAATAAATTTGCGTCTTTTATTTTCATTTTTCATATTTCTAGATGTCTCTGTGCTTTGACGTCATTCTTCAATGACGTCAAAATATGTGTCGCGTCATATTTCATGTATGCGGAGGGGGGGTGTCTCATGAAGGAAAATACTGTACTATTAAATTTCTAAATCAATACAATTTCATATGTAGTAAATTTTATAAGCTTTATAGATATAACATTAATATATCACATAACAAAACAACGGGTTTGCGAAACAGTTTCAATAATTTAAATGTTAACAACATGTAAATAAAACCTTGGTGTGGCCCCATGACATCGAAAGTTTTCCAGGCTCAACGTTTTGTTTATTGTGATGTTCCTCACATTATGCCATTTATGGTACAGCCGGAATGTATGAGTTTACTGAATCGATCAGGTATTTGTGACGGAATTATCTGTTGTAATATTTTTTTTGTTCATACAGCCGTTTTGAGTATAAAAACAGCATTTAAGGTAGCACTAGAGGCAACATGGCATTTTTAATCAAATTTTCTTTTCTTGCATTTTTCAATAGATATATATGTACACTAACATATTACATCAAACAAATGTCAGTATATTATAATATTATCCAATTAATGTGTAATTAGCTAATTTATATATGTAAACAAAAGCACATGGTCAAATCTGTTCTTATCTAAATAACAAGGAGGAGCTTATCTATCAATCAATGGTGTAATATAATAGCTTTCTCACCAGTCTACTGTTGACCTCTATTGACCACTATTTATATTGTGGTTAATTTATATAATGATGGACGAAGAAGCAACAAGTAAAAAAATGAAAAAGTCTAGAAGAGGGAGAAGAACCACAAAAAGAAAGACGGAAATGCACCCAGAGATAAAAGAATCTTTGAAATTATCAGACAAAGGATCTTTCTCAAAACTTTTCCCTTTGGACCAGTCTATTTCTATTCAGGGGTGTTATTACAATTGTAACTTGTTAACTTTACAGATTTCTATTGACATTCTGTCAATATTTTTCAATAAACAAAGTTTTACTTTTATGTTGCCTTTCATTTATTTCATTTATTTACATTTAATTCACTTGTGTTGCAAACTTTCTGTAATACTAATCTCTCCTGTAATCCCTTTGTTAATTGTGCCTTCTGGTTATGTAATAAGGGGAGAAGTATTGACCATACTGATCAACAGAAATCAAACTAGTGACGTCAAATCTCCCGCCAAATGCCATGAGTGGGGCAAAATAGGATGGCCAGTGCATTTATAATGCAGAAATAATAGCCTGTGTATACACTATATACATGATGTGTAATTAATTTGATTGGAATAATGTTCTAGGTCACTCCCCAAGTATTCCCAAGGATATTGAAAGCATTTGTATAGATTTAATGGGGCCAAAACTGGGAAATTTTGTTTTGGGGCTATTTTAGAGCTTTATTTTATTAGTGAAATACTAACTTGAATTAAAAATAACAACTTTATGTGTGCCTCTATTGACCTGATTTTGGTATATGTTGTTCTGTAGGGTGTATTCTACAAAACTGTCTCAGATTTCAAAAATTTTGTTTCTAAAAATATTAATGCCTCTTTGAATTTGGGAACAGAATGGAAGGATTAGCTTTTACAGTCTGTATGACATAACAAATGAATGAAACCATACATCAAAATTCTGAGACACGGTTTTGTAGGCTGTAGTTAGATCTTGCAGAGGAAATAAAAAATTCTGGTGTGTGATTTGACCTGGACATGCTATTTTTAATCAAAGAGCATACCCTAGTTTTTTGCACATTATATTACATAACTTTTGATTAAATTGATTTTGAAATATGATATTTAGTCTACAATAAAGAGCAATCTTTCAGAAACACATAGATACCCAGATATTTAATTTCCATTTAGTAGTTTTTGAGAAATAATCTTTTAAAGATTGGTAGTCAAGGCAAACAAAATTTCCCTCTAGTGATACCTTAATTTGGTAAAAATACATTTATTATTCCGTATTATTCTATTGATTCAGTGAAGTGTAATTTTTTGTCATCCATGTTGTTATCATTTTAGGGAAACTGAAATATATACTCGTCTGTTTTCTGAATATATGCTGACATTCATGGTTGAACGACCAATGAAAATTTGTATAGCAAACTAAATCCGTAATATATATATATATATCAAGCTTTTAAAGAGAAATATACTATTTATATGTACTTACAAACAAATATTAATAGCTGTATGTTACATTGATTTCACTAATGTTTACGAGGCCGGGAGAAGGAACCAGTATTCAATGTTTTTGAACTAACAATTGTGCCGATTTCAATAAAATATTATGAATTAAAAAAAAGATAACTAGGTTTTATTGTATTTAATATTTTATTCATATTAAAAAGATTATAAAAAGAAAATTATTTTTTCTCTGAATTTAAAAAAAAAGGTTTTATTTTATACAAACTGTAAGATTATTAATTATATATATATAATCTTTGTGAAATGTACAAATTTATTTACTTTTGGAGAAACCCTATTGACGACACTTTAGTGCCATTTTGCTAATAATGTGGATTTTAATTTCTGTCATTTAATCAAGAACATTACATTATGGTGAAAGAAAATGTACTTTCTGTGAAATTTTTAATAGTAGAAATTTTTCAATATCAAAACAAATGAATTTCACATTGTGCAACTGCAAGAGGTCACATTGGCCTATATTTTACACATGAGCGACCAATTAATTTCTGTAACTCAGATGGTATTTTTTTCATGCTGCAGTAATTGGTGCGTGATATTTATATGTGTGTTAGATATTTCAATTTTCTACGCTTTTCCAATTAGATTTTTACATTGTTCTAACAGTTTGTAGTACTTTTAGTTTTTCATTTTGTAGTTGATTAATTATTAGTTAAACACAATTATACTTTCAAAACACAGAGAGGGACCAGCGTGGTCATGATCGTATGGTAGGTGGATTTACAACTACCTATGCAATCAGTGTCTATCACCACTGAGTTTGAATCCCACTCAGGCGGGGTGTACTCGATGTAATATTATGCGATAAAAGTTTGGTCAGTGACTTGCGGTAGGTCGGTGGTTTTCTCTGGGTACTCCGGTTTCATCTGCCACGATATAACTGAAATATTGTTGAAAGTGTCGTTAAACACCGTAACCCTAACCCCTCAAAGCAGAGACTCAAGTATAGAAAAACAAAAAGGGGACGTGTTCAAAAATTGTAAAGCAGAAACTTCCGATATTTCTTTATCAAACAGTCGAAAGTTTCACATAACTCATCTGAAACATTTTTTTATGAAAAGATATTTAAACACTGAATTCCAGGTCCTGGCATGGGACAGGCACGAAAAGGTGACAGAGTTAAACAGGTTAATGAGATCTTAAATATCCCTTCTCAGTGATTCAGTTAGGCATCGGTCTCAGGACATTTGCCCACCTTTTTCTCAAATTGTCCTGAAGAACTTTATAAAAATTTGTTTAATTATTAAAGAATGTCCTCATGAAATTTTGATAAAACTGGCAATTGTCCTGAAGATTTCAAAGTTTAGGTGAAACACTTTAAACCTGCTATGATTAAAATGTAACAAAATGAAAACAAAAAATACCACACTGTTTGAACAATGTTGGAACAATGAATTGTGAAGACTACATACATTTTGTCAGTTAAAAATGTAACATTTTACTTTATAGAGACTATACACAGGAATGGTTAGTATTGTACAGCTAGCTCCTATTTACTCTGAACTCAAAGCTTATCTCCAAAATTATGCCATCTGTCATGCTGCTATTTGTATACATTGTTCAAGCTGAAAAAATTACATGTTGAGTTCATTCATAGAGTCCCATGTGATTGGTCAGTTCATTCATAGAGTCCCATGTGATTGGTCAGTTCATTCATAGAGTCCCATGTGATTCATGGTCAAAAGGTTGAGATGTGAAACTTCATCAGTCACTAAACTTGTGGGTTCGAATCCCACTCAAGTTTGTCAGTGACTTGCGACAGGTTGGTGGTTTTCTTCTGGGACTCCGGTTTCTTCACCAATAAAACTTACCACCACGATATAACTGAAATATTGATGAAAGTGGTGTTTAACACCATAACCCCAATCCTGAAACATACCATCTATGTCATGTAATAGCTAGTTTGCTAGTCTCAAGTTTAGTGGAGTAAAACCCAAAGACTATAAAATTGGTTTCTGCAGCTTCTGCTTAACATTAAACATAATACATTGTTATTGTTTAGCATCAAATGATTATCAATTTTTTATTGCTGCTTCATTTGTTATTGATTGATTGGTGTTTAAGCAGTATTTCAGCAATATCGGGACGTGAACAAATTTTACTGCTTTATTCGTAAAAAATACCATGCTCCTTGTTTTTAAACATTTAATTGATATTATTCGAAGGTTGGACTGATTATTAATTATTTAGTCTAGCCTGGTTCTTTTCCCTTTTCATGTTTCCCTAATAATGTACATCCTTATTGTTTTCAAATTGTAATTTATTCTTTTGACTTTTGTACTCTGCATGTTCTTACAAAATATATACATGTAGTTAAAATTGTAAATCAAAGAAGACTTGAATTTGTTTTACTTGTGGCTTATCTATTCTGTCCTTTATTGTGTTAGGGATATCAATTTTGTCACAGGCGCTCATGGCACGGACCACCCCCCTTTTTCTAACTTTCTGTTTACAAATTTATTTTCAATACTAATAATAGTATCTAATAGGGTCGACACATGCAATTTGATGTTAACATAAGATTGTATGAATATTGACACGAACAAGTTAAAATAAGGAAAAAGAGATGAAATAATAAAGAAACAAAATTTTTTTATTGAAAATAAATTTGTAAACAGAAAGTTAGAAAAAAGGGGGTGGTCTGTGCCACGAGCGCCTGTGTATTTTGTCTCTGTTTATGCAATTTTCTTTTTGGATCTTGGAGAAACTGTTCTGATGTTTTGGGTATTTTTTGTTTTTGATTTTTTTCTCTCACAATATTGAAATATGTTAAAACAATTTAAAGTAAGTGTTTTATGGTAAAATGCCCTTGCAACATCTGATGAAAAATACTGTCAAACTTATATTAAAATGGCACTCAAGGGAACCTGAAAATGTGCCTTTTATGAGCAGTTGCTCTTTATATAAAGGTTAAAAATATATGCACTATTCATTAATGAGAAAAATGAGGCTGCCCTTTATAGACAGTGATTTGTTATATAGAGGTGCCCTTTATAGACAGTGATTTGTTATATAGATGTGTCCTTTATAGACAGTGATTTGTTATATAGAGGTGTCCTTTATAGACAGTGATTTGTTATATAGAGGTGCCCTTTTAGGCAGGTATGACTGTAACTTATAATAAATAGTCCTTTGTGCTGGATTGCAAGTTAAAATATTCCTATTACAGTCAAACCTGTCTGGGAACATTGAAGTATGGTCACATAAGTCAGATGTTGGTAAAGACAGGTTTAAGTTACAGTCATGCCTGCCATAAAGAGCACCTATATATAGTAAAGCACTGTCTATAAAGGGCAGTCTCATTTACCCCATTAATAAATAGTGCATATAATTTTAATCTGTATATTAAAATCAATTGCTCATAAAGGCCACATTTTAAAGTGGCCTTTGAATACAGGTTTGATTGTATGTGAAGTTCACAATGAAGGCAAATTAAAATTAAGGTCACATAATACAAGGTATTCTTAATAGAGGTGGTCACTTTAACAGGTTTGACTTATATCCAGGGGTGGATCCAGAGGCATGCCCCCCCCCCTCCCCCTAAAATTGGAAAAAATATGATTTTTTTGCGTAAAATCGTGATTTTTCATACGAAATACCCCAAAAAATTTCGCACCTCCCTCCACTCGGTGCAATTGTTTTAGGTACACCCCCCCCTAACTTGAAATCCTGGATCCGCCCCTGATATCCTCACAATCAAGCTTCTACCCATGACTGTGCTAGTGCTAACATCTTCCCTTCATGCAGGGCTTTCAATATTTTTCAAGTGTACCAGTACTACACTATTTACTGGTGGTTCTTGTTCTTAAAATTTGAACAATTTTCATGAATATTTTATGCAACACTCTTTAAAATTATGAGGTATCAATTATCATTTTAAGTGGGTACCGCCCCTTACAGAAAGACCTGTTCTTGCTAACTGATGTATTTTATTTGTAGATTTGTTCTTGTCATGAATATTTCTCTCTGGATGTTAAGCAACAATCAGTCCATTTATCTTGTAATTCCTTCTTAAAAAATTGTGTTGTCATCATTATCGGAACCGCCTCAATGATGTAATTGTTCGTCTACTTACCATGATTGTGTTAGATTGTAGATTCAAAGCCCCGTTGTTGGTCAAACCAAAGAAAGACTTTAGAATATTCACTGATTCTCTGTTAAGCACACAGCATTAAAGAGTAGAGAGAGAAAAGAATTGATGGCTTGTAATTAGGATAAGCTGCATCAGAGATGTAGTAGTTAACGTGTACGCCTCGAGTGCAGTAGATCGTTGGTTCGAGACCTGATCTGGTCAAACCAGACTTTAAAAAATTTTTTTTTTGCTTCTCTTCTATTCACAAGACTCAATTTCCTCCACTAATAAAACTGACTGCCACGATATATCTGAAATATTGTTGAAAGTCAGACGTAAAGCACTTTAACCCTGAACCTAACCTTAACCCCTAAGGTGTAAAGCACTTTAACCCCTGAACCTAACCTTAACCCCTAAGGTGTAAAGCACTTTAAACCTGAACCTAACCCTAACCCCTAAGGTGTAAAGCACTTTAACCCTGAACCTAACCTTAACCCCTAAGGTGTAAAGCACTTTAACCCCTGAACCTAACCTTAACCCCTAAGGTGTAAAGCACTTTAACCCCTGAACCTAACCTTAACCCCTAACCAGAATCATCCCTGTATCTGTATTTTTTGGTAATATTATGTATTTCTATTTCTACTTCCAGAGTGGATTTTGTACAAATGTAAACAATAAACCTCTGCAGACATTGTATGGCCATGAAGGAGAGGTAACTGCTGTCTATATATCAACAGAACAAGATATGGTGGCTTCTGCTGCCAGGGTAGGTAACTCTGTTTAATCAGTAATGGTGGCTTCTGCTGCCAGGGTAGGTAACTCTGTTTTAATTAGTAATGTTGACTTCTGCTGCCAGGGTAGATAACTCTGTTTAATTAGTCATTTCTACATTAGGACACACACTTTATCAGTTATAAAAGAGAAAAAAATAGATCGTAAATTCACATTCATGTTTTCGTTTTTTGCTTAAGAAATTTGTATTAAATTTACATGAAATGGATATTATTGAAAATATGAGAGTTTCTGCGGGTACTCAGGGTTCCTCTCTGGTTTCCTCCACCAATAAAACTGACTGCCACAATATAGCTGAAATATTGCTGAAAGTGGCATTAAACACCATAACCCTACCCTATTATTTCTCAATTTAAATCTGCTCTTTAAATATAAGTGATATCTACATTTTAGTTGAGTCTGTTAACCTGAATCCTTGACTTATTTGAAATAATATGAAACAGGCACGGCCATGAATGCTCACGAATCTGAAAATTATCTGGCAATTTCACGCTCATCCAGTGCATCAAAAAGTGTCAAGATTTTTTGGGCCGAGATATATCGGGGACAACTTTTTTTTAGGGACGAATCTAGTCTCATTCAATCGAACTGTCGTTCCTTACGAAATCTAAAAAGTTATCTTCCGCGTAGAAACAAAAATTCTTGTCAGTATGTCAGAAGAGATTTAATAAATTGAAAAATATCAATATAAGTAAAACAAGCTAACAAAATGACTTTTATTACACACAGGTTCCGGGTTTCAGTGGTGTCGTACGTTCAAGACTTCAGGATCACATTTGTGCTTTATGTTAAGAAGATCTTCATTAGTGGAGTGTGTTAGTGTGTTACACGGAACGTGTTTACAAAGCGTCAATTTTTTTTTTATTCAACAGTACGATATATGTGCAGCCATATTTGTCAAAAAATCCTAAGTACACATTTAATACCATAAAGAGCTCGCTGACGCTCGCATGTAAATAGTAGGTCCCCTTGACTTCCGACACATGTTTGCACTTTAAATATTATAAGAATAACAAATAAATAGAAATTCTATGTAACATTTTAGGATGGTACAGTGATTTTACACAGCGTTAGAAGAGGTCAGTATGTGAGGACGCTACACCCTCCCTGTGCTATGGGATATACCTTACATATCCCTCTACTAGCTGTTGATGAGATGGGTAGAATTATCCTGTACTGTCATGAGAAATTCCCTATAGACCCTAAGGTTAGTTTTTAGAAGTGTGCTTTAATAGTATGATAAGATAGGAACACTTTAGACAAACATAGCAAAACAACTTATACTTTAAATTCTGTTCAAACATCGCAGTGTAAATTTTTTATTTCACTAGGCCATAAGTTGTATGGCTGTTTTCAGACACACAATTTGAGAAGTAGGTAGGTAGGCAGGTAATTTTTTTATTTCACTAGGCCATAAGTTGTATGGCTGTTTTCAGACACACAATTTGAGAAGTGGGTTGATAGGCAGGTAATTTTTTTATTTCACTAGGCCATAAGTTGTATGGCTGTTTTCAGACACACAATTTGAGAAGTGAGTAGGTAGGCAGGTAATTTTTTTATTAGTTCACCTGGACCAAAGGTCCAGGTGAACTATTGCCATCACTTGGCGTCCGTCGTCTGTCGTCTGTCGTCTGTAAACTTTTCACATTTCAAGCTTCTTCTCCGAAACCACTTGGCCGATTGGAACCGAACTTAGCAGGAATGTTCCTTGGATGGTCCTCTACAAAGTTACTGTTTTTCGTTCCAGTCGGATATTCAATATGGCTGCCAGGGCCAATAATATGCTCTGATTGGCTGAAATTTCAAAGATCTTCTTCTCCGAAACTAATGAACTGACTGAACCCAAACTGTAAAGGAATGATCATTGGAATGTCCTTTACCAAGTTACTGTTTTTTATGCCGATCGGAAATCCAAGATGGCCGCCATCGCAGGACATAGATTAACATTGGACCCTATGGGAAAATGTTCAAATGCCTTCTTCTCAGAAACTACAAATATGATTAAAGCCAAACTGTACATGAATGTTCATTGGATGGTCCTCTACAATCTTAAGGTTTTTTGTTCCGATATGAAATTCAAAATGGCGGCTACGGCAGGACTTAGTTTAACATTGGACCCTATGGGAAAAATGTTTCAAAATGCTTCTTCTCTGAAACCACTTGGACAGTTGAAACCAAACTGCCCAGGAATGATCATTGGAAGGTCCTCTACAAATTTTATGTTTTTTATGCCGATCGGAAATCCAAGATGGCCACCACCGCAGTACATAGATTAACATTGGACCCTATGGGAAAATGTTCAAATGCCTTCTTCTCAGAAACTACAAATATTATTAAAGCCAAACTGTACATGAATGTTCATTGGATGGTCCTCTACAATCTTAAGGTTTTTTGTTCCGATATGAAATTCAAAATGGCGGCTACGGCAGGACTTAGTTTAACATTGGACCCTATGGGAAAAATGTTTCAAAATGCTTCTTCTCTGAAACCACTTGGACAGTTGAAACCAAACTGCCCAGGAATGATCATTGGAAGGTCCTCTACAAATTTTTTGTTTTTTATGCCGATCGGAAATCCAAGATGGCCGCCACCGCAGGACATAGATTAACATTGGACCCTATGGGAAAATATTCAAATGCCTTCTACTCAGAAACTACAAATATGATTAAAGCCAAACTGTACATGAATGTTCATTAGATGGTCCTCTACAAACTTTACGTTTTTTGTTCCGGTATGAAATTCAAAATGGCGGCTACGGCAGGACTTAGTTTAACATTGAACCCTATGGGAAAAATGTTTCAAAACGCTTCTTCTCTGAAACCACTTGGATAATTGAAACCAAACTGCCTAGGAATGATCATTGGAAGGTCCTCTAGAAATTTTTTGTTTTTTATGCCGGTCGGAAATCCAAGATGGCCGCCACCGCAGTACATAGATTAACATTGGACCCTATGGGAAAATATTCAAATGCCTTCTTCTCAGAAACTACAAATATGATTAAAGCCAAACTGTACATGAATGTTCATTGGATGGTCCTCTACAATCTTAAGGTTTTTTGTTCCGATATGAAATTCAAAATGGCGGCTACGGCAGAACTTAGTTTAACATTGGACCCTATGGGAAAAATGTTTCAAAATGCTTCTTCTCTGAAACCACTTGGACAGTTGAAACCAAACTGCCCAGGAATGATCATTGGAAGGTCCTCTACAAATTTTCCGTTTTTTATGCCGGTCAGAAATCCAAGATGGCCGCCACCGCAGGACATAGATTAACATTGGACCCTATGGGAAAATATTCAAATGCCTTCTACTCAGAAACTACAAATATGATTAAAGCCAAACTGTACATGAATGTTCATTAGATGGTCCTCTACAAACTTTACGTTTTTTGTTCTAGTATGAAATTCAAAATGGTGGCTACGGCAGGACTTAGTTTAACATTGGACCCTATGGGAAAAATGTTTCAAAATGCTTCTTCTCTGAAACCACTTGGACAGTTGAAACCAAACTGCCCAGGAATGATCATTGGAAGGTCCTCTACAAATTTTCTGTTTTTTTATGCCGGTCGGAAATCCAAGATGGCCACCACCGCAGTACATAGATTAACATTGGACCCTATGGGAAAATATTCAAATGCCTTCTACTCAGAAACTACAAATATGATTAAAGCCAAACTGTACATGAATGTTCATTAGATGGTCCTCTACAAACTTTACGTTTTTTGTTCTAGTATGAAATTCAAAATGGTGGCTACGGCAGGACTTAGTTTAACATTGGACCCTATGGGAAAAATGTTTCAAAATGCTTCTTCTCTGAAACCACTTGGACAGTTGAAACCAAACTGCCCAGGAATGATCATTGGAAGGTCCTCTACAAATTTTTTGTTTTTTATGCCGGTCGGAAATCCAAGATGGCCGCCACCGCAGTACATAGATTAACATTGGACCCTATGGGAAAATATTCAAATGCCTTCTACTCAGAAACTACAAATATGATTAAAGCCAAACTGTACATGAATGTTCATTAGATGGTCCTCTACAAACTTTACGTTTTTTGTTCCGATATGAAATTCAAAATGGCGGCTACAGCAGGACTTAGTTTAACATTGGACCCTATGGGAAAAATGTTTCAAAACGCTTCTTCTCTGAAACCACTTGGATAATTGAAACCAAACTGCCTAGGAATGATCATTGGAAGGTCCTCTACAAATTTTTTGTTTTTTATGCCAATCGGAAATCCAAGATGGCCACCACCGCAATACATAGATTAACATTGGACCCTATGGGAAAATGTTCAAATGCCTTCTTCTCAGAAACTACAAATATGATTAAAGCCAAACTGTACATGAATGTTCATTGGATGGTCCTCTACAATCTTAAGGTTTTTTGTTCCGATATGAAATTCAAAATGGCGGCTACGGCAGGACTTAGTTTAACATTGGACCCTATGGGAAAAATGTTTCAAAATGCTTCTTCTCTGAAACCACTTGGACAGTTGAAACCAAACTGCCCAGGAATGATCATTGGAAGGTCCTCTACAAATTTTCTGTTTTTTTATGCCGGTCGGAAATCCAAGATGGCCACCACCGCAGTACATAGATTAACATTGGACCCTATGGGAAAATATTCAAATGCCTTCTACTCAGAAACTACAAATATGATTAAAGCCAAACTGTACATGAATGTTCATTAGATGGTCCTCTACAAACTTTACGTTTTTTGTTCTGGTATGAAATTCAAAATGGCGGCTACAGCAGGACTTAGTTTAACATTGGACCCTATGGGAAAAATGTTTCAAAACGCTTCTTCTCTGAAACCACTTGGATAATTGAAACCAAACTGCCTAGGAATGATCATTGGAAGGTCCTCTACAAATTTTCTGTTTTTTATGCCAATCGGAAATCCAAGATGGCCACCACCGCAATACATAGATTAACATTGGACCCTATGGGAAAATGTTCAAATGCCTTCTTCTCAGAAACTACAAATATGATTAAAGCCAAACTGTACATGAATGTTCATTGGATGGTCCTCTACAATCTTAAGGTTTTTTGTTCCGATATGAAATTCAAAATGGCGGCTACGACAGGACTTAGTTTAACATTGGACCCTATGGGAAAAATGTTTCAAAATGCTTCTTCTCTGAAACCACTTGGACAGTTGAAACCAAACTGCCCAGGAATGATCATTGGAAGGTCCTCTACAAATTTTCTGTTTTTTTATGCCGGTCGGAAATCCAAGATGGCCGCCACCGCAGGACCGATTAACATTGGACCCTATGGGAAAATATTCAAATGCCTTCTACTCAGAAACTACAAATATGATTAAAGCCAAACTGTACATGAATGTTCATTAGATGGTCCTCTACAAACTTTACGTTTTTTGTTCTGGTATGAAATTCAAAATGGCGGCTACGGCAGGACTTAGTTTAACATTGGACCCTATGGGAAAAATGTTTCAAAACGCTTCTTCTCTGAAACCACTTGGATAATTGAACCAAACTGCCTAGGAATGATCATTGGAAGGTCCTCTACAAATTTTATGTTTTTTATGCCGATCGGAAATCCAAGATGGCCACCACCGCAATACATAGATTAACATTGGACCCTATGGGAAAATGTTCAAATGCCTTCTACTCAGAAACTACAAATATTATTAAAGCCAAACTGTACATGAATGTTCATTAGATGGTCCTCTACAAACTTTACGTTTTTTGTTCTGGTATGAAATTCAGAATGGCGGCTACGGCAGGACTTAGTTTAACATTGGACCCTATGGGAAAAATGTTTCAAAATGCTTCTTCTCTGAAACCACTTGGACAGTTGAAACCAAACTGCCCAGGAATGATCATTGGAAGGTTCTCTACAAATTTTCTGTTTTTTATGCCGGTCGGAAATCCAAGATGGCCACCACCGCAGGACATAGATTAACATTGGACCCTATGGGAAAATATTCAAATGCCTTCTTCTCAGAAACTACAAATATGATTAAAGCCAAACTGTACAGGAATGTTCATTGGATGGTCCTCTACAAACTTTACGTTTTTTGTTCCGATATGAAATTCAAAATGGCGGCTACGGCAGGACTTAGTTTAACATTGGACCCTATGGGAAAAATGTTTCAAAACGCTTCTTCTCTGAAACCACTTGGACAATTGAATCCAAACTGCCCAGGAATGATCATTGGAAGGTCCTCTACAAAGTTTATGTTTTTTTATGCAGATCGAAAATTCAAGATGGCCACCACCGCAGGACATAGATTAACATTAGACCCTATGGGAAAATGTTCAAATGCCTTCTTCTCAGAAACTACAAATATAATTAAAGCCAAACTGTCCATATGTGTGTACATTGGATGGTCCTCTACAAACTTTACGTTTTTTGTTCCGATATGAAATTCAAAATGGCGGCTACGGCAGGACTTAGTTTAACATTGGACCCTATGGGAAAAATGTTTCAAAATGCTTCTTCTCTGAAACCACTTGGACAGTTGAAACCAAACTGCCCAGGAATGATCATTGGAAGGTCCTGTTTTTTATGCCGATCGGAAATCCAAGATGGCTGCCACCACAGGTCATAGTATTAACACAGAACCATATGGGGAAAATACAGAAATATATTCTTCTCTGAAGCTATTGCACTGATTGAACCTAAACTGTGCATCAATCATTGGAAGGTCCTTTACAAACTTTGTGTTTTTTATGTTGATCGTAATTCCAAGATGACGCAGGACATAGTTTTTACATAGGACCAATTGGTTTTTTTTATTACCAGGTGAACGATACAGGCTCTTGAGAGCCTCTGGTTTCACTAGGCCATAAGTTGTATGGCTGTTTTCAAACACACAATTTGAGAAGTGGGTAGGTAGGTAATTAGTTCACCTGGACCAAAGGTCCATGTGAACTATTGCCATCACTTGGCGTCTGTCGTCTGTTGTCTGTCATCTGTAAACTTTTCACATTTCAAGCTTTTTCTCCGAAACCACTGGGCCGATTGGAACCAAACTTAGCAGGAATGTTCCTTGGATGGTCCTCTACAAATTTACTGTTTTTCGTTCCAGTCGGATATTCAATATGGCTGCCAGGGCCAATAATATGCTCTGATTGGCTGAAATTTCAAAAATCTTCTTCTCTGAAACTAATGAACTGACTGAACCCAAACTGTAAATGAATGATCATTGGAATGTCCTTTACCAAGTTACTGTTTTTTATGCCGATCGGAAATCCAAGATGGCCACCATCGCAGGACATAGATTAACATTGGACCCTATGGGAAAATGTTCAAATGCCTTCTTCTCAGAAACTACAAATATGATTAAAGCCAAACTGTACATGAATGTTCATTGGATGGTCCTCTTCAATCTTAAGGTTTTTGTTCCGATATGAAATTCAAAATAGCAGCTATGGCAGGACTTAGTTTAACATTGAACCCTATGGGAAAAATGTTTCAAAATGCTTCTTCTCTGAAACCACTTAAACAGTTGAAACCAAACTGCCCAGGAATGATCATTGGAAGGTCCTCTACAAAGTTTCTGTTTTTTATGCCGATCGGAAATCCAAGATGGCCGCCACCGCAGGACATAGATTAACATTGGACCCTATGGGAAAATATTCAAATGCCTTCTTCTCAGAAACTACAAATATGATTAAAGCCAAACTGTACATGAATGTTCATTGGATGGTCCTCTACAAACTTTACATTTTTTGTTCCGATATGAAATTCAAAATGGTGGCTACGGCAGGACTTAGTTTAACATTGGACCCTACGGGGAAAATGTTTCAAAACGCTTCTTCTCTGAAACCACTTGGACAGTTGAAACCAAACTGCTCAGGAATGATCATTAGAAGGTCCTCTACAAATTTTATGTTTTTTATGCCGATCGAAAATCCAAGATGGCCGCCACCGCAATACATAGATTAACATTGGACCCTATGGGAAAATGTTCAAATGCCTTCTTCTCAAAAACTACAAATATGATTAAAGCCAAACTGTACATGAATGTTCATTGGATGGTCCTCTACAAACTTTACGTTTTTTGTTCCGATATGAAATTCAAAATGGCGGCTACGGCAGGACTTAGTTTAACATTGGACCCTATGGGGAAAATGTTTCAAAACGCTTCTTCTCTGAAACCACTAGGACAGTTGAAACCAAACTGCTCAGGAATGATCATTGGAAGGTCCTCTACAAATTTTTTGTTTTTTATGCCGATCGGAAATCCAAGATGGCCGCCACCGCAATACATAGATTAACATTGGACCCTATGGGAAAATATTCAAATGCCTTCTTCTCAAAAACTACATATATGATTAAAGCCAAACTGTACATGAATGTTCATTGGATGGTCCTCTACAAACTTTACTTTTTTTGTTCCGATATGAAATTCAAAATGGCGGCTACGGCAGGACTTAGTTTAACATTGGACCCTATGGGGAAAATGTTTCAAAACGCTTCTTCTCTGAAACCACTTGGACAATTGAAACCAAACTGCCCAGGAATGATCATTGGAAGGTCCTCTACAAAGTTTCTGTTTTTTATGCCGATCGAAAATCCAAGATGGCCGCCACCGCAATACATAGATTAACATTGGACCCTATGGGAAAATGTTCAAATGCCTTCTTCTCAAAAACTACAAATATGATTAAAGCCAAACTGTACATGAATGTTCATTGGATGGTCCTCTACAAATGTTACGTTTTTTGTTCCGATATGAAATTCAAAATGGCGGCTACGGCAGGACTTAGTTTAACATTGGACCCTATGGGGAAAATGTTTCAAAACGCTTCTTCTCTGAAACCACTAGGACAGTTGAAACCAAACTGCTCAGGAATGATCATTGGAAGGTCCTCTACAAATTTTATGTTTTTTATGCCGATCGGAAATCCAAGATGGCCGCCACCGCAATACATAGATTAACATTGGACCCTATGGGAAAATATTCAAATGCCTTCTTCTCAAAAACTACAAATATGATTAAAGCCAAACTGTACATGAATGTTCATTGGATGGTCCTCTACAAACTTTACGTTTTTTGTTCCGATATGAAATTCAAAATGGCGGCTACGGCAGGACTTAGTTTAACATTGGACCCTATGGGGAAAATGTTTCAAAACGCTTCTTCTCTGAAACCACTTGGACAATTGAAACCAAACTGCCCAGGAATGATCATTGGAAGGTCCTCTACAAAGTTTCTGTTTTTTTATGCCGATCGAAAATTCAAGATGGCCACCACCGCAGGACATAGATTAACATTGGACCCTATGGGAAAATGTTCAAATGCCTTCTTCTCAGAAACTACAAATATAATTATAGCCAAACTGTACATGAATGTTCATTGGATGGTCCTCTACAAACTTTACGTTTTTTGTTCCGATATGAAATTCAAAATGGCGGCTACGGCAGGACTTAGTTTAACATTGGACCCAATGGGAAAAATGTTTCAAAACGCTTCTTCTCTGAAACCACTTGGATAATTGAAACCAAACTTCTCAGGAATGATCATTGGAAGGTCCTCTACAAGGTGTGTGTTTTTTATGCCGATCGAAAATCCAAGATGGCCACCACCGCAGGACATAGATTAACATTGGACCCTATGGGAAAATGTTCAAATGCCTTCTTCTCAGAAACTACGAATATGATTAAAGCCAAACTGTACATGAATGTTCATTGGATGGTCCTCTACAAACTTTACGTTTTTTGTTCCGATATGAAATTCAAAATGGCGGCTACGGCAGGACTTAGTTTAACATTGGACCCTATGGGAAAAATGTTTCAAAACGCTTCTTCTCTGAAACCACTTGGACAGTTGAAACCAAACTGCCCAGGAATGATCATTGGAAGGTCCTCTGTTTTTTATGCCGATTGGAAATCCAAGATGGCTGCCACCACAGGTCATAGTATTAACACAGGACCATATGGGGAAAATACAGAAATATATTCTTCTCTGAAACTATTGCACTGATTGAACTTAAACTGTGCATCAATCATTGGAAGGTCCTTTACAAACTTTGTGTTTTTTATGTTGATCGTAATTCCAAGATGACTACCACTGCAGGACATAGTTTTTACATAGGACCAATTGTTTTTTTATATATCCAGGTGAACGATACAGGCTCTTGAGAGCCTCTGGTTTTTTTCATCTTCAAAATTTCAAAAAGATCATGGTTTTATATGAAAAAAATAGTTAAATATGTGTGGAAAGACCTGTTACTGTATGTAAGAACATTTTAACATTGAAAGAAAAACAGATTTAGGCTTGTTTGTTTTCTGTTGCTTCGACACTGACATGGTTTATTAGATATATTTATTACAATGTACTGAAATTTACAGTTTCTACATAATGTAATTATTAATAATTACATTACTTCCGTTTTTCATTGAAATGTTACAATATGATTGGTTATGAAGTGGTCACATGATTATAAAAGAGATGTTTCCCATCCCAATGAAACTCAAATCCAAACTTACACGTGCCTCCATGACGACGTCAGATGTAAACAATCAATGGCGTAGTAATTTCCAACAGCAAATAATCTAACACAAATAAAATTCACAACGAAAAATTCAACTATATTAAATTTTGGTGTGATTTAAATATAATGTAGTTCGGTCAACGCTTTCATACCCCAATGAAACTTCAAAAGAATGCATTCAATTCTTAAATAAAACTAAGTTTCTCCTCCCTCAGGCATAGGTGGCCTTAGCCGATTTAGGCCATCTTAATTAGGCCCTTTGGTTTTATTGCTCGCAAAACTTTAAATTATTTGCCTTTCCAATCTTTCGATTTTGAGCATACCTGAAATTCCAGAAATGTGTCGTGCACACTAAATTTGATATCTACGTTTTTATTCCAGGATCAAGGCGGTCTATAAAAATATTGTCACATGATCTCATCATCTATTCTTTTTTTTCAGGAGAGATTTTCATTGCATTTGTACTCCATAAATGGTAAACACTTGTTTACTGAGAAACTAGACAATGGACTTGGTCACATGATTATCAAAGGTGATCATGTAATCACAGGAGATGTCACAGGACAAGTCAAAATGATGGAGATTTTTGGGTAAGTTAATCTGGTTGTATTTGTCAGGTTTAATCAGTCTATTGGTTCAAGCTGGACTCCAGAAGTTGGTTCCTGGATAAATAGATTTGACTGCCACTGAAGAAGTATGGAGAGTTTGGGTAGAAACAAAAAAAAATTAGTCTTTTCTAGCAGCTACAATGCCTTTTTTCCCCCCTTGAAATTTACATAAAAGGTTTTAGAGCAAGTCTGGCACTCTCCATTCACATTCACCCCCCAATTGAGAGCCCCCCCATGCAAATTGGGGACAGGCTAGCGATTGTTTGATGAAGAGCAGCTTTAAAAGTGCTATTTCTTAATTTCTTGATCAACAGCTAATTAGATTTTCTATCATGTTGACTTATACTTGTATTTTTACCTGAATAAATTAATAAATTGTAAAGGAGATTTACTGTATCTTCTTCACAATAAAAATGATTTTTATAAAATTGAGGGGCCACAGTGGTCTTGATTGTATGGTAGTTGGATATAAAACTACCTGTAAAGTTGTGAGGTCGAATCCCGCACATAGTGAGGTATACTCGATACAACATTATGGGATAAACTTTTCAGTAACTTGTGGCAGGTCAGTGGTTTTCTCCAGGTACTCCGGTTTCCTCCACCAATAAAACTGACCGCCAGGATATAGCTGAAATATTGTTTAAAGTGGCATTAAACACCATTACCACTATCTAAGACTGAGTCAGTATTTGGTAGTACATGTAGTAAAATGTTGAAATAATTAATTGTTTTTTCTCTCTCAGATTAAGAACAGTAAATGTGTTCCCACTTCATGTGCCTATCCAGTGTTTATCTGTAACCAATAGCAACAGTCACATCCTGGCTGGAATAAAAGATGGCAAGCTGATCATTATAGGAGTAAAGAACAGAACGGATGGTCGATGATATCAGAGAAATAATTGGGTAGAATCATGTAAAAAAAGCTAAACGGATAGTTGATGATAGAGAAAAATATAGGGTAGCATAATGTCAAAAAAATTCTTTTGAAATCCTTGAATGTAAAAAAAAATGGGTATTTTTGGTTTCACAGATTTAACTATTACTGTATAAGATCTGTGTTATGATATTATATGTGCCTTGCTAAAGATGTTGATATACAATGTATATTATGTGTAAAAAGAAAACAATGTTTTTGTCATGTACATAGCTATTGTATAGACCAATAAGTTATTTATTTATATATTCAAAAGTGCTTTTAATTGTATTTAATCTAATATGTTGTTCTAGTTAGTTCAAACAAAGATGAGATTAGTTAAATTAAGATTGTCAAATGGTGTTAAACTTATCCATAACCTTAACCCTCAGATGTTTACCTTTTTATGCCAGTCTCACTTGGCATAAAGATAAGTGGGCAATTTTAAGTTAGTATATAATCGATAAAGCAGAAACTCAAAATAAGAAAAATTCAACATTTCATGGGAATTATAGAAAAAAATAATGTGTACAAGGTCAATAAGTAAAAAATTGTATGTTAACCCCTAAGCGACCTGCCAGAAAGAAAAAAAATTCTCAAGAACAAATATTCTTTTGATTATCTCTGGTTCTGGATATTTCCATGTTCCATAGCAAGACAGTATCTTATTCCAAATTTTAATGCATTTAAAAAAAAAAAAAAATTAAATCCCCTACATACCATGTCCAACTTGGTGTTTAGCACCAACTTTAGCAGTCTTTTATTTTTTGAACTTACAAGATCGACACAATAGATTTATGGGGAAAAAATGTTTTCTAATTAATCATGTATGTAATTTGCATTTGGTAAAATTTGTATGTACAAAGGGACCGACCATTTATATTTTATGGGGAAGGTGCGATGTAATTTCACATGAGCCAGAAAAAAAATTCGTATAAAGCAAAATATTAGATTTTTTTTTTTACATCAAAAACTAGTAATTTTTCTTCAATTTTTCTTTCAGGGTAAGTTTTTTTTTTTACATCTTTCAGGTCTAGATTTTATTTATAAAATATGGCTTCATAAATGTTAAATGGTCGTTCTCTATTTGTGTTTGATATGTATTAGATATTGTAATACTTGGCATTGATTGAATGAAACATATCTGGATTATTTTTAAAATCTGTTGAATTTTATGAAATAGTCACCATGACTTTACATAATCTTAGTGTAATCTCACGACAGCAAAGTCTAAAGGGAGTATAGTCCACAGTCCTAAGGCATTTATTAATGTTTATCTGTTATTTATATAAAAAATTCCTTGGATCTTACTGAGGGATATTATCAATGTCAACGAAACTGACTTTGATACTGGTCAGCATGACGTCAAGCACTTGACAATTCCGATAAAACAATGTCAAATTTGGTAGGTCTCGACATACAGTATCACAGTTCTTCCTGTCAGACTTGTTGTGATACTAGTGATAATGTCTGTCTCGACCTTCAATACTGACATTATTCTTTATTTCTCTATTTCAGATGTAATTTATACCTTTCTTGACCTGTGTGATTTTTATACATTAGTCACACCACGATAAAGCTGAAATACTGATCAGTTGGTGTTAAACATCAATCAGTCAATCAATAGACATTAATAAACATGTGTGTGAATCTATGAATAGGTAATGCTATTAATAGATGTCATATATTTGCATAATTTAAAAGCTTTGTTTTGGTCAATACACATGGTTGTAGAAGGAAAATTTCATGACTCGAGACTCAAACATTTTTTTTTTACACCTTTAGAGAACTCAACAACAACACAGCTCAGAGACTCCAGCATTTTAAACCATCCCCTTTTTTACACTCTAGGAGATCTCTGCAATATCACTACTCGGAGACTCTCTCAAGCATTTTGACCAGTCCCTTTCTTTACACTATTGAATGCATCAACAACAACATGGCTCAGAGACTCAAGCATTTTGAACAGTCCCCCTTTTTTACGCTATTGGAGAGCTCAACAATCTTATTAATTTGTTTTCATTTTAGATTCCACTGCAAATATTTAGATTTATATATATATATATACTTTAAATACTTATTTTAACATTTAATACAATACATATTATATATGTTATAGTTTTAGTTCGTGTACGAGTGAAATTTTTGCTTAATTTTCGTTTCACCAAATTGCACAAAAATATCCCCTTTGTGGAAAGGTTTCAACCAATGTGTTCGAATTAAACCCCAATGCAAGTGATTTATAGCATACAAATCATAACATTTACCTCACGCCCTGCGATATTAGCCACATAAACCATAAACCCCATGTCAAGGTCAGTATAAATAAAATTAGGGTTTTTCATTATAATAAATCACAGAATATTTAATCAGCATTAATTACTAAGTCACGATGGAGCCTGATTCTGTTGTATTTGGGTTTGTTAAGTTATATGGTTTTAAGTGTGTATTTTATACAATTGTCAGTAGCCCCCTACAGGACTCAAATTTGTCTACCAAAATGATCACCTGGGCGACCAAATTTCGTTTTTGGCAACTAAAATTTAAATCTGGTGGCCAGCATGACCACCAGTGTAATTGAGGTTGGTGACCAGAAATTCTGGATTATTTTCCGTCCATTAATTCGATTTTAGTGATCGCCATATTGGAAATCATTTTTGCGCTTTTACCTTGTCTTTGGTTACCAATTTTTTTTTTTTTTTTTTGCTTTGGCCTCTAAAATTTTAGCTTGACCACCAGATGTTTGGGGTTGATGGCCAGCTGGCCACCAAAATTAAAATCCCAATTTGAGACCTGGGGCCTATCTCTTATAAGGTCACTCCCACTGAAGGCCACCCTCTTAATCAGTCCAGATTACAGATGTACTGAGACAGTAAACTACTACTAAATTGTCTCCCTCAAGAGGAGCCACCTCTCTGATAAGGCCACCTTTTCACTGTTAAAGAGTTGTCCTTTTAGAGGTATACTATTATATTATGTACTATATTTTTGGACTAAAAATTTGTTTGGACTATCAGTTATAGTCTGTATTTATACCATATTTTTGGACTATTAAGTATTTTTGGACTTCATGTCTTTGTAGGCTACAAAACTATGTGGACTATAGGTATACAGTCAAACCTGTTTTAAGAGGTCACCTTTGGGACAAAGAAAAAGTGGCCTTATAAGACAAGTGGGCTCTTAAAAGAGGTCCAATTTATATGTAATTTTCTACGACAGGACAAGAAGAAGGTGACCTTTAAATACAGGTGACTGCTAAATAGAGGTGACCTCTTGAGCAGGTTTGACTGTATTTAGAATATTCTCCATTGACTTATAAAAAGGCAAAAATCATTTAAAAATTGAAACTCAGCATTAATAGTTGTTTTTCACACAAGAAAAATACCTTAAGTAGTACTACGCAGCAGCATTTTTTCTCAAGAATATAATCAGTCCTCGAAATAAAAATTTGAATTTACTGGTCCAAATCAAATTCTTTAATTTATTTTATATATTTATCTAGATAAAAACTGAAAAATTTACTGTTCCGAACAAAGTTATACTGGTCTTGGGCCAGGGGACCGGTGCTCATTGTGAGGACTATATAATTCAAGATTTTTTATTTCATCCAGTTGACCAGTACAAAATATTAGTAGTTTTAAAAGTTTAAATTTCTTGTAAAAGATCGTCATTGTTCTCGACTAAAATTGAAATAGATATGATTTTACATGTATACAGGTCCTCATGAACTTAGTGACAAAACTACTATTGTTTCTATACTCATTTTCATGCATGAATTTAGTGACAAAATTATTGTAGTGTCCCCACTCGTTTTTGATAATGGTACAATTATGCATGAATTAGTGACAAAGCTATTATTATGTCCATACTCATTTTGTGTATGCTAACATTATGCAGTCATATCATGCTCTGTAAGCAGAGTGGTCTGTTTTTACAAAATATTATTAATTAACTTTGATTTATTAGCCTTTATATGATCAAATCTGTCAATGCAATATAAAAACTTTCATTGGGCCAATACGGAAAAAACCAGTCCAATACGGATATTTTCCGTATTGGCCCGATTCCAGTCAGTCCAATAACAACTAGATCGGAATCCACTAGACATTTCGACAATTGCAATGAAAAATCCCGAGAGAATTGGACTGGTTAATTAATAAAGGTATCATTACGTGATGTTTTTCATATTGGCCTAGTTATAGGTCCTCGGTCTGCTGTATTGGAATTCAGCTGCGCCTCGGGCCAATACAGCAGGCCTCGGACCAGTATAACTAGGCCAATGTGAAAAACATCACGTAATAATACTATAGAATACTTTGAAACTGGTCTAAACTGACCGATGAATAAAAGAGAATCCTGTATATACCAAACTTTAAATATTTAGATAAAGTCCCAATGTTAGAATTCTTTGTTGATTTAAGAAGGAAATTTGCTTTAGACAAGTTTCATTGTAAGATTTATTTATAATTTTGCTCTTTTTTTTTTTAGTTCATGTATGTACATGTAGTACATCTACACACTATTTATAATATCAGGAAATAATTTGAGCCAAAAATATATATTTAGATTTAATATTATTATATTTAATGCAAATAACACAGCTATGGGATTGAACAAAAAGTTATCACAACTTATGGGCTTGTATATAATAACCAACAACAACACACAAAAAAAATGTATATAATATATATATATATAACCCAGACTAAAATCCTTGTAAATTGAATTTTATAATGAAAGAAAACAGTGCATAAATATTATTTAAAATAAAGGGAGTAAAAAAACTCTTTGTAAATCAATTTTTAATATGGGAGGAAAAAGTGTATTAATATTATTTAAAATATACAATGAGTAAAAAAAAATAACACTGGAAAAAAACTCTTGTAGATCGAGTTTTATTATTGAAGAAAAAAGTGTAGAAATATTATTAAAATAAAGTGAGTAAAAATAAAATATAACACAGAATAAAAAAATTCTTCGTAAATCTAATTTTACAATATATTGAAGAAAAGGTATATAGATATTTATTTTGTCATTAGTAATACTTACATGTCACAGAATTTATTTTGCACCGTACAATCCTTATATTATTATTATTTTGTATTTGTTTTGTTTTGACTAAGTAGTAAATACTATGTAGTATGTAACTTCCATTCAAAAATAAAGTTTATTGCTCATACATATATACAAATATATGTACATTGTCGGAAAATATCAAATTTATTTGTACGAGCTTTAGAAACAGGCAGAATAGCGAGCCTTAGGCGAGCTTTTCAGGCCTGTTTTGCAGCGAGTACAAATGAATTTTATATTTAACGACAATGTACGTATTTTGTGTTTATCCTGCAATGTCAAAAAAAGTCGGAAAGCTTGTCAGATTTAAACAAAAAGGACAGAAACAAGCGTCATTCCTCGCCTTTCATAAATGTTGTGAAGGGTGTCTTCTTCGTGGTCCGCGTTACATTAGTACCAGTTTCATACTTGTCTGCCCCCTCCGCTGTACATAGCTACAGTGTACCAGGAAAGTTTATTCATAGGCTGAAAAGTTTAGTCGTATAGTACGAAAAGTTTATTCGTCTAGTATGAATAAAGCATATCTGTACAGCAAATGTACTGATTGCAGGATAAATACCCATCTCCATGACAATTTTGATTTCCGTTTTCAAAACTAAAGGTGTGTACGTGTTCAAATTTTTATTTTTCCTTCAAATTCACTTCAAACTTTTTCTCTCCAGCTGTTTCAAACAAACATTTGACAGTCTAAAAACATATCCAACTCATAATCAAATATATTGGAAAGTGACTGCTTAATAGAGGTGACCGCATGGACAGGTTTTTACTGTAATAAGCATGAAATGCCAAATAAAAAACACTCAAAAAAAACAGATGCTATACAATTAAAATAATTTGCAAATGCAAATCCAGTCTATAATTATTTTATGAACTTGTGAGAACAAAAATAGATGACTGTTTGCCATTATTGTTTTCTATAGGAATATCAGAAAAAATAATTGGACAAAGATGTCTATGCTGAATGTATGGTCATTCCATAGAATACAAATAAGAGACATAAGCAATATCTGTGGTAAAATATTTGAACAATGCTTCTTTAAGATTTATGTAAATTTAATTTCAAAGTGCATAATAATTTTTATAATGATATGAAATGTTTATTCATATTCTGTGCTTAAGGTGATCAAACTTTCGAGTTTTAGTTTTTTTTTTTTAATCGTACCCAAAAATCATTCAATCAGAACACTTTTAACATTACATACAGTTTTCTGATTGGCTGGTTATTTTTCCAGTATAAGTACAGTAATATTTCTCGAAATTAAGATTCAGACCACGTTTGTGTATCTTCATGTGATTGTAAAAGGTTTTGTGCCATGATCCATGTTTATTTAATTTCAATTCTTTATTTATTTAAAGAGGATTGGCCAACAGCCGATGGCTACGAGCAGTTGTCTTCCATGTTTATAGTAAAGGTGTGTTCATATTGAGCAGTTTTCTTCCATGTTTATAGTAAAGGTGTGTTCATGTTTTAACGGGAGCTAATTACTAGATACAGTAATGTTTGTTAACTACTGGTAGTGATGTTGTATTGCTTATCTACTAGTAGCCTCTAGAGGGCTGTATGTAATCCTCATGAAATAAGTAAAGAATTAAATTAAAAAATTATCTATTGCATTTAGTAAGTCAATGGATAAACTTCATAAATTACATCAATCTTCGAAATTAGACTTTCGAATTTACTGGCCGGAAAACTTCAAAATTAGAATATTTATATAGATTCTATTGAAAAAATTTGGCAAAAGTCACTGGTCCGAATCAATTTTCACTGGCCATGGGCCACCGGACCACTGCTAAAGTCGATGACTGTTACATAGAATACACATATACAGTAGTTGGAGACATAGCGTGATATATTACTGTGGTAGACGTATCACTCTTCTTAGTGATACTGATACAGTACAGTCAGAGACTGTTTCTTAGTGATACTGATGTATCTTTTGTTCTGTTAATCTATTTACTTATTTTGGGATGTCTTTTGGGTGATAGTAAGTAACACTCTAAATGTAAAAAAAAAAATTTGACGATATTTTTAATAGAACAAAAGATATATCCAAATCACCAAGATGAGTGATATGTCTATCAGAGTGATTTATCACGCTATGTCTCAGACTACTGTATTTAGGCATTGTAAACAAATTATGTTGAAGATTATTTTTTCTGTAGCAATTTTCTTTGCTAATTTTATTTTTTATTTTATTTTGTAAAAAAACTATGATAATCAGATACATATAAAACAAGAGATTAACATGTCGTGAAATCTTACTGGTTTCTAAAGGAGTTGCCATGTCTCTTTAATAAAAATGTATATGTTGCTGTGATAGATAATGGATGAGATATCTGACTGGCTACAATTTTTTTGTTTTATGTAAAATTGGGGTAGATTCCATTCCTCAGTTTATTTCTTGGCAACCTGAACTGGGTTACACAAACCTCAATTAAATTTAAGTGTCAATTAAAACTTAATTGACACTTAAATTTACTTGGAATGTACATGAAATTAATGTACACTTAAGGTTAAATTGAGACTTGAAATTAATTGAGGTTTGTACAGCCCAGTCCAGATACTTTTAATTTAATATGCAAGACATAAAGCTTATGCATCATCAATTTCTGAGTCAATAATAGATTAAGAGGTGCAGATTTAAATGAGGGTGCACTTGGCACCCCCCAAACATTTGAAGATTTTTATTGTAATTTCTTGATAAGAAATGAAGAAAAAAAATTGTTTTTATAAAAACCTTGTATGAGAACTGTTTAAAGCCTTCTATCAACTCTTGTTTTCTATAAATAAAGTGTCGAATCCCACTCATTGCCAGGTGCACTCGATTCAACATTATGTGATAAAGTTTGTCAGTGACTAATGACAGGTCAGTGGTTTTCTCCTGGTTCTCCTGTTCACTCCACCAATAGAATTGACCGCTACGATATAACTGAAATATTGTTGAAAGTGGCGTTAAGCACCATTACCCCATAGTCTATCATTAAAGTGTGTATGAAGATGGGTATGCAAGTAACTGATAAACTCTAGGACATGAAGTTGCATATTCTGTACTTGCTCATATGTATTGAACTCACAAGGTAAGCTGTGATCGGAATGGATTCATTGTTTTATGTAAATCCAATTCCCATGTGACAGTGTCGAATAAATCCAATAAGACAGTAGTTATTACATTAATGAAAATTTTTTGCAAATTATGACACACACCAGAAATAACCCAACCCTTTATATCACCCGGTTAGTTACTAATTACTAATTAACTAATAATTTTGAAAAATAAAATGGTTTTACCTACCTACCTACCCTATTTTTTCTATGTGCCCTTTTTGGTAAATTCTATGTGTAAAGTGCCCTTTAAAAAAAAAAAATACCATGCCCCTTTTCAGTCCTAGATAAAACACTAGTATGTGGATCAGAAATATCATTTTTTAATGTAGAAAGTTTGTGATATTCAATAAGTGTGTGTGTATGATACAGAACTTCCATCTTGTCCTTAATATAATGATAGATACAGTACAGTCTGAGACATAGCATGATGAATCACTGTGATAGATGATTGATTTATTGTGTTTAATGCCACTTTCAGCAACATTTCAGCTATATCATGGCGACCAGTTTTAGTGGTGGAAGAAGCCGGAGTTCCCGGAGAGAACCACCGACCATGGGCTAGCGACTGGTAAACTTTATCACTTGTGGCTGCGAGTCGAGTGCACCCTTTTTTGTAATTTACAAATCCGGACGCGAACCCATGCCGTATTGGTGATAGGCTTGTATGAGTTGTTAAATAATCCAACTACCTAACTCATTGAGCCACCCGGGCCTTCACTGTGATAGACATATCACTCTTCTTAATGATACTGATATATCTCTTGGTCTGTTTAATTTATTTACTTATTTTGAGTAATAGTAAATAACACTTTAAATGTAAAGGAAAGTTTTAAGATATATCTAATAGACCAAAAGATATATCTAAATCACCAAGATGAGTGATATTTCTATCACAGTGATTTATCACCCTATATCTCAAACTGTACTTAGGCCATTAAGTATATATGTGTGTATCAGAGATTAAATATATCATATATAAGTGCAATATTTATCTTTTTTAATCATTTTTGTTGTTACTTTTTGTAGCCCTTTTCATCACAAATTTTTAATTAGCCTTTGTTTTCTCTTGTTTTTTTAACATTTCCTATATTTTTGTTACAATCTTTGTCGTAATCTTTGTCGTACATATATCTGTTTCAAAAGGGAAATAATTATTTATTTTTATGCAAAATATTTCTTAATAAACTAATTTTAGAGTCACATGTCATTTTATACGTGTTTTGATTGGTTTAAAAAGTTGAGGTTATTTTCATATGTACTGAATCTGAAAATAGACGTCGTTCTCAAGGCGTTGCATGCCATTGTCATCAGGCGATTTTCTTTAAATGAGGCACCTTTGGGTTATTTAAATTTATTTCCGATTATTTGCCTTATTTCGAAAAAATAAATATATTTTTCAATATCATAGCAAAAAAAGTTTGAATTAATTTATAAGTATTGATCGAAATTATTTGTTCGGTTCATTCGAAATAACCTCAATCAGGTTGTACACACCCTTGCGTAACCCGCTACGCCCTGATTGAGGTTATTTCTTCATGAACCGAACAAAAATTGCAATCAATCCTTAATTGTTTTTCTTGACTGTTGTTGTGAAAATATTGATGATTAGGTTTGTGGTGTTTAACACCACTTTCAACAATATTTAAGGTATATCGTGGCGGTCAGTTTTATTTGTGGAGGAAACTAGAGTACTCCAGAGAAAACCACTGACCTGTCGCAAGTCAATGACAAACTTGATCTCATAATGTTGTATCCAGTAAACCTTGCCATGAGTGGGATTCCAACTCACAACCTGAGTGGTGATAGGCACTGATTACACAGGTATTTGTAAATCCAACTATCATACGACCATGACAGCCCCTTGAAAATATTGATACCATATATACCACATTATATATGAGACATAAGTATATACTCATTGCCTTGAAAGGGCCCAGATGACTCAATGAGTTAGGTAGTTGCATTACCTAACAACTCGTACAAGCCTATCACCAATATGACGTGGGTTCGCACCAGGCTTTGTAAATTACAAAAAGGGTGCACTTGACTCGCAGCCGCAAGTGATAAAGTTTAACAATTGCTTACCCATGGTCAGTGGTTCTCTCCGTGTACTCCGGCTTCTTCCACCACTAAAACTGGTCGCCATGATATAGCTGAAATATTGCTGAAAGTGACTTTAAACACCAAAAAAAATCAATCATTGCCTTGAACAAGTGAAGCACGAAATGTAACTTGCCACTGACATCTCTAAATCTACAGTAATTTGCCTATAGGACACCCAGGACATCTATTCACACATCCTGACTACAGTAATTTACCTATAGGACACCCAGGACATCTATTCACACAACCTGACTACAGTAATTTGCCTATAGGACACCCAGGACATATATTCACACATCCTGACTACAGTAATTTACCTATAGGACACCCAGGATATCTATTCACACATCCTGACTACAATAATTTACCTATAGGACACCCAGGACATCTATTCACACATCCTGACTACAGTAATTTACCTATAGGACACCCAGGATATCTATTCACACATCCTGACTACAATAATTTACCAATAGGACACCCAGGACATCTATTCACACATCCTGACTTTACAGTAATTTACCTATAGGACACCCAGGACATCTATTCACACATCCTGACTTTACAGTAATTTACCTATAGGACACCCAGGACATCTATTCACACATCCTGACTTTACAGTAATTTACCTATAGGACACCCAGGACATCTATTCACACATCCTGACTACAGTAATTTACCTATAGGACACCCAGGACATCTATTCATACATCCTGACTACAGTAATTTGCCTATAGGACACCCAGGACATCTATTCACACATCCTGACTACAGTAATTTACCTATAGGACACCCAGGACATCTATTCACACATCCTGACTACAGTAATTTACCTATAGGACACCCAGGACATCTATTCACACATCCTGACTTTACAGTAATTTGCCTATAGGACACCCAGGACATCTATTCACACATCCTGACTCTACATTAATTTGCTTATAGGACACCCAGTACATCTATTCACACATCCTCACTACAGTAATTTGCCTATAGGACAACCAGGACATCTATTCACACATCCTGACTCTACAGTAATTTGCCTATAGGACACCCAGGACATCTATTCACATATCCTGACTACAGTAATTTGCCTATAGGACACCCAGGACATCTATTCACACATCCTGACTACAGTAATTTACCTATAGGACACCCAGGACATCTATTCACACAACCTGACTACAGTAATTTGCCTATAGGACACCCAGGACATATATTCACACATCCTGACTACAGTAATTTACCTATAGGACACCCAGGATATCTATTCACACATCCTGACTACAATAATTTACCTATAGGACACCCAGGACATCTATTCACACATCCTGACTACAGTAATTTACCTATAGGACACCCAGGATATCTATTCACACATCCTGACTACAATAATTTACCAATAGGACACCCAGGACATCTATTCACACATCCTGACTTTACAGTAATTTACCTATAGGACACCCAGGACATCTATTCACACATCCTGACTTTACAGTAATTTACCTATAGGACACCCAGGACATCTATTCACACATCCTGACTACAGTAATTTACCTATAGGACACCCAGGACATCTATTCATACATCCTGACTACAGTAATTTGCCTATAGGACACCCAGGACATCTATTCACACATCCTGACTACAGTAATTTACCTATAGGACACCCAGGACATCTATTCACACATCCTGACTACAGTAATTTACCTATAGGACACCCAGGACATCTATTCACACATCCTGACTTTACAGTAATTTGCCTATATGACACCCAGGACATCTATTCACACATCCTGACTCTACATTAATTTGCTTATAGGACACCCAGTACATCTATTCACACATCCTCACTACAGTAATTTGCCTATAGGACAACCAGGACATCTATTCACACATCCTGACTCTACAGTAATTTGCCTATAGGACACCCAGGACATCTATTCACATATCCTGACTACAGTAATTTGCCTATAGGACACCCAGGACATCTATTCACACATCCTGACTACAGTAATTTACCTATAGGACACCCAGGACATCTATTCATACATCCTGACTACAGTAATTTGCCTATAGGACACCCAGGACATCTATTCACACATCCTGACTACAGTAATTTACCTATAGGACACCCAGGACATCTATTCACACATCCTGACTACAGTAATTTACCTATAGGACACCCAGGACATCTATTCACACATCCTGACTTTACAGTAATTTGCCTATAGGACACCCAGGACATCTATTCACACATCCTGACTCTACATTAATTTGCTTATAGGACACCCAGTACATCTATTCACACATCCTCACTACAGTAATTTGCCTATAGGACAACCAGGACATCTATTCACACATCCTGACTCTACAGTAATTTGCCTATAGGACACCCAGGACATCTATTCACATATCCTGACTACAGTAATTTGCCTATAGGACACCCAGGACATCTATTCACACATCCTGACTACAGTAATTTGCCTATAGGACACCCAGGACATCTATTCACACATCCTGACTACAGTAATTTACCTATAGGACACCAAGGACATCTATTCACACATCCTGACTACAGTAATTTGCCTATAGGACAACCAGGACATCTATTCACACATCCTGACTACAGTAGTTTGCCTATAGGACAACCAGGACATCTATTCACACATCCTGACTACAGTAATTTGCCTATAGGACAACCAGGACATCTATTCACACATCCTGACTACAGTAATTTACCTATAGGACACCCATGACATCTATTCACACATCCTGACTACAGTAATTTACGAATATGACAACCAGGACATCTATTCACACATCCTGACTTTACAGTAATTTGCCCTTTGGACACCCAGGACATCTATTCACATATCCTGACAATGGGATCTATGGAATAATTTGACCATGATGTCTATTCACAATGATCTGTGGGGTTTATTTAGTAAATTGTCATCAACTGGAAGGTGCGCTAATTAGTACCAGATTGCCGAATACCATATTGCCGACTTTTGTTAAAAATGACAAAATTTCATCATATTATTTTTGATTTAAAAAAAAATATTGAAGATGTGTACATATTTTATTGAAAGCAGTAATTTTTCGCTCCACAAATTGTCGTTAAATAGCAAATTATTTAGAACGGATTGATGATTTCGGTAATCTAAATATGAACTAGTACACAATATCCAAGCAAGGTGATTATGGTAGATTTTAATAAATGATCGGCAATTAATTAACTCCAAACAAATTTGGGGCGTATTTACGAAACAAAAAATGTGTATTCTCTCATGTTTATGCTAGTTATTATCCACAGAGCATATGTTTTGGAATTAGTTCTTGGCATCATTCATCTTAACAGAAATCATGGTTGTCTGCAGGACTAATCCACCGTATATCCTTTTGAGCTCGAATGCTATAATCTAAACTCCCTGTTATGTCGAACCATTTCAAAAGAAATATAAATTAGAAGCATTATTCTACTTGCAATAACAATATTTTTCATATGTCGGCAATTTGGGAATCGGCTAATTGGACTCGGCAATTTGGGATTCGGCAAACTGGGAATCGGCAATTTGAGATGCTACCGTCGCATGTGCGAAGACAGAAGACGTCTACTTTTTGATCATCACAACAATTTCAGTTTTCTGTTTATTTTACTGTCTTTAAACAATCCTCAGGGGAGTAAGGTCGTTCCAATAAAATCAAACAACATATTCCTTCAATAATCAGCCTGAAATCATAAAAGATCTACTGCAGATACGTAAATTCACTGAAGTCTCCAATGTAAGCAAAGACAAATATGGCGGCAAATATGATTTGACAGCAGATAAGCAGTACGGAGAAAGTGAGTTCATCTTAGGGACCGACCATTTAACTTGGTTTTTTGGTTCGTTCAGAAATTTTTTTCCGGACAACACAAGATTTAGAATATTTATTTTTTTTGTCGCACAAAGCGCGATTTTTTTCCCCAGAATTTAACATTAGGTTATATGACAAAAACTGAATCAGATAATTTTTTTTTCCTCCACCAAAATCAGAATATTTTTTTCAGCAACATTGGGAATCAGAATATTTTTTTAGAAAAAAAACATAACCCCCCCCTCAAGTTAAATGGACGTTCCTTTATCACCACATCCTTCATCATTTACTCGAATCATGCTGAGCCTAATCATATTCCTGTCTTTGATGTCAGCTGGTCACCTTTTGAGACTTACCCAGTGTCCAGGAGAAAGAACAACTGTTGACAATTGTAAATAAAACCAACGTATCAGACGAGGGGATCACCATGGCAAATTTCAGAATATTTATACATCGCATAAATAACATGAGATTACACCTTGGAACACAAGCTATACCAACAAATCGTCCATGCTGCTAATAACCACATCAAACGACATAAATCTAAATCCAGGACCAGAATCTACAGTATTTCTCTGTGGCACCTGCGAGGAACCTGTGACATGGGAAGATAAGGCCATCATGTGTGACACCTGTAACCAGTGGTATCATACCACCTGTCAATCTGTCAACTCGCAAACCTATAACATGCTAGCTGATGACAACGCCATAGCTTGGGATTGCCGTATTTGTGACTGCACTAATTACAGCTCAGTCTGCTTTGAACTAATACTATCAACATCAAATTCATTCAGTGTCCTGTCTGATACATCACTACACAGTCCACTTCCATATGACCATATTAAACCTGTTCATGCATCCACACCAGAAAGGAAGAAGCAAAATGCAAACTCATCCAACGTACCACTCGAGATGCTAACGATAAATTTCCAGTCCATCAAATCTAAACAAGAACTAGTTAAATATTTCATTGAGAGCACAAAACCAGCTATTGTCACAGGAACCTAAACATGGATAGACCCAACAGTCACCGATAACCAAATATTCCCTCCAAACTACAAACTCTACAGGAAGGATCGCAACATGCAGGGCGGCGGAGTGCTCATAGCAATATCCAATGACATTCTAAGCACACAAGTACCTGAACTTCAAACAGACTGAGATTGTATGGGCTAAGATTAGTCTTGTTGGTAGGAAAGACATGTATATTGCCTCATACTATAACCCTAAAACATCTATTAATGAGGGTAGCCTTGACGAACTTGGTCTCAGTCTTGAAAGAGCCAACACAATGAAAAATGCCTTTATAGTGGTCGGATTTGACTTCAATCTTCTAGGTTGGAATTGGAAAACCAGAACCCTCAAACCAGATTCAACATACCAGAAAAACCACTACAAATTTGGTGACGTGCTGGATGATAATGGTCTCGTGCAACTGGTTGAAGAACCAACAAGAGGTCCAAACACACTAGACTTAGTTGTCACGAACAATCCATCACATTTCACTCGCACCCAAGTAATACCCGGGGTATCAGATCATGACATCGTCTTCAGCGAGATAGACACCAAACCATTATCCAGGAAACAAAAACCAAGACAAATCCCATTGTACAGAAAGGCTAACTGGGAAACCATGAAAGAAGAAATAACTGAAACACATAAAAAGATACAAGAACTGGAAGCCAATGGTGGAACAGTTGAAGAACTCTGGTTATTGTTCAAAACCAGGCTAAACCAAAGTGTGATAGACCACATCCCTCACAAGACTGCAAAGCAAAAGGATAGTCTTCCATGGATCACACCAAACATCCGTAAACTCATTCGTCGTCGGGACAGATTGTATAAAAAGAAGAAACAATCAGCTGATCCCAAAATTACATCAAAGTTCAAAGAAGTGAAGAGAATGATACAGAGGGAGCTCCGTAGAGAATATTGGAAATATATTGAGAGCATCGTAACATCCAAAGAAGACGAAGAAAACTAACACAGCAGCATGAAACGCTTCTGGACATACATCAAACATAAGAGATCTGAAAGCAGTGGAGTTGCACCCCTTCGTAGTGATGGAATACTACACTATCACCCAGTAGACCAAGCGAACATCCTGAATAAACAGTTCCAGTCAGGTTTCTCCACCAAAGATACATATAGTCCAGATGAGTTCAACACTCGCTGCAAGATGTGGGGCCAATATCCCCCTGCAGACGAGCTTGATATCACCGAAAATGGAGTTCTGAAATTACTTAGGGACCGACCATTTAACTTGAAGGGGGGGGGGGGGGGGGTTATGGTTTTTTGTGTCGTTCAGAAATTTCTTTCGGACAACACAAGAATTAGAATAATTATTGTTTTTGTCGCGCAAAGCACGAAATTTTTTCAAAAATTAAACATTAGGTTATATGACAATACTCTGAATCAGATTATTTTTTTTCCTCCACCAAAATCAGAATATTTTTTTCAGCAACATTGGGAATCAGAATATTTTTGTAGAAAAAAACCATACCCCCCCCCCCCCCCCCCCCAAGTTAAATGGTCGTTCCCTTACAAGCAAATATCCAAATAAAGCAGCAGGACCAGACGATATAAAACCGAAATTACTACAGGAATTAGCGACAGAGATAGCCCCTATCCATACGATCATCTTCAGGAAGTCATTTGATACAGGGGAGGTGCCATCAGACTGGAGAAATGACAACGTAAGCCCAGTCTTTAGAAAGGGAGAGAAGTATAAAGCAGAAAACTACCGGCCAATATCACTCACATGTATCTGCTGTAAGCTCCTAGAACACATAATTACCAGCCATATTATGAAACATGCTGATCGTCTCAATATTCTCTACCCACTACAACACGGTTTCCGCAGCAAAAGATCATGTGAAACCCAATTAATAGAATTTGTGGATGATATCACCAAAAACATGAGTGCAGGAAAACAGACAGACATTCTCATAATGGATTTCTCTAAAGCATTTGATAAGGTCAGCCACATTCTACTACTACACAAACTAGAACACTATGGAATCCGAGGGAACATCAACAGGTGGATCGTTAGTTTCCTATACAACCGCACACACGCAGTAGTAGTGGATGGAGAGAACTCAATACACATTGATGTAGAGTCAGGAGTACCACAAGGATCAGTACTTGGGCCGTCATTATTCCTGCTTTACATCAACGACATGCCTGTGGGAATAAAATCTACCGTCCGACTATTCGCTGATGACACAATAGCGTATCTCACCATATCATCTTACAAGGATTCTAACGACTTGCAGAACAATCTAGAAAAGCTCGCATTATGGGAAACAAAATGGAAAATGTCCTTCCATCCGGACAAATGCAATGTGCTATAAACCATCAGTAGGAAAAATAATACGATACCAACATTCTACAAATTACATGGACACACTCTCAAAACTGTGGAAAGCGCTAAATACCTAGGCTGCACATTTACATCAGATCTCCGATGGAACGACCATGTCAACAACATCTGCAATAAAGCAAATAGAACTATCGGATTTCTAAAACGCAACCTGAACATAGGTTCTACCACAGTAAAGCAAAACGCATACAAAGCATTGGTTCGTCCATTAGTAGAATACGCCAGCCCAGTTTGGGATCCTTACCATCAGACAGAGATCGATTGAATAGAAATGGTCCAAAGAAGAGCAGCAAGATATGTATGGGAACGACTATTTAGCTTGAAGCGGGGGGGTTATGGTTTTTTTTCTAAAAAAATATTCTGATTCCCAATGTTGCTGAAAAAAATATTCTGATTTTGGTGGAGGGAAAAAAAATAATCCGAAAAATTTCTGAAAGAAAACAAAAAAACATAACCCCCCCTTCAAGTTAAATGGTCGGTCCCTAAGGGTCGTTGTGGTCATGATCGTATGGTAGTTGGATTTATAACTACCTGTACAATCAGTTGCTATCACCACTAAAGTTGTGAGTTCAAATACCGTTCAGTCGAGGTGTACTCGCTACAACATTATGTGATAAAGTTCGTCAGTGACTTGCCACAGGTAGGTGGTTTTCTCTGGGTATTCCGGTTTCCTCCACCAATAAAACTGATCGCCACGATATAACTGAAATATTGTTGAAAGTGGCGTTAAACACCATAACCCCTCATCCTCTCCGTTGTATAAAGGAATCTATACTGTATAACCGTTTTATGGTTTATTAGATATATTCATATTTGAAAGTTACAATTCCTGAATAATGTAATTTTTATTAACACTAAGGTTCTTCTCAATCTAATTAAAATTCTATCTTTGATTGCTCCCGATTATGCGCGACAACAAAACCGGAGAGCAATTAAAGATCGAATTTTAATTAGATTGGATTCTCCTCCCTCAGACATAGGTGACATTAGTTAATTTTGGCTAACCTGTTTAGGTCCTTTGGTTCTCTTGCTCCCAGGAACTTTTAATGTTTTTGTTTTCCAATCTTTCGACTAGGAGTATTATTTCAGAAACATTCCGTCTCTGCGTAGTTCAAGTCATGTAAGAGTTATGTCCCTTTTTCGGTTATTCCTACATCGTACAGTTATCCCCCTTTTTGGTAAGCATTTCTATATGGTATATCGTTAGTCGTTTTGTGTTTTAGAGTTATCTTAAAAGCGTTTTTCCTTTATACAAAAAAATAGTTCTTCGCCATAACGAACAATACATATTAACATAATTTCCCAATTGAACTTATTTAGCAAAGGGACAATTCCTACTCAAAATGTAAATTTGACAATTGGCAAAATCTAAGATAATCATTTGTCCTGACTGATTAAGTAAATCTGTCGGTATGTGATAGTAATTGTTCTTGTCTGTTATAGATCTTAAGATTCCAAGTTAACTAGTGGTTTAGTGACAAAACGTAATATATATATAATACAAAGAGAAATGAAATAAATGAGCTGGCTACATGCATTTTTTTTTATAATACATCTAAGACATCCGAAAAAAAAATAAAACTGACCGCCACGATACCAGTATAGCAGAAATATTGTTGAAAGTGGCGTTAAACACAATAACACTAACCCTAAAGCGACAACTCCAGATCAACTAACAATGTGCATACCAATTGACACCTGTCTAGAAATCCTGTTCATCTATTTATCAAATATGTAATTGATAGAAAAGTCCATCCTCCGGCTTGACAATATTTATCAATTTTCTGAAGAACCCAAGAATACGAATACAGTATTGTCTGTATTGTCTGTAAAAAATGAAAATTACAAAAAAAAAGAGAAAAAAAAACCGAATACGTTACTTTTTAGCATAACATAACTCGTATTCATCTTTTTGTTGAATACATTGAAATACAACGGTAGATATCTAACTTAGTGCACACGACGAGTTTCTGTGATAACCTTCTTCAGGTACGCTTGTAGTAAAAAAAAGATTGGAAATCCAAATACTAATATAAAGATATTTTAAGGTTACACGTGCCTGAGCGATATTCTTGGGAACATATTTTGAAAAGGAAATTGAATGGAAAGGCATTAATAAAATTGGTAATTTGATGTCGGCTAAATAAAGATCATGCTATACCAAAATTTGATGTGATTCAGTTGTATTTCAACAACTTTATGAAGGGTTCTATCTCCGACATATAGAAACTTAATTTTCTGGACTGAGATGACAGTGCAAATTTGAGAGTAGGAGTTGTCACGTGACTTGTCATTTTACTGTAAGATTTTAAGCATGTCATGATATTCTGACACCACGTAGAGGAATTGTATTGTTTCAGAAAACATATAATGTGTTGGAAAGGTTAAAATACAGACGAAGTGGTCAGGTAGGATAAAGATACAGATTTAGCAGAAAAGAATGGGAGACAACTCCAACAATTACAATATACAGAAGCACTGTCTTTGTTGTTTCCTTGTGTTGTTTAGGAAAAGGCTCATCATATATGTTAAATGGTTTGAAGTGAATAGTAAATAAATAAATATGAAAGAAATATATATTAAGAGACAATAAAGAAAATTTATTAATGTAATCGTAAAACTACAATCGATATGATATAAAGAATTAAATAAATGAAATTTACATATTTTTCTGAGTATTTTGTTTTAGCAGAATCTTCCACCGAATCTATTTCACAAGTTCGTGCTTTCTTCCTCGTCGTTCAAGTCAACGTGATCCAAGCTGCGACCGAATCGAGTTTTTGTTAATCCGTAATCGTAATATCGTTTTCCAAATCGACCACCTCCTAACCAATAATCGATTCCTTTTTCAATGTCTCTTTTACCTGTCGTCTGCTCCTTAGAGGTTGGTACCGCCATTTTTCTTTTTGTTGCATCGTCTCTCATGGCAACATAGACATGATACGGCATGTGAGCTCTCAAATCAACATTTTGATTGAGATTTGAATGAAATATTTTCCCAATGTCTTGAGCTCTGCCCGAGTTATCTGATAGATTTCGCAATAGTCTTATTACGCCTCCAAATGAGTTTTTGACGTCTGTTTCGTATCTGGTTGGTAAGACGGAGGGTGTCGACATCTTGAGATGGAACAGGAGGCAAAATGTGGTGAAAAGTAATCTCCTAAATAGATAAATAAATAAAGAGAAATTATGTGAGAGTGAGTGAGTGATTGTTGCTTATCGACAACTCAGCAATTTTTAGCTATGCAATGGCGAGAACAAGTTAATTGTCAATGAGATGATGACGAGGTCCGCTTTATTGCCAGTCCAAGACGCTTAGTTGAATTTTTAGAGTGCTAGCTCACTGAAACTACAGTCCGCGGATAGACATGTCGCCCCACTCGGACACATTATCCTGATTCTAATTATTTTGGAGTAAAACACTTTTCTTACTAGTATCGTCTGGAATAACTAGTTGTAATTAAAATAATACATGATCTAATATAAAGAATTTCTGAAGTTTAAATTGTTACTTTCCTGAATAATGGTGACGTTTACCAGGGCCCAACTCACAAATCTACCCAGTTCGTCCTCTTAGTCTCATTTTAAAAATATTTGTACTATCAATATAGGGATCATTCACCGCTTCTCCCGTTTGGTGACGCCACTGTTCCATAAGTGGTTAATTGTGCGTTTGAATCACAAATACGCTTGTATCTTAACGTTAACCTAATGGCGGCAGTGAATTATAAAACTTGGATGGTGCAAACATTGAAGCTTAACTAGTACAGCGCGGGTGATATTACTTGTTAGAAGTATAGATTTAGTTGACGAGTATATGTAAAATAAAAATATTATCTTTAAGTCGCAAGAAAAGAGTTTTATTATGACCATATTAAGAAATAAAACGGACGTTTACAAGCCAAATCGGCATGTACCTTGGTGTAGCCTATACATGTTCATAAAAGGTGTACATGATGTTTGGTTACTCACACTGCAATACTGATGAACTTCATTCCAACATTTTAAAGTATACCTGAATTGCGGGAAATACTACCTTCAAGTGAACAAAATAGAATGATAAAGTCCCTGTCTCCACATACAAAATTTTGAATTAATATATCTAGGTCTCTATATTTAGGCAATTTTCAAATCTAAATCACACTCTTTATAAAATTATTTGGTACAAAATTATACAGACAATATATTCCTTCTTCGTGTAGTGTTATTAACTGTTAAAGATTCGACAACAAGCGGGTTAATCATAGCATATATTTTAGAAAGATTTTGAGCAGATGTATTATGAATGGCATAATAAATACTTAAATAAAGAAAATTCGTTGTTTCTTACTATTTTAAATTATTTTCGACAGATTTTGGTAGCATTCAAATATTTTGCACAATCAGACTGGCGGATCATCGTAAAAAACCTGGAACTGCCACACAATGTAAAACTAAAGACTCAAGTTGTCACCGACAGAGTTCCGTCCGTGCTTTAATGGGATTCGTGCTGCTCAATCTTCAGTTTTCTGTGTAGTTTTTTGTAGACCACTGTTTATCATTTTGTCCTTTTTCGTTTGGCCATTGCATTGCCTGCCCCTCTTCGATTTATGACTTCCGATAACCCCTTTTGGCCTCTACAAACTTTTCTTATCTGTTGACCTATACACGAACCGCTATGCTATCCCAATTATCAAATTTATTTCATTGTAATATATATGTAAAAATATATTGAAGATTACAATTATTTGGCATAATGAACTTTTTAATGGTAAAGGACTAAAGGCAAAGCACATGATTTTTGTAGGTTTATTCCATTTTAATGCAGGTAAAAACGTTATTGATAACTTTAGTTAGCTACCTGTTATTGAAATGAACAGTCAAACGATTTAAATTGCAATTTCAGTAATGCTACGAAAAAAATCGGGAATTTGCATAAAACCCAGCGTTCTATACAATAAAAAAAAACATAAAAAAAATGTAAACGTACACGATTTGAAACGCACGGACTACTGGGTTTGGTGTTTATCACCACTTTCAACAAATTTCAGTGAGGGTCAGTTTTATTGGTGGTGCCCGTAAAACGGAGAGTACAGAGAAAACCACGGACCTGCCACAAGTCACTGGCAAACTTTTATCACATAATGTTATATCGCCTGGGCGAGATTCGAACTCGTAACGTTAGTGGTGATAAGTACTGATTGCATAGGTAGTTGTAATTCCAGCTAACAAACGATCACCACGAAGCCCCCTTACGAACTACTGAGTTAAATATTGTACAACTAGATACATATCGGTAACTATCGTGATAGAACATTACATAATAAAAAAAATATACTTTATTTGGTATAATGATACCCTAATGAAGAATTTGTTAAATTTTGAAAATGAATTGATTGAAAATAGAAAATCGTGAATTTAATGGTAAAAAGTGGGAAGGGAGGGGATGAGAATCTAAAAAGGTTTTTTTTGTGTGGCTTAAACTAAAAATTGAAACAAAAATGAGAAAAGGAAAATATGTTTCAAAAATAAAAGCTGTGATCATCTAGGTAGGGAAGGTCAATCAAGGTTTTCCTTTCCGTAACTGGATATATCATACAGATAAAGAATATTTTTTGCTGAAATTTTTTTAAATTAATCATAAATGTGTTCCCTTTGGATTGTTAATTACAAACATAAATTTATTATTGCTATTATTATTATTTTTATTATTGGCCGTTTTTAGATTTATTTTAAATATTCTCGCCTTTAAATGATATAAAGTACCAACTATGCTACTTGAAAAGGTGTCTATACACACAGAAATTATATGTGTTCATTGTTACAAGGTTTTTTTTATTATTACTTGTTCTTTTTCTGTGTTTGTTGAAAATTGTATATTACTGCCTAAAGGTATAGATGAATTTGTTGTGTTCCTGTGTATTGTACATGTATGGTTTTGATTTTTTATAATTTTACCCAGATTTTTATTATTAGTCATAAAGGGAAAAAAAAATTTTCAGGTACAAAATGTAGCATCGAAATCTTTTTATCAGAGTAAAATACACCCTTTTTCCCTAATGCTAATGCAAAGAAATGAAATGTGATACACGTATACACCGTTAGGAATTTAATTAATAACCTAATATCCCTGTCGTACTGTAGTCAACTGTTCCAGCGCAATGGTTGTAAGTATAAGATACAGTACTATTAAAAAAAAAAGAAGCGACCTGTATTGAATATTCCGCAATACGGGTAACTTCTTTTGTTTCATAGTAGTTTATCTAACTTGTACAATAATGTTTTAATTTATAAAATAAAAAAAAGTCGTGAGAACAGTTTTGTTTGTGAACGAAATGTACAGAATTTTCCTATTCATGTTATGAGGGCATTATATATTGACGTGTCCTTGTATCGAGATTAAAACGTTCCGCTAACCACTTATGGAACAACAGCGACGTCTGTCGAAAGAAATTTGGTGAATGATCCCTATTGATTGCTTCTTATAATCGTTCGAACAATAATGACGGTTACCAGGGCTCAACATACAAAGTTACCCAGCTCGTTCTCTTATTAACTACGCTCACCAAACCAGGCGAAGTGGGCGAAATTCTCGCCCTATATCGACTGAAGTCGCTCTCCCTCGACTACAAAGCGAAATTAAAGTCGCCTTATTTCTTTTTGCAAGTCACTCTTTTCTTGCAAATAATCTTCGTTTTATGGTAAAGGTGATTGTCAAAACAATTGTAATCAATGGGAAGATACATAAGAATAAGAGGAAAAGGTTTTATTCAAGCAATAAAGAAGGTTTAATTTGGGGTACCCTTTAATTTGTTGATGCAAAAGTATCACGGCAAATTTGTACTGACGAAATTCCAGGTGAATATTAAATCCCAAATCTTAAAATATACAAACAGACGCTTCCTTTACCAAATTGGCCGTTGAATTGTGTTATATTCTAATTATTTTCACAAAACTTGAGTTATTTGTAGCTTTTTAAAAGCTAAACAATCAACATGTCTAAGTTTTAAACACGGCGATCATGGGGACGTAGGAAATCGGAGGAAGGAAACGAACATTTAGATGTCATTGACAGATTTCAAGGCAAAAATCAATAAATCTAAAATCAATAAATATAAGATCAATAATAATAATAAAACAAATACAAAACATGAATTTAGTGTTAAATATGAAAGATATAAACAAGATATTAGCAAAGATAGAAATCTATGATTGGGAAAAAAATTGTAATATCTGATCCTCTCTTATACCGCCGCCCCCCTTCTTCTAAGACAACTAAAGAATAACCAGAATCAATCGAATACAACTGGAGCACAGAATTTTAAGGAATTTAACAATACAGCTGGGTGGCTGTCTGTGTTTTTTGTGTTTTTTTTTGTAATGAATTAATCAAGTAGAGTCACCCTCAAACCACCCCTCCCCCTCCCCAGCCGATTTGAAAATAAAAAAGACAAATGCAGTCATTTGGTAATTTGGACATCCACTTTGCCAATTATAAGAATTGAAAAGCTTTTTGTGATTGGTAACTAGTTATTTTTTATCTCACAAACAAAGAAACTAGCAAAGGATGGGTGTGTGATAACTTTCCTCGACAATTTCATTTTTTTCTGGGTACCTTCCATGAAAAACATAAATTTAAATATTTTAAAAATCTGACGGTAAAAGTTTGTAAAATTTGGTGCAATGATGTCTAAATGTCTATTCTTCAGTGTGTCATCTTTTGGTGGAAATTAATTGACAGGAATTTTTTTAATCTGATTTTTAATACCAAGGTGGTCCTCAGGGCATCCCCCCTTTTTTGCAGTTTCCACTGTTTTGCACGTGATTATCTCCAAACAGGATATTCAGATATGCTAGATATTTCATATTTATTCAACAACAACACTCTCAAGTGTATTAAAGCCAAAATATTCCCTTTCAATCAGAAATAAATGTGCATATCTATTAGAATATTCTGAAACTAGTATTACCATCTGGCGTCAAGAATACCCCCAAAATTGCTATATTTAGGATGTGCTATGGAGAAAACGGCACGGTGAAATTTTTTGAAACTTTGGCGGATAATGTATTTAGACATAACTATTCCGTGATGCAAATTTAAAAAAAAATTGAATGATGGGAAAATTTTAGGATAACCCAGGTCTACTACCTTAAACAAAATTAAAAAAAAAATTGTATTCAATTTAATTTGGTAAGTTGTTTTTATTGGAAATTAAGTCTTTGGTAAATTTTCGTAACACTTTAATTGTAAGATATATGTAGCACGATTTTTAAAGTGTGAAATCTCCCAAACACCTAATACAAATTTGTGACCGTTGCCACAGTAACGGAAAATTTATTAATATAAAAAAAAGAACATATCTTCTTCTATAATTCCCAATCATAAGCAAACTGATCTTTATTGAAAACGCCTTTAATATCATGTTAATCAAAAGAGATTAACATTTTTCTAATAATAACATCTAGCGGGAATCGTATGGTAGTTGGATTTACAACTACCTGTGCAATCATTGCCTATTACCACTAAATTTGTGAGTTCGAACCACATTCATGGCAAGGTGTACTCGATACAACATTATGTGATAAAGTGTGTCAGTGACTTGCGCCAGTTTTCTCTGGTACTCCAATTTTCTCCACCAATAAAACTGACCTCCGCAATATAACTGAAATATTGTTAAAAGTGGCGTTAAACACCATAACACTAACACTAACCTTAATCCAAAACATTATGCTATACATGTACAACGCCACAACCATTGAGAAGAAGAAAAATAGAGTAAAACAAGGTACATGTACCTTAGAATTGATTTTGTTTGAAAACTTAATGTTTACTTCAACCCTCTTTTTATTAATATACTGGACAGAATAAAATGCACCGAAACAATTGAATTCTTCAAATCCTTAATATTTTAGTACATTTTACTTTATTATACCGAAAAATTCGTTAGATGGATAACAAAACAAATAATGGTCATTGAATGCATTAAAGGCATACAGGCCGTTATTTTAATAAAAAAAAATGTTTCTCAATATAAGACCTAATTTTTGATTTAAAAAACCATAAAGATATATTGCAGTTGAAATTTTACATAATATCATACGTAAATAGCCTAGAACGAAGGAAATAAGTAGCTGTTTGAATTTCTTCCATCCAGGAAAGAATTCAATGTTGATCCGCCCAAAATGCATACGACCTGACAGTGAACTCATTCGGAAAAGCGTTTGCGCATGTGCGAAATTGTTTGTTGTTGAAGAAAATGTCGGATGTGCAAAAATCGAATGGCGGAAGAACAAAAACATTGACGGATTCTAAACGAAAACTAGACAAAAAGGATGATTCAGCAAAATACAGCAAAACCAGACTATCCATAGGTGATGAATATGACAGATGGACTGAACTTAAGGACGTCATCCAACCTCAGTTATTAATAGCAGTTATCACACGGCTGCTCGGCAAGCTTCGGAACTGCAGCCGATTCATAATTAATCATGTGTTAATGGCGATTCCACCAACAGAGGATGCTCAACATTCGAATTCTTTTCACTAATTACGACATTATAACAGATTTTTTAAACCTGGCTTTTTGTTCAGAACATTTTATTAGTATAAAACATCGAATATTGGCAACTTTTAATATAAACAAAACATTCAATTCTGACAGCCTGTATGCCTTTAAGCACCATAACCACAACCCCTAATATTTGTAAGTTCCGTTTCATCTCGTGGCGAGGTACACTTGATACGTTATTGTTTGATAAGGTGAGAGACTTAAAGAAGAAGGAAACCCAATCAATGTGGTGTTATAAAAACGCAATATCTGATTAAAAAGTAAACATTTTCTGGTAAAAAAAAGTTACAGAAATCGAATATCATAAATTTCACTCTTGTATATACTGACAAAAAGATAATTATCAACTATGACAATACAACATACATTGACCAGTCAAGAAAATGTACCTTTACCGAGATTTTAAGGATGGGGGGAATCATACAATATTGCCTTAGTCCCTTATGATATAGAACCAGAATCTTCGGTGGAGGAAATTAACGGTCGTCAACAATTAGTCGCCGGAACAACAAGCGACAGAACACTGCATAGCCCCTTTCCTGCACGACAAAAACCAATCAAAATATAAGAATTTTCTTTATTTTTCTCAAGTACATGTATGAAAAATGTTACGGTTCAAGAATGTTGGTTATCTTCGCCTGTATTATAATGTGTGTCGTAAGCGAGTATTATTAGTATTAAGCAAAAGAAACCGGAATAGATGGTGTGACGTAGACTAATGCTGTTTTTGCATACTTCAATACCAAAGAGTTCTACAAATGTCGTCGACGCCCACGAAACTACGGAAAATAGAAATTATACCTTTTCAACCGTTTGTACGATTTAACTATTGGTTTTTTTGAAAAAAATGGAAATGTCTGAACAATTTTGTCACACTTATTGCTTAAAATATCACAACTTTTATGTTTGTTTACTTTCCCCTTAAAGTACCAAGGTTTTCCGAATCGAAAATGGCGGACTGTTATGATATAACTGAAAGTTATATCTTGTGCATGAGTCTAAATTTTCATAACTGAGTACATTCACCACAACTTCAAGAGCGGAGTATAATATTTATTATCACTGCACTGCACAATGAACGACACTTAATAGCTCGACTCATGAGGACGAACTATTTTAACACATACATTTGAATAATTTCAATGTTAAGTGCTAAAGCAGTATCATCGGCAACTTTACAAAACATTCCTTACATTTTTTAGCAAAAAACGTTCGAAGTCATTTAGGTACAGAGAACATAAAAAAGGATCTACGATTCCCCTTGTCTACACGGAAATATTTTGACATTGTACTTGTCAAAAAGTATATTTACAATTGATATGTATTTATATTTATTCTAAATTAATATGTTTCATATGCAATGTATTAGTTCTCCGGTTACCTCTACCAATAAAACTCACCACGAAATAGCTGAAATATTGTTGAAAATAGCGTTAAACAGCATAACCCCCTCTTTTCTCCAAACTGTGTCAAAAAGTATTTCATTCAATAATTGCACAAAAGAGTTTTGTTTCTTATTATTCGGTTTATTTAACGGTATCCGAAGAACATACAGATTATCAATGGTAGAAAAACTCCCTCCACTATTCCATCTAGCTTACCGTGGTTTTCCCAAATTTAGAAGAGAAAAAAAGAGAACTGTTTCTAAAAATTGGTTTTGTTTATGGTGCTTAACGCCACTTTCAACAATATTTCACTTATATCGTGATGATCCAGTTTTATTGGTGTAGGAAAACGGAGTACCTAAAGAAAACTACCATACGATCACGACCACGACGGCCATCTCATATATCTTATACACTACAATACCATTCACATGCTAACATTTACTACCATTCAGCTATCAAGGCATCACAAACAATCTTACTTCCTTCCAATCGAATGTGCCCAGTCTTCTTTAACAACGAGTTACACGACTGGTTTTGTTTACGTAAAATTTTACTAAAACTTCTAGTTCATCTTTTTTTCTTATTTAAAACGTTCAAACTCATATAAATCTCCTGAAATTTTAATTGCATTCTCTGAATAACATGATAGGGTTCGTCCTGGTCGCTTGCATTCTCTGAATAACATGATAGGGTTCGTTCTGGTCGCTTGCATTCTCTGAATAACATGATAGGGTTCGTCCTGGTCGCTTGCATTCTCTGAATAACATGATAGGGTTCGTCCTGGTCGCTTGCATTCTCTGAATAACATGATAGGGTTCGTCCTGGTCGCTTGCATTCTCTGAATAACATGATAGGGTTCGTCCTGGTCGCTTGCATTCTCTGAATAACATGGTAGGGTTCGTCCTGGTCGCTTGCATTCTCTGAATAACATGGTAGGGTTCGTCCTGGTCGCTTGCATTCTCTGAATAACATGATAGGGTTCGTCCTGGTCGCTTGCATTCTCTGAATAACATGGTAGGGTTCGTCCTGGTCGCTTGCATTCTCTGAATAACATGGTAGGGTCCGTCCTGGTCGCTTGCATTCTCTGAATAACATGATAGGGTTCGTCCTGGTCGCTTGCATTCTCTGAATAACATGGTAGGGTTCGTCCTGGTCGCGATCGTTAGGGTAGTTTGCGTTTTTCATTTGCAATCAATTTCCGTCACCTTAAAAGTTTTGCTCGATTACCGCTCGTGAAGGTGTACTCGATTAAGATTCTTTCTTTTTTTTTTAACAATGTTTGACAGTGGCCTATGCATGTGGTACTCTGGTTTCCTCCACCAATGAAATTGACTGGCACGATATAACTTATTGATTAAGTGCCGTTAAACACAGATAACTGACCTTCCTCTGTGCTGTTCCTATTTTGTTCTTTGATATACTCAAATATATTTGAACCGCATCGATAGTATAATGGTTAGCATGCTCGCCTCGAATGCTGTGAATCGTTGGTTCGAGCCCCGGTCGGGTCAAACCAAAGACAATAAAATTGCTATTTATAGCTTCTCTACTGAGCACGCAGCATTAAGGAGAAAGAACATAGACTGAATAAGGATAATGAGTCCGAGTGGAGCGACATGTCTACCCGCGGACTGTTGTTTCACTGAGTTAGCACTCAAAAAATAAAATCCAGCTTAGCGTGTTGGTGTAGTACAAAGCGGACATCATCATTATCATCTCATCAAAATGCAAGTTGTTCTCGCCTTGATGGCTGAAAAATTGCTCATTTTGACGTTAAACAGTTAAAGCATACCTTGTATATGAGATATTTTGTTTCCTAATGTTATTACAAAACTCTAATAGTCTTTGCGGTTCTTAAACTTCAAAATCTCTTTCTTTTTGTTCTTAGCTTTCTGCCTATATTTTCAGACACTATAAACTGTACGTTATTACGTTGTTTTCGTCATTGGAAAACGTGTTCGGCTATTTTAAAGTTTGTTTTTTTTTGGTTCTAGTTCCCAAAATTTATTTCGTTTTTTGTTTTGTTTTTTTTTTCGTTTTGACTTTAACACAAAATCCTTATATATTCAAATAAATGATTTTTGAAATAAGAGAAATTAAAAAAAAAATAATATGAATTTTAGATCAAAGTTTGTCATAAAGAACAAAAATAAACAATTAATACACAAATTGTCCGGAAAGGCATTCATCATTTAGTAAACAACAATTAACAACAAAAATAGATTTCCTAATAATTAATTAAACGATTAATGTTCCAGGACGCGATTAATCATCTTACCTCATTATTGTTTGCGCTGATTATTCTCTCATTGGCATATCATATACACAGTAAACAAATCGAATCATACAGAGGACATCTTCCGTTAGTTTCACACCTTAACCGTTCCGCGACACTATATAGTCCGATGGAGGATGCGTAGTTTATTTATAATTACAAAATTCTCGTGCGAATGCTGCACAATTTTCTTATGTCATTTTTTTTCGAGTGTCGATTTCGTGGTGAAATCACTTTTTAATCAGATCACAAATTCTGCTACGAGCGATCCAATACCGAAATAATCAAATCTCCACTATAACGAACCAAAGATGATTTGGGTGTGTAAACTCGTCTTTATAAAATCAACACTATAACACAGTACTTAACAGCACGTAATAACGTTATAATTGCATCATTGGAAGGAAATGGCGATCATTGATGGACGATTTCACCAGATTATGGTACTTGTATGTGTAACATGGTTATTTACTCAAACGATTAACAGTTGTAGTAGTTCGATTGTAATTCTAGAATCACACAGTTCATTTTGTTATCATGAATTACCTTAAGGAAGGTATAGCAAAATATTGACCCCTATATAGGCTTAGTGATATATGACACACCCGTTAACATTGGAATGATGGAAGAAATATCTGGAAAGAGACAAAAAATACCAGGACGAGTGTTTGTACATATTGACGAACACAGAAAGTAAATCTTGAATACCTAGCAAATAAACAAAGGTTGGTTTGGTTTTTAGTGCTCAGCGCCACTTTCAGCAATATTTCAGTTATATCGTGGCGGTCAGTTTTTATTATAATATTGGTGGTATGTGTGACGTCACCAAGATGGAAGCCGAAAATTTTTACTGAAAAAATTTAACTGATATTTTGATATTTTGACTTGAATCTATAGGCTAATTTGAGTCACTGTGTCTGTCTAGTATTGCAGTATTGATATATGCACAGGAACCCACATTAATGGCATCGTCAGTTTGACCAATGTTGCATAATCTACAAATCTAATCATTTGTTTACATGTACACATCATCCCCCCCTTTTTCTCAAAATGCCGATTCAGTGGAGCGTGATCATATTGATAACAACTTTGTCTTTATTACACCTTAGAGACTTACCATTGAAACAAAGTAATCACAATGAACAGTATGAATTATTACTTGGTAACAGAATTCTTGCAAGAATCAGAATTTATACTTCTAATACAAACTGTAATCATAAACCCATCCAACGTAAACTAATATTACAACTTTTGTTGATCTTGAGCGGTGATATCCACCAGCACCCAGGCCCCGTGAAGTATTCATGCGGTATCTGTTCACGCCCTGTGGCAAGCAATCATCGTGCACTACAGTGTGAAAATTGTGACTTTTGGTGTCCCATAAAATGTGTCAAGGTATCTCCATCACAATGTGAGAAAATGAAAGGTAGCTCAGCGATATGGGGATCAGTACAATATTCAAGTACAGTACTTAATCAATCAGATTCCATCACATATTTGTCAAATAGCTTCTCAGTCTTATCTGAATCACATGAGATGACTGATCCAGAACATACAACTAGGCAAAATCAGGTACCAAGACCTAAAGTACCAGCCTTAAAAATTATGAGCCTAAATACCAACAGTCTAGTATCAGATAATAAACATGCACTTTTATCCACCTTATTAAAGGAACACAATCCAGATATATTATGTGTATGCGAGTCAAAACTAGATAACACCATTAGTGACTCTGCTATATTTCCATCAGACTCAGGATATGAAATCATAAATAGAAAGGATAATAAGTTTGGTGCTGGAGGGGTACTAATTGCAGTGAAAAATACCATATTAGCATCACCAGTAAACGATCTTGACACTGGCTGTGAAATAGTTTGGGCAAGAATAGAGATAGCTAATAAAAAACCTCTGTATATTGGATCATTTTACAGAACACCATCAAAAGATGACCCAGAAATCATTAACCAGCTACATGAATCAGTATCCAAATTAACATGTAAAAAGGACGATGTACTACCTAACATCATAATTAACACCCCCGATATCATATGGGAAGACCTTACAGTTAACAACAATCCCAACTATTCAATGCAACTAAATAACACCATGCTTGACTTTGTTAACGCAAACTTTCTTACACAGTTAATTAATACACCAACAAGGAACGATAATATACTGGATCTAGTACTATCAACAAATCCAGATATAATTTACGATCTAGAAATTCATCCAGGAATGAGCGACCACAATGCCATTACATATCAGGTAAATCTGTCTGTCAAGCGTCAGAAGAAACCAGATAGGTATGTCTATCAGTATAAGAAAGGGAATATCGAGAATGTAAAAAAGGACATGGAAGATCTTTGCACAATATTTGAGTCCGAAAATCGACGTGAAAAATATATAGATGAAAACTGGACCCTGTTCAAGAAAACATTATTAAAGTCAATGGAGAAAAATATCCCAACTAAAAAAATTACATCTGGAACTTGCCGTGGATTACTCCAGACATCAGACGATTATGTCAACAAAAGAGGAGAGCATGGGGCTCTGGAAAACACAATCGAAATAGCCATGCATGGAAAAGATATCTTGCTCTCAGCAAGAAGGTAAAATATGCCATTCAAGAGGCCCATCGAAAATACTTTGATGATATTCTTAATACCAGCATCACTGATAATCCAAAGAAGTTTTACTCATATATCAAACAGAAAAAGTCAGGTCAAAGTAACATCCCATTATTAAAACGAAACACGGAAATACTGAGTGAACCTAAGGACAAGGCCAGTGTCTTAAGCGATCAGTACACCTCAGTATTCACCAGAGAACCACCTGGACAGCTACCCGATATTGATGGCACACCTATCCCTCCAATGACGGACATTAAATTCACATCACCTGGAGTCGAAAAACTTTTACAAAATCTCAACCCAAACAAGACAGCTGGCCCGGATCTCTTGCCAACTCGTATGCTCAAGGAGGTAGCAAAGGAAATAGCCCCAGTATTAGCTTTTATCTTCCAGCAGTCGTATGATACCAGTCAAGTCCCATCAGATTGGCAGTTTGCAAATGTCACCGCAGTATTTAAAAAGGGAGAAAAGACAAATCCAGCTAACTACCGTCCTGTGTCTTTGACATGCATACTGTGTAAAACCATGGAGCACATAGTATTCAGCCAAATTATGAACCATCTAGATCGCAAGAAGGTCCTGAGGAATTTCCAACATGAATTTAGAAGAAATCACTCTTGTGAGACCCAGTTACTAAATACAGCTGAGGAACTATCAAGAAGGCTTGATATGAGACAGACCATCGATCTGCTGATACTTGATTTCAGCAAGGCTTTTGATACCGTGCCCCACAGAAGACTACTTCACAAGATCCAACATTATGGAGTAGAAGGCCTGACAAATAAATGGATTGGTTCATGGTTATGCCAGCGAAAACAGAAAGTCGTAATCGACTGTTATTCATCTGAAGAATCCTCAATCATATAAGGCGTCCCCCAGGGTACGGTACTGGGTCCTTTGATGTTTCTGCTCTACGTAAATGACATAGCAGATAAAATATCTCCACAAACCAGAATCAAGCTTTTTGCAGATGATTGTCTACTGTACAGGACCATTGACACCAAACAAGACCATAAACAACTACAACAAGATCTCAACACACTGGTAGATTGGTCACATACCTGGCTGATGACATTTAATGCAGCCAAATGCCACCTCCTTAAGATCACACGGAAGACCAAGTTTTTAGACACAGAGTATAAAATTGACAATCACACGAGTACAACACCATCCGCACCTAGGAGTAGAATTGACATCAGACTTAACATGGAAACACTACATTGGGCTTATAACTGGGAAAGCTCAGAAGATCCTCAACCTGCTTCGAAGACACCTTTATGGTTGTAACCCAGATGTTAAGAAGAGAGCATTTACTACATTAGTACTACCACATCTCGAGTACACTTCAACAGTATGGGACCCATACCATAAACAAGACATTCAAGCTCTTGAAAAAGTCCAGCGAAAAGGGGCACGCTTTGTAACAGGAAAATATTCTTACCAAGACAGCGTAACATCTATGCTCAGCGACTTGAACTGGCAGCCCCTTCGTCTTTCATAAAGCAGTAAACCAAAATTCGCCAGTTGAAATCCCGGACTATGTCACCCAGTCAACATACAGTGGTACAAGATCTCACTCCAATGCTTTCATTGAAATCAGAGCCAACTACGAACAGTACAAAAACAGCTTCCTGCCTAGGACTATCAAAGACTGGAATGCTCTGCCAACTCACCTAGTGCATGTCACCTCTGTAGACGAATTTGGTTCTCGTCTACAGAGTTTGACAACCTAGACACACAGTGATTCCTGTTTTTATTGTTTTTAATTGTATATACGCACCTTGGTGCTTTTATCCATGTTGTTGATGTCACTTGCCTGTGATGCGATAGCCCTAGGCAGTAATCAAGTAGAAGTAGAAGTAGAAGGTGGGACACACCAGAGTACCCGGTGGAAACCACCGACCTGTCGCAAGTCACTGACAACCTTTATCACATAATGTTGTATCGAGTACACCTTGCCATGAACGGAGTTCGAACTCACAACTTTAGTGGGGCTAGGCACTGATTGCACAGGTAGTTGTAAATCCAACTGCCATACGACGGCCCACCACACAAGCAAACAAACGGTTTCGTTTTGATATAATGTCCCTTTTTTTTCGAGGAAGAGATGCCATACACTCAGAGACGTAGTGTGATAAATCACTGATAGATGTTCAGTATCACTCTTCTTGGTGGTGCGGCCTTGGTCGTGATTGATGGTAGTTGGATTTACAACTACCTGTGCAATCAGTTCCTATCACCACTAACGTTGTGAGTCCGAATCCGGCTCATGGCGAGGTGTACTCGATACAACATTATGTGACAAAGTCTGTCAATGACTTGCGACTGGTCGGTGGCTTTCTCCGGGCATCCCGGTTTCCCCATCAATAAAATGACCGCCATAATATAGCTGAATTATTGTTGAAAGTGGCATTAAACACCATACCCATAACCCTAAATCTTACATCCATAATGTCACGCTTTTTAGAGGAAGAGATGCAATGCACTCATGCAGAGACATAGTGTGATAAATCACTGTGATAGATGTTCAGTATCACTCATCTTTGTGATTTGGATATATCTTTTTATCTGTTTAATATATCTTAATATTTTCTATTACTTTTCGAGTGTTACTTATTATTACCCAAAAGACATAAGCAAGTAAATAGATTAAACAGAGCAAAAGAGTGATTAATTTGGTGTTTAACGTTAGTAGTATTTCAGCTATATATCGTAGCATGAGTAGATTTTATAAATTAATTTCCTCAACTACAAGATCCTTAGAGAAAAAACAATTGGTAAAGATATACAAAGGTATCAGTAAGAAGATTCTTTCGTCTATAACAGTGATTTATCACACTATGTATCTTAACTGCACTGCAACCTTGATAAAATTATGACGCTTATGACACGTCATTGTCACAAGACTGTTTAAAAGGGGTAATCAGAATCCGTAAATCGAAGAAGGACAGACAACACAATGACCAAAAGAAAAAGGACAAAAGGACAAACAACGATCTTCAAAACATACACATAAAACTAAAGATTGAGTGACACGAACCCCATTAAAACAAGGGGTGAACTCAAGTGCTCCGGAAGAGTGAGCAGTTCCTGCTCCACTAGTGATACGCTTGAAAACAATCAAGTAGTACTAAGTAAGAAAGAATGCGGATGTAAATGGACATAGGAGAATATTCCACATTACCCTTAGACACAAATTAAAATAAAGAAGCAACACTTTTATTGCTGTTCTGTATTTCACAGTCATTTAAGGATTGATCGCAATTTTTGTTCGGTTCATGAAGAAATAATCTCAATCAGGTTGTACACACCGTGTAACCCGCGTAGCGAATTACGCAAGGGTGTGTACAACCTGATTGAGGTTATTTCTTCAATCAATCCTTATAAATTAATTCAAACTTTTTTTGTTATGATATTGAAATATATATTTATTTTTTTAAAATAAGGCAAACAATCGGAAATAATTTTAAATAACCCCAAAGGTGCCCCATTTTAAGAAAATCACCCGATGACAACGGCACGCAACGTCTATTTTCAGATTCCGTACATATGAAAATAACCTCAACTTTTTAAACCAATCAAAACACGTATAAAATGACATGTGACTCTAAAATTAATTTATAGAAGGGTATTCAACAATGAGCACAACTAACCCTAAAATGAGTGTGAAGCGGCTCCAAGTCTACAGTTGGGCGGTACTCTTTGCTGTTGCTGATGAACGCTACGTCTGGCACCTTTATCTTTAGATGTTGTTTGGTGTATAAAATATGAAGGGTTATCAACAAGAAATCAAGACAGAGGTGACGTAATCATACAAATACAATGTGTTGAGTACTACGTAAACGTCAGAGATAACCGAAGAAACAATCGAGAATAGATAATCCACAGCCACTGGCAACATTGGACACACAAGACACAGGACGAAGACAAAATAAACCTCAAAATCTCCCCCAGAAAATAAAAAAGATGAGCATGGCGGACCCAATAAAAAATCGGGGACGAACCCAGACGCTCGGCTCGTAGTTCCTGCTTCGTATAAGACACCCGTCGTGTTAGGGAACGACCATTTGACTTGAAGGGGGGGGGGGGGGGGTTATGTTTTTTATTTCAAAAAAAATATTCTGATTCCCAATGTTGCTGAAAAAAATATTCTGATTTTGGTGGAGGAAAGAAAAAATAATCTGATTCAGAGTTTTTGTCATATAATCTAATGTTAAAATCTGGAAAAAAAAATTCGCGCTTAGCGCGACAAAAAAAAAAATCTAACTCTCGTGTTGTCCGAAAAAAAAATTCTGAACGAAACAAAAAACCTTTCAAGTTAAATGGTCGGTCCCTTACTAATATAGTCAAGTTGAGTAAAGTCTTGCCGGTGTTAGAGGAAAGAAAACATCTACGTTAAAAGGAAAACAATCCATTGTTATTTGAGATATGGATATTTCGTAACGGTCACCCAGACGACGATGACGAACGTAGAATTTTTATAGCGATGACGACAACCAACAGTACAACTATCTTTCTGTGTCTTACCAAAGTATAAATGTACTATAGTTATTATTGACATCAGATCGTGATATTTTTACTACATGTTTCAACCTTCTGTTCGATGAAGTTTGATATATCATACGTTTGTCATGATAACAGGTTTTAGAAGTAACAGATATTATGTAAACAAAAATCATTATGTCGTTTTAACACGTGGGTCTGTATTAGAATAGGGTGTGTGTGTGTGGGAGGAGGGGGGGGGGGGGGGGGGGGGTCATCGTGGTCGTGATCAAATGGTAGTTGGATTTTTTGTAATTTAAATCACAAATTTCAGCAACAAAAATATGTTATGCTTTTAATTGATATCCAACATTATAATCATTATACCATAATGTTGAATAAAATAAACAATGAATATGGTTATAATATTCATACTAGGTTAATATTTCTGATAAACCTGTCATTTATGTACATTAATATTTAGAGAATATAGATGTATAGTCCAACCTGTATTAAGAGGTCACCTTTAGGACAAAGAAAAAGTGGTTTTATAAGACAGGTGACATCTTAAAAGAGGATCAGTTCACATGAAATGTTCAATGACAGGACAAGAAAAAGGTGAATTTTAAATACAGGTGACTGCTCAATAGAGGTGACCACATGGGCAGGTTTAACTGTATATGTTATTTGTGTGTTTAATACTCTGCATTATTTGGGTCGATGAAATCCTCGATCTTCCTGTTCAGATTCAAACCTTTCACATCGAATCCAGTCTTGAACGGGAATAAATTGTCTCTTTTGCCAAATCTTCCACCCCCGAATGTGTTGTAATCATCATAAAAAAAATTGCGTTTTTGCCGGTCTTCCCATTTCTTATTCCCCGACGTCTTTCCGTCCGCAACCTTCTCGTCAGCGTTTGTGTCTTCTTTATTGTTAGGTGCTTTGTCTATTGTTTTCACAACAATGACAACTTCGGTATTAGGCCTTTCCAGGAGCTCTTCGATATTATTATTTGCATCATTTCGGAAGTCCTTTATTTGAATAGGATTTCCCATAATCCATCCGACTGTTAAGATGAATACAAATGCGACTAGCATCATTTGTCAGTGCTGAAAAGAGAGAATATGGTAAACTATATATAGATACATCGACTACTACAAATTATAGCATCACCTCCTTCTTTCGCTTTGTAGACAAACGAGTGATTTATCGATGGCATAATCTCATTCGCACATACGCCGTGAATGTAACTGACTTTTCCATTGGCAGCATAGACTGTGTGCGACATTTTCCGTATAAGCATAAATATAAATCACCGTTTTCCAATCAAAGTATTCTACCTTATTTGTACTCTTAGACATATCAGAATGGAAATAAATCATGGAAGCCAGAATGTGTGTCGAGTTTTAGCATGGGTTGGCGGATATTAGTAAATTTTATCCCTCGCCTCTGGCTCGAGATAAAATACTAATATCCGCCAATCCATGTTAAAACTCAAAACACATTCTGGTTTTCATGATTTATTTCTTAAATAGTCTTATGTGACTAATGAGATTACGTAATATTTACAATCACTGGGTCGATACCTCTGCTGGTGGACTATTAGTTCCCGAGGGTATTATCCTCCCAGTATTCAATGTTTTGACACTGGCATGGTTTATTAGATATATTTAATATATAAATTTACAGGTCCTAAATAATGCAATTATTATTAAACCTAATGTTTTCTTCCCCCAGGCATAGATGACCGTAGCCGATTTTGGATTTCTTGTTTAGGTTCTTCGGCTTTATTGCACCCAAAGATTTTAAAATTATTTGACTTTCCAATCGTTCGATTTTGAGCGTACCTTATGAAGGTTATTCCAGAAACGTGCCGTGCGCACTAAATTAGATATCTACTTGTATATTACAGTAGACACAACACTAACATTTATGCCGTCTTCATAAGGAATTTGTTGATACTGAATTCCCATTCCAGTTTTGATGTTTTACACAGTTATCTGTCCTTGTACTCATTTAATATATGCGAGGGAGTGTAAGAGGAAGGTATCTCTGTGTAAGAGATTGTTAAACAGCAATAGTTTGAAGTTACCAAAAGGGCAACCAGAAACCGTTAATTGAAGGACAGACATTACAATGGTAAAAAAACCATGTAGCAATGGTTGACAAAGCACTACACATAAACTAAAAATTATGGGTCAGGGGTCATGGTGTTTAATGCCACTTTTAACAATATTTCAGTTATATCATAGCGGCCAGTTTTATTGGTGGAGGACACTGGAGTACCAAGAGAAAACCACTGACCTGCTGCAAGTCACTGATAAACTTTATAACAATGTTGTATCGAGTACACCTCGCCACGAGAGGGATTTGATCGCACAACTTTACACTAATTAGGAACTGTAAATTTAAGACAAATATATCTAGTCTTGTTCATTTGTGTCGTATATCTAAACAATTTATGACGGAAATAGAAATAGTCGGATAGAAATTGTGCATACGGAAAAAAGATACAATGTCCGGAAATTCCAGAGTTCCAGACAATTTTAAAGTTGATGGGAGTATTTGCCCTCTATTTTGCAGCAGTAAGGGTATGATCATTTTCTCAGAGAGAACTGGTCTGTAAAACATAATCAAAGACTAAATGCTTGGAATTTTGAATTCATTTTGCTGTCTTCATAAGAAGCAAAAGAAAATAGTTATTCCAGAAGCTCGTCAGGCTCACAATGTCTACGTTTATTATATGACTATACATATTTCTTTTATCTGATTTGCTAAAAGCATGAAATTATTTCTTGATAGAACTTTATGAATATTGTATAAGCCTTCAATTTCTGCAAAGATTAATTATCGATCGTTCCAGAGGAGCCTTTGGAACGTTATACTAGCCTCAAAAACGTAGATATCAAATTTAGTGCGGACGACGCGTTTTTGGAATAACCTTCTTCAGGAACGCTCAGAATAACCTTCTTCAGGAACGCTCAAAATTGAAACATTGAAAAGCGAAATAATTTAAATTTTGGGAGCAATAAAACCAATGGACCCAAAATCAGCCAAGGTCACCTATGCCTAAGGGTGGAGAACCGTATTTTTAAAAACAAATACTAAAATTCCCCCCTTATCTGGAGCACTGCTTTACCATCCAAATTTATTCAATCATTTCAATTAAAATATCAAGGAAATAATATATATAACACTGACATTTAAATTCTAATAATACTAACTACATCTGCCATAAACAAAATGTTAACGTTTGTTGTCAAACCATAATATTTTACTTATTTATTTTGAGTCTAATGCTTTGAGCAAAAATATTTCAAAGGCATACCGTTGTTAAATTCGTTTGACAGATTTATTTTCATATTAAGATGTCTGTGCCTTTGATACAAGATCCTCTGAAATCTGATTTCCTCGTGGCCTTGATTAAAAGTAATATTTTTTTTATTAGAATAACGAAAATTTGAAATACATGTGTATCTTTTAAACTGTAGATTTTAAAGTAGAAGTGTAAACGAGAGTTGTGTAGAGAATCAAGGGTGCTAATTTAATTTGGAAGTTTGCAGACCAGAAAGTGAACGTATTTGGCTCTGCTCGTAAAGAAAAATCGCATTTTAAAGGAGTTTTTTTGTGTATATTTTGACAAAGTTTTATGAAACACGGAGGGAATAAGTCTATGAAAGAGAACAGCCTGCGGCCGTGGGTTTAAATCCCTGAGGACAATAGACACTCGACGATCACCCGAAAGATTCCATTGTTCTCCGTAGAACCCGTCACCATTTTCTACACGCACTATTGAGTTCATCGATTTTTACTTGTAAAATATTTTACCTGTAAAAAATGCTTGTACTGGGACATTTTTCATTATTTTAATTTTTTCCCTAAATATATAGTACTTCTGTCTTTAATAGTGAAAAAATGAAGTCTTCATATATCATATAATATGAAGAATATATCATTGTCGTTTTGTTCGATTCCGTATGACATTTTTAATTTATAGACATGTAAGAAACGGAACGAAAAATGAGTTTTGAGATTGTGCAACTTCCTAATTAAAAAATGCTCGTAAAATTTGTACATTTTTAAATTATAGAACCTCAGAGATCAATTGGAGGATTGATTTGTTTGGGGGGAGGGAGGAGTGTAGATTATGACATTGAGCACTGTCATTTTTTAAGCTATTTTTTACCAAACCTTCAACTTAACATGGTAAAAAATACCTAAAAACTGAAAAATTATTGATGAATCATTGATAATTGCAATTGTTTTACGTAACTATTCTACTAATCCAAGTTAATGAATTGGCAGACGCATGTTCCAAATATTTTCGGTATTAGCTTTAACGTGACATTTATTCGATTTTTACATTTTTTCTCTCTCTATTATACTTAATATGATTATACTTCAACCCGTGTCGTCATCCGAGTCATCATCACAAAAATCAATGATAATAGGTTCTATGACACTTCTATCTATACAGTTTTCTTTGCAGTATTCTTTTTCAATTTTGACCACATGTTCTTCTGCTTTTGTCCACACATCTTTTGTAATTTTTCCGAAAGCGGCGTACGTGAGTTCTTTAACATCTTTTAATCGGAAGGTGGTATTGTTTTTAGCCACGAAACCTTTGACTCGCGCCCATATTAATTCTATCGGGTTAAGTTCAGTGTCGAACGGAGATTCTTAATATTCATGTCCGTGTAAATTAGCAATTTTATCTGTTTTATAAACTACTGGGGTCTTTTTTTTGTTTTATTTTTTCATATAATACTTTTTTGGTATCGGTAGCAGAAAAGGGAATGTTGTGTTGTGTAAGATAGTTTTGGAGAACAGCTTTTTTCTGACTAAAATTTGGGCACACCGTATCTTCTGTTTTAACATTGTGATAACTTGCATTATCTAACACAACCAAGCTAGGATTTTTCAGAGCAGGCATCAATTGATTTTCAAACCACTCAAGAAAGACACCACTATTCATCTCCTGGTGATAGTCATCACCATCCTTTGATTTGGCCAGAAACACTAAATCGCAGCCGTCAATCAAACTCGCACTTCGCGTACCTGCATGCAAAACAATCAAACGTTTGCCTTTACCCGAGGGTATTTTTGGGGCATCAGACCCATCATTCAGAAGCCACATATAATCTGTGCAGTGATTTTGGTTAACCCATGTTTCATCCATGTACAAGATATCATACCCTGCTTCCCTAAAAAAGTTGATCTTTCTCAGATAATTACACCTATCATTGATAATAGACACTTGATCGTACAGAACTCTTCGATTATCACCTATTTTTTTATAAGTATATTCAAGATCAACGAGAGTTAGAGTAAGTTTAGACTTTGATATTTTAATAGAATCTTTTATTTCCTTATGTATTATTGAGACTGTTGGAGCAATTTTCCGTGAATATAAACCGTGGATTGTTCTTTTAATAACACAATGATCAAAGTCATCCAACATTTTAGCTCTTTCTTTAGGTCTATTTGACTTACAAGGCCTCTTACCATTCATAATACGGTGCACCCAAAGCTTTAGATGTCTTTTGATATACCATATCAAATGAGACAATTGGCTTCTTCGTTGCCTTTTCCTTACCGAAAAAGGCAAGCAACTTTTCTACAAACTTTTGGCATTCCGGAGATAAGTCAGACTTTTTACCCATTTTACAAAAAATGCAAAATATAACAATAATTTATGAGAGAAATGCTTGTCAGGTTCGTCTAAAGTACACATGGCTGAGAGAAAGATTTTACTGGTAAGTTACCTGACGTACGGATGGCTCTTCTATAAAGTGCATCTACTCCCACCCGAAAAATTACAACAAAATAGGACCAAAATACAAAATTTCATCCGAGTGCAGCCTCAGCCAAAACAATAAGAAGCATTACTGTAACATTTTCAGTTAGCACTCCTAATTCTAAATAAATCTCTCGTTTATTTTGCTGTTCAAAAATCTATAGTTTAAAAGATATTTGGATTTTTCGTTATTCTAATCAAACAATTATTACTTAAATCGGACTTTATGACGTGTGACTTGCAATAATAAGGTACAACTGACCAGTGTCTAAGTTAGTATACACGATGAATTTCTGGAAGGATCTTCATCAGGTACGCTCATAGTCTAAAGATTGGAAAGTCAAATCATCTTATTAGTTGTTTTGTGTTGTCCTATTATGTGTCTTAAAGTTCTAAGTTCCGTGTTGTGATGTCCGTTACGATTTCCAGTTGTTTGTAGGAGGGCTCATGTCTTGTTTACGTTATTTGTGTTTGTTTATGGGAGGGCTCATGTCTTGTTTACGTTATTTGTGGTTGTTTATGGGAGGGCTCATGTCTTGTTTACGTTCTTTGTGTTTGTTTGTAGGAGGGCGCATGTCTTGTTTGCGTTCTTTGTGTGTGTTTGTAGGAGAGATCATGTCTTGTTTACGTTATTTGTGGTTGTTTATGGGAGGGCTCATGTCTTGTTTACGTTCTTTGTGTTTGTTTGTAGGAGGGCGAATGTCTTGTTTGCGTTCTTTGTGTTTGTTTGTAGGAGAGATCATGTCTTGTTTGCGTTCTTTGTGTTTGTTTGTAGGAGAGATCATGTCTTGTTTACGTTATTTGTGGTTGTTTATGGGGGGGGCTCATGTCTTGTTTACGTTCTTTGTGTTTGTTTGTAGGAGGGATCATGTCTTGTTTACGTTCTTTGTGTTTGTTTGTAGGAGGGATCATGTCTTGTTTACGTTCTTTGTGTTTGTTTGTAGGAGGGCTCATGTCTTGTTTACGTTCTTTGTGTTTGTTTGTAGGAGGGATCATGTCTTGTTTACGTTCTTTGTGTTTGTTTGCGTATAGTGGTGACCGTGTCCAATGCATATTTGATTTTGTTTGTCTTCGTCTTGTGTACCATGTGTTTCCAGTTTCTCTGGATTATCCCTTTTTGATTGCCCCTTCAGTGTTCTCTAACGTTCATTTAAAAGTCCTTGGGGGAAAGAATACCAAAAGGGTCTAAACAGGAAAGGTCAAATCTACTAAGGTTACCTATGTCTGTAGGAATATTGACCTTAGTTTTAATAAAACGTGCTTTACTTAGGAATTGTAAATTTCACCAATAAACTATTTTAGTGCCGAAACACTGATTACTGTGCACATGATATCATCGGGGACTAATAGTCCACCAACAGAGGTATCGTAGATTTCCAAGTTATTGCGAACGTCTAGTTTGTGGAATGAAACAGAATTTTTGATTGGTTGGTGGTAGAACTGAGGTATTCGGGGTTTATACGATTGAATAAGAGTTTCCTTTACCACTAGTTAGCAACTTAGTGGGTTGGAGGGGGAATGGTATGATACTTAACGCCACTTTCAACAATATTTCAGCTATATCGTGACGGTCAGATTTATTTGTGGAAGAACCCAGAGTACCCCGAGAAAACCACCGACCTGCCGCAAGTAACTGACAAACTTTATCACATAATGTTGTATCAGTTGTTAGCCGTTCACATTATATGAATATTTCATTACAAATTGGCTGACATAAAATCATAATATGGCAAATTGAAACTAAGAAGAGTTTGAAGATACCAAAGGGGTAATCAGAAGAACGAACATTACAATGACCACAAGAAAAAAGAACAAAAGGACAAACAATGATCTACAAAATATACACATAAAACTAAAGATCGAGTAACACAAACTCCACTACAAGCTGGTGGTGAACTCAGATGCTCCGGAAGGGTAAGCAGTCCAGGCGGTAGCTACGACTGGTCACGCTCCAATTAGTCTCCATGCGTAATATATGAACAATTTCGAAGTTTTATTCAACTATTTCGACTGTTTATTTCAAATACACTCAGCCGCAGCTAACTGCGTAATCAGCCATGTGTTTCCAATGATGGGCGTTCCCGTGCAATGATCTTCAAGATTTTTGTGCAATTAACAAATTATTTACATACGGATGAGTACGTTAATTGATCATAGTGAATATTTTGTGTCTTTGAATGAAAAGTGTTTGCCCATTAAAATAAAGAGACGCGTGTAATTGTTTAGGAGGACTCGAGTCTTATTTACCTTATTTGTGTTTGTTTGTGCATAATGGTGTCCAACATATATTGTGTTGTGTTTTTGTTCGTCTTGTGTACGAAGAGTTTGAAGATACCAAAGGGGTAATCAGAATCCGTAAATCGAAGACGAACAGACAAAACAATGGACAAAAGAAAAATGACAAAAGGACAAACAACGATGTTGTCAGTTTCTCTGGATTGTCCATTTTTGATTGCTCCTTCGATATTCTCTAACGTTTATTTGTCAGTTTCTCTGGATTGTCCATTTGTGATTGTTCCTTCGATATTCTCTAACGTTTATTTGTCAGTTTCTCTGGATTGTCCATTTGTGATTGTTCCTTCGATATTCTCTAACATTTATTTATAATATACATTGTAGATTAAAATTCGTAGTTATCTTGAAACTAGGTCGTTCTAAAGATATTCCTTAAATATTGATTGACATGTATTTAAAATCTCTTTGACACGCTAATGCTTTCTTTTCTTTAGTAAAACTCTTGAATTATTTTAAAATATGAACTTTAAATATTATAATCATAACATTTGGTAGACATCAAATATTTCAAGAATTTGTTAAAAATTTATAAAGAAAAATTCACATCGTTAATATTTCACTAGCACCTGCTCCGCGTATTTAATTTCGACATGAACATATTTTCTATTTGATATCAAACTATTAAACATGGATTTGTTTCATCAAAGGAAGAAGAAAAAAACTAACTTGGATAAGCATAAATCCGTGACGTGCATACGTTCTCAGAAAATGTATATAGAAAGCAACTTGCATGTTTTCAATTCAAAGACTTTGAGACAAATGCAAGAATGTGAAGTCAGATATTTCATTAATATTTTAATCGTTTTATTGTATTTCAAAGCCTTCAAACATATCCTTTATCTGTTACAGTTTTGAGCTTCACAGATGTGAAATGTTAAATTTGATGCATTTGTTTCCACATTCCTACCACTCGTTTTCTTTGAAGTCTACCTGTATCCACCTGGTGTTCTTACCGGAAACATGTATCACAAGAGTAAAACAATGTCACACGCTCAAAATATGTGTCGCCCCCTATCATGATGAAATATTCTAACTCGAAAAGATGAATAACTCCTTCAAAAATGGTTTTTGACCACGCATGGAATGTAAAATTGAAGGTAGCTTTTGATGAACAAAATATGTGTCGCCCCCTATCATGATGAAATATTCTAACTCGAAAAGATGAATAACTCCTTCAAAAATGTTTTTTGACCACGCATGCCTTTAAAATTAAAAGTTGCTCTTGACGAAAAAAATATGTCTCGCCCATCATTTTGAAGAAATATTGTATTTCAAAGAAGGGAAATAACTCATTCAAAAATGGTCTGATTAAAATGCCATTATGATATGCAGTACTCCATACAGAAATAAACAAACAAATATTTTTTTAAGGAATCCCCTTTAAAATGTAGGAGGTGTTGTGAGTACACAATTTTGTGACGGACGGACGGACGGACAGGACAAAGAAAGCAATATGCTTTCCTCAGAAGGAGGAGAAATATTAATATCATATTTCATACTAAATAATTTCTAATGAATTTGAAACACAATTTTTCCGTATTCCATCATAGAGTTTAGGACACAGTTTCTGTGCTGTGATGTATAACCCTTCCACAAGGATTCGATATACAACTTCTGATTACCCCTTAGGTATCTTCAAACTGTCGTCTTTCTTTTTTCTTACAATATACATTTCCAACGAAAAAAACTATTGCAATATAATAACAGAATAAACAGTATAGAATATGTGTTCTTCAGAGATGAAAAATAAAGTAGCTTTTTATAACCATGCTGCCGCACTGCCTAAAAGGGGCCGTCGTGGTCGTGTTCGTATGGTAGTTGGATTTACAACTACCTATGCAATCAATGTGGTCGTGATCGTATGGTAGTTAGATTTACAACTACCTACGCAATCAATACCAATCACCACTAAAGTTGTGAGTTCGAATCCCACTCATGCTAGGTGTACTCGATACAACATTATGTGATGAAGTTTGTCTGTGACTTGCGACAGGTCGGTGGTTTTCTCTGGGTACTCAGGTTTTCTCCCCCAATAAAACTGACCACCACGATATAACAGATATATTCTTGAAAGTGGCGTTAAACACCATAACCATAACACTTCATATATACCCCTTTATTGAAATAGCAATAATTACAGTCAAGCCTGTCTACTGTGACATTCAACGGGAACATTGAAATATGATCACATAAGACAGGTGGTTGTTAAATACAGGTTTATTTGATATGATTTTTTTTTTTATCTTTTTAGACGTTACGCGCGCTATTGGTGATACTTTGACTAAATAGAACATGAAATAAGTAAAACGAATGTAGATTTTTTTTAAATTGATGGATTTTGATTTCCGATACATGCTTGTATAGGTAATTATACGAATAAAGGCTTTATTATATTAGATATGGTTTATTTTTGCTTTTGAATACGAATTTATTGGAAGAAAATGCCATTAACGTACATTTTTCTCATGTAACGCGTTACAAAATATTCGTATGTTTTTTTTACATTTTTTCTCAGTAAAAACATAAAAAACGTTTTTCGAACAGAGTCAGTGTACTTTATGACGTCATTAACGATTTCTGATTAAAGGAATGCTTGAAGGAAAAAATCGTTAAGTTCATGGAAAGAAAAGAATGTAACGCTGAAGGAAAAACATCTGCATGCCAAAATAACAAGCTTTATTTCAGCTATGTTTTACTAAATTTTCAACAACAAAAAAATATACATATCAAATGTGATTATCTTAAAACAACGAAGAAATCTTTTCAAAAATGATCTTTTTTTAGAAAGTTAAAAAATATTTCTAAAAGAGTAAGGTCAACAAAATGTCCAGTTGCAACTTGACGTAAAAAATTCACGAAGTATAAAACTTTACACATTTGGAACGAAATTTTTCGCTCATAATTGTCGTGCTAAATCCAGATATCAAAAATGTGCATTTTCAGTGGAAGAGAATAAACTTAACAAACTTGATTTCGGATAAATATTACAATTTCTACGTAAAATTGTAGAAATACAACCAATATGTCGAATACCGGTAAGCGTTTTTTCTTATCGACGACAAAATAACGTCGCGTTACATGAAACTAAAATACGGGTAAAGACATTCAGAGAAAGACAGAAACAGGTAGAGTTGGAATTAAACGGAAATTTAACAAACAGTTTCTCGAACGAACAGAACAATGAAGCATAGGGCAGTTTCTAAGTTGATTAAAAGTTTGCCAAAATCACCAAAGAAGAGAACGGAAGTTGTGTCCAGCATATTTACCAACCGTTAAAACTCTAGTTAAGCTGAAAAAAATACCGTCCCCCGACCTCAGCGAAAATAAAATAAAAATCAATAAAAACAAAAAGTGAAATTCGGAAATGAAGAACAATACATCAAAACACCCTCACCCTACCCCTACCACAACCAAACCCAAGTTATGCAAACACAAATAATGAAGAACAATACATCAAAACACCCTCACCCTACCCCTACCACAACCAAACCCAAGTTATGCAAACACAAATAATGAAGAACAATACATCAAAACACCCTCACCCTACCCCTACCACAACCAAACCCAAGTTATGCAAACACAAATAATGAAGAACAATACATCAAAACACCCTCACCCTACCCCTACCACAACCAAACCCAAGTTATGCAAACACAAATAATGAAGAAAAAGAAGATGAAAAAGAAGACGTGAAACGTTCTTTGAACGTTAATTATGTGTAACGTCAAGTGTCACCAACATCGCGCGTAACGTCACTGTGAAGGTAAATTAGAATTAAGGTTACATAATGCAATGTATTGCTTAATAGAGGTGGTCACTAAAGCAGGTTTGATTGTATATTTTGAAGTGTTGATAATTACTTACATTTAACTCTTTTATAGAGGAATAATTCTTATTTCAGTTAATTTCCTCTGAGAAAACAAATCCTAAATTTGCAGCACAAGGTCAGAACAAATTAAAAATGGACCTTTTGACGGAGGTGTAGATGGTTTCAACTATTTTTTTTATTGATTTTCAGTTATTTTATTTTTCTTAACCAGAATCATCCTTGTTTACCATGTTTAACTAGATAATTCATGTTCATAATCTACGTAGACGGGGGAATTTTATTTTTATCTGTCCAGACAACACAATGGCCAAGAGAAGAAGGACAGACAACACAATGGCCAAGAGAAGAAGGACAGACAACACAATGGCCAAGAGAAGAAGGACAGACAACACAATGGCCAAGGGAAGAAGGACAGACAACACAATGGCCAAGAGAAGAAGGACAGACAACACAATGGCCAAGAGAAGAAGGACAGACAACACAATGGCCAAGAGAAGAAGGACAGACAACACAATGGCCAAGAGAAGAAGGACAGACAACACAATGGCCAAGAGAAGAAGGACAGACAACACAATGGCCAAGAGAAGAAGGACAGACAACACAATGGCCAAGAGAAGAAGGACAGACAACACAATGGCCAAGAGAAGAAGGACAGACAACACAATGGCCAACAACAGAAATAAAAGGGCAAACGAATAATGATCAACAAAACAGTTCATCAAAAACTGAAGATCGAGCAAACTAAAAACGTAGATATCTAATTGTGTGCACACGACTCATTTCGGGAATAACCTTCATCAGATACGTTCATAGTCTAAAGATTGAAATGTCAAATAAATTACAGGTCTTTGGGAGTAAGTAGATCAAAGGCCTAAACAGAATAGTTCAAAATCCGCTAATGTCACCTACATCTGAGGGAGACCTTAGCTTAGATTATATATAACATCATTTAACCGCATCAGTTGTGTAATGGTTAGCGTGCTCTCCCCGAGTGTGGTGGATCGTGGGTTCAGATTAAACATATTTTATTGCTAAATATTATAACAATTGGATTGGACACAAATTACAACAATTTACAAGGGTCCTCTCCCGATCGGGTCAAACCAAAGACAATACAATTGGTATTTGTTGCTTCTTCGCTAAGCACGCAGCTTTAAGGAGTGAGAACAAAAACTGTTCGCCTGGATTCAGGATAATTTGTCCGAGTGGAGCGTCATATCTCCCCGCTGACTGTTGTTTCAATGAGTTAGCACTATGAACATATATCTAAGCGCGTTGATCTAATACAAAGCGAACATCATCCTCATTTCATTGAACGTAATTTGTTCTGACCATAAGGGTAATAACAAAATTACCGAACTCCGAGCAATCTTACAAAGGGAAAGTTAAAACTCATAAGTATATAAACAGACAAAATCAGTCAACAACCGGAAAACTGTGAAAACCGTAATGACCCGGACTTGGTACAGGCATTTCTAAAGAAATGGTAGGTTGAATCAGATTTTAAAGCGCCAAACCTCCCCCTTTCATTACGGCTCAAAGTCTCCGGCTGTCACTATAACAGTATTTATAACAATACTTGAACAAAACAGGTAAAACAGTTGTCAAAGCAGTACCAAACTCAGTGAAGTAAATGTCAAAGACACTATTACGTCACACATTGATAAAAAAAAATGATATACCGGTAGCGGCTGTATCCCGGAACGCCAACATTTTGAAAGATCAAAGAAAGTTGTCCTTCCTAATTAAGAGGGATTAAGGGGTCCCATTAAGAGTGAATGATCAGAGCAATCACAGGTAAATAAAGGTAAATTTGATTCTCTTATTTGTATTTTCTATATAAATGGAATCAAATAAAATACGAAAACATAATAATCAATGAATATTTATTATTAAATTTTAAAACTATATAAGCACACATGAAATCTGAAAACATAATAGTTACTATTTATATTAAATTTTCAAACTATATAAGCAGACATGAATTATGAAACATAATAAATATTCTTTTTAGACGACTTTTTAACTGTGTCAATAAAAGGTTTTATACGTATTATGTGAACTGTGATAAAATGGATCTTACCTTTTAGCTGATGAGATGATAACTTTTTAGAATTAGTGGTGAAATGCATATTTTTATATCTAAAGTAGTCAATCAGATGCGAATCTATAATTTTAATGAACTTTTTAAATGGCGATACGGTTGGGGGAAACAGATGTGAAATACAGCAAAGTGATATGATATACATGTACGCCAAAAACCAATTTTAGACTATCCTATTCTTGTAATTAACTTTTAGCAGCAATCTGACAAATTGTAAAATCTTAACTGTATATAGAAGGATTTTTATGCTAAGTGTATGTGGGTAGGACTTCACTGTATATATGTGCACAACATCGAATGGTGGAGGGAATACGAGCACTGTACATAAACGGAGCACCTGTTCTACATACTGACGTATGGTTCTCCTACAGAGGGGGTTAAAGATAAAGAAGAAGAAGAAGAAGAAGAAGAAGAAGAAGAAGAAGAAGAAGAAGAATGAATATTTATTTTTCAATTTTAAAACTATATATATGAAATATGAAAACATAATAATAAACTTTAAAACTATTATAAGCACTACATTTTGAAATATATAAATGTCAATGATGTTGGTATTTAGCTTGGATGGGGAGCCCTTGGACCATCTGCTCTCCATATGTTAAAGTCTTAATTAATGGCTTATTTTCTTATTGGATTTAAAAAAAAAATACAACAAATAAATTATAATATTTCTCATTACTTTGTCATTTTCTTTATTTCAATTTTCTTTTTAAATCAATATATTTTACTTCATTTTCATTATATTTTAATTAAATATAGTATGTCATATTTCACTTATTAATTACTTTTTTAAACTAAATTACAACAAAAATATTATTTTATTTCTTATTAAATTGTCCTTTTCTCTATTTCAATTTTTCTTCATATATATATATCTTTTTTTTTTAAATAAATCACAAAAAATATACTATTTAATTTCTTATTAAATTTGTCCTTTTCTTTATTTCAATTTTTCTTCATATATATTTATATATTTTTTTTAATTACAAAAAATATTTTATTTCATTTCTCATTACATTTTAATCAAATTTAGCATATAATATTTCACTTATTAATTACTTTAAAAAAAACCTTCAAGTGGCCCCAACTTAATTGCTAAAACAACAATCTACACTATATGTTGTTTTAAGAATGTTGGCGTTGCGGGAACACCCCCCGGTAGCTGAAGAAACTGCTAATTTGGCGTGAAACAACCACCCAGTCACTCACTCAAATATTAAGTATATCAGTAGTATGATCGTTGAATTTACACCTACCTATGAAATTGAGGTGAATTTGATCCAACTTTATGTGATAAAAGTTTGTCGATGCATTTGCGACATGTATTTGGTTTTCTCAATGTACTCCTGTTTCTTACACCAATAAAATCGTGTCTCGATATAAATGGAATATCGAGTTAGTGTTAAATATCTGCTAACCTCACCCATGTGGTGAATTCTAAATTAATTAAAGAATCTGATAATGTATACATGTACATCTGTTACATCAGTAAGCTTCTTAAAACATGGTCATGAATTTAAACCCTACTCGTTGATTTCTTGGAAGAACATGATACTAACTATGACGTCATAAATAAGTAAAACTATTCTTGTTTTCTATTTATTACAGCTATTCGATTTACGGATTCTGATTACCCCTTTGGTATATATCTTCAAACTCTTCTTATTAAAATAAACACCAACATAATGGTACACACAGCAAGTTACGACAGCGTATTAGGGACATTATCAAAATAACAATGTAAAAAGTTCTAAGCTGAAATTTAAGAGTTTAAGTCAAAATTTCGAGATTTACAAATTCGTAATTTAGAGCTTAAGTGAAAATTTCGAGAAGTAGAAAGTCGCAATTCAGAGCATAACTAAAAACTTTAGAAAGTTGAAATATTGAAGCTAAGTCAAAATGTTTAGATCTGAAACGTTGAAACTTTGAACTTAAAATTTGAAATACCTTTCTGTAGCAAGTAAATTTAATATAAAAAATTTATCGACTATAAACTACCAAGCAGTTGTTTTCCAATTTTTGAATTTGGTGTTTATATAAGAAATAAATCATGGAAGCCAGAATGTGTTGGGAGTTTTAACATGGATTAGCGGATATTAGTATTTTATCCTGAGCCGGAAGCGAGGGATAAAATTTACTAATATCCGCCAATCCATGTTAAAACTCAAAACACATTCTGGCTTCCATGATTTATTTCGATTCTGATATGTCTAAGAGTACAACTACGGTAGTATACTTTGATTGGAAGACGGTAATTTATATTTACGCTTGCGGAAAATGTCGCACACAATTTATGCTGCTAATGGAAAAGTCAGTCACATTCACCGGCGCATGTGGTAATGAGATTATACCGAATGGATAACTCGCTCGTTTGTTAACAAAGCGAAAGAAGGAGGTTATGTTAGAATTACGAATTACTTTCAATTAAAACTATAATTAAATGTGTTACTTAGATGAAATAGTTGCAAGAAATATATAAATACAATTACCTTTATCTTGATGGCTGAAATTTAATACTAGCTCTTAGTTTCGTACCCAATATAAGATATTGATAAATTATCAAAGACTTGAATATTTATACCTGTTTATACGTGATAAGATGTCCTTTGAAGTCGGAGAACAATTACATTGTCAGTTTTGTTTAAATTAATCAACACCTTCTTGAAAAGTATTCTGTCAAATGCGCACAGATGATGGAAGATGTTATTTGTTTAAACAATAGTTAAAACATCATACATAATACATCAGGGAATGTGAGGGAGTGATTGTTGCTTAACGCCAACTCAGCGATTTTTCAACTATATCACGGCGAGAAAAAAATAATGTTCAATGAGATGATGATGAGGTCCGCTTTGTACCAGACCAACACGCTTAGTTTGCTTTTTATTGTGCTAACTCACTGAGATACCATTCCGAGGATAGACATGTCTCCCCACTGGTCACATTATCGTGATTCCGAGCCAACTAGTCTTTGTTCTTTCTCCTTAGTGCTGCGTGCTTAGTGGAGAAACAACAAATACATTTTTTTTAAAGTCTTTGGTTTGACCCGTTCGTGGCTCGAAGCCACGATCTACCATACTCAAGGCGAATACGCTAACCATTGCACCACCGAGGCGTTTCATTAGAGAATGTGGAATGAGAAGCAGAAAGCTTATGTTAATCCGCCTCTAAAGATGGCGTTGAAAAGAAGATTCTTTCATGAATTTTTTTTCTATACAAATGGCTACAGATATTGAAAGAAAACACCTAAAAGATAAATGATCGTCCCTGAAGCAGTTATTTTTTGTTCCATAAGCTTAAGTAATTCAAGCATAATATTAGCCAGATAGTAAAAAGATTTTGTTTTTTAATATCAACTAAATCAGACGGATGTCACTAGTGAAGTAGGAACTGACTACCCTTCCGGAGCAACTGAGTTCACCCCCGGTTTTAGTGAGGTTCGTGTTACTCGATCTTTTGCTTTATATGTATGTTTTGTGGATCGTTGTTTGTCCTTTTGTCCTTTTTTTTTCATTGTATTATCTGTTCTTCGATATACGGATTCTGATTACCCCTTTGGTTTCTTCAAACTCTTCAGAACAGACAAGGATGTATTGTGCAAAACACAATTTTCATGATAATTCAACATCTAATCATGGTCGTTGTTGGTGATCAACTGTTATTCTAATATGACGTCAGTCATTAGTTATATTAGCAGTGCAATGCCATGATAAATTCCCCATATAATTTACGCCGCGCATGCATATTACAGGTCAAGTAATGGATATAATTCCTAAGTGATTTCATGTATATATACAGCACAGTGGTGTAAAGAAGCATAAATATGTATTCAATTTTGTTCGGAAAAAAATCTATAGATAACCATCTATTGACTTAGACTTTGAAAACTGTCGACTTCCGGTGACGTAGATTCCAAGGAATGCTGGTGATATAGTTTTAATTTCAACACAGTCAATTCATCTATATACAATACACAGCTGTAAGCATGAAGGTTAACGAATTTTGTCATGACATGTGCATATTCCATTGCTGACTTCCACAAGTAATAAGTTAGATTGTTCCTATTAGAATCGAAATAATTCATGGAAGTCATAGTTTGCATGCGGTTTGAACGCGCGTAGCATTATTATAGCTGCATTTGATCCCTCGCTATCGCTTGGTATAACATTTTTACGAAAATAATGTTACCCATATTAAAACTACACACAAACTATGGCTTCCATGAATTATTTCTGAATCCATTTATAATTGCAGTTGTAAATTATCAACTTTTGGGGGGGGGGGGGGGGGGGGGGGAGTTATGCGTGATCAACCTATCATGACAGCCGCAGATTTGAAAGAAATAAGATTTATTTGTTAAATTTGTTCACGCCACGATATAGCTGTAATACTGATAAAGTTGGCGTTAAACACCAAACAATCAATCACTAAGCGAAATATGATAGTCGTAGGTATAAAGCGTATCATGATAGTCGTGGCCTTGATGTAAACCAGTGTTATTTATCATATCTTGATATATCAAACTGAGTGAGGCCGATACTGTTTTATGTACCTTGATATACAAGATAGTAAAGTGAGCGATTCCTGTACTGCTTATTTGATCTTGATATAAAATATAATCAAGTGAGCGAGACCCGTGTAATTTGTCCTATTTTGAAATGCAATATTTAAAAATGGGCGACACCTGTCTTGGCATATAATACATTAAAGTGAACGAAACATGTACTATTTGTTCCTTATTTATATAAACTACCTGTATATGAAAGAGAGCGACAGCAGTGCGGTTTATACTGTTCAGGGGCGGATCCAGGGGGGACGCACCCTCCGCTCGGCGCAATTTTTTTAAGTGCGCCCCCCCTAACTTGAAATCCTGGATTCGCCCCTGCTGTTTAGATATACAATATAACCTAACAAGAACCTAAACATTTATCTTGTTGTGATATACATTGGTTCATTGCTATATTCATTTATGTATGTTGGTGTCCAACACAATGTCCATGTGTAGGAAGATGTTCGTGTCGCTCAACAGTAACACGACGGGTGCCTCTAATGAAACAGAAACTACTTATCCCTTCCAAGCACCTAAACTCACCCCAGTTTTAGTGGGGTTCATTTTTTTTGCTGAGTTCGAGTAACACTCGGGTCAAACTAAGGAATATAAAATTCGTATTTGTTGCTTCTCTGCGAAACACTCGGCATTCATGCATAAGAGCAAAGAGTGGTTGGCTCGGAATCAGGATAATGCATATTTTATTGTATGTTAATGTCATCTTCGTTGGGTTTTTGTACTCGCGGTCTGATTTCGATCCAAAGCGTGAAAAGGAGGACTTAGATACTCTTTCCGAATGGGTGAAGAGTGTGAGGTCGCTAATACAGATTAGAATTAAAAAACTCAGTGGGTCTACATCGCTCTACATCAATCTTTAAAGACCCAAATGTTGCTAAACACCTGTCTCTCCTTCATGACAAATATATTATTGTCTCCGCCGACAAGGCCCATAACAATATTGTTTGTGTGTGTAAATCACATTAGATAGACTGCTTGATAAAGGAATTAGGTATTGACAATTCACTTGACAACCCTACATATACCCCGACGACACTTACGAAAGAGAAAATCCTGGACAATCATAGGTATGTTTTATGTTACTTTGGAATATCAACCAAAAATGAAGAACTGGATCTACAATCACTCTACTGGATTCCTAAATTACACAAGTGTCCTTTCAAACAGAGCTATATTGCTGGGTCTGCCAAATGCTCCACGAAACCTCTTTCCAAATTATTAACATGTATTCTATCGGCAGTCAAAACCGGGCTTCAGAGCTACTGTGACACTAGCTACTCGAGAGGTGGTGTGAATCAGATGTGGATTCTGAAGAACTCGAAAGATCTGTTAGAGTACATACAATCTAGGTCCCTCTCCTCCTACAATAGCATTAAAACATTTGATTTCTCTACTCTATGCACTACTATTCCTCACTCTAAGCTGAAGGACACATTAAGGGAGTTGGTCCAACCGTGTTTCATAAAAATGAATGGCCAACGTATATACACATACCTTGTGCTAGGAAGAGACAGATCTTATTTTGTAAAACACCACTCTGATTCTACCAAAAAGTTCTCTGAAACTGATATCTTCAACATACTCGAGTTCTTGATTGACAACATATTTGCTATGTTTGGTGGACGTGTTTTTCAACAGACAGTCAGATTACCTATGGGTACAAACTGTGTTCCTCTTCTCGCCGACTTGTTCCTTTATTCGTATGAGGCAGACTTCATACAGGGGCTTCTCAAGAAAAACGAAAAGAAACTAGCCCGATCCTTTAATTTCACGTTCCGCTATATAGATGATGTCCTTTCACTAAATAATTCTAGGTTTGGTGATTTTGTTGATCGCATCTATCCCATTGAGCTTGAAATAAAGGATACCACATATACAGATAGGTCTGCTTCATGCCTTGACCAACACCTCGAAATCGACAGTGAGGATCGGTTAAGAACGAAACATTACAACAAAAGAGATGATTTCAATTTTCCCATTGCGAACTTTCCATTTATATGTAGCAACATTCCAGCAGCAATTGGATATGGAGTATATATCTCTCAGATGATACGATATTCCAGAGCTTGTGGTTCCTATCAGGATGTCCTTGATATAGGGTTGCTGCAAACAAGGAAGCTACTGAACCAAGGGTTCCTTTTGGTAAAGTTGAAGCCATCACTTCGAAAATTTTACGGTCGCCACCATGACTTGGTTGACCGTTATGGAATATGTGTATCACAAATGACCGGTCCTTTCCTCATTCACCACTTATTACCGGGTTTGTAACTAGATTAACACGACGGGTGCCACTAGTGGAGCAGGAACTGCTCACCCTTCCGGAACACCCGAGTTCACCTCCGGTTTTTAGTGGGGTTCGTGTTACTCGATCTTTAGTTTTATGTATATGTTTTGTCAATCGTTTTTTGTCCTTTTGTCCTTTTTCTTTTGGTCATTGTGTTGTCTGTTCTTCTTCGATATACGGTTTCTGATTGCCCCTTTGGTATCTTCAAACTCGTCTTATATGTTGTTTTCCATTTGTTATTCTTCGACTATTGTAGTATTGTGCTGCTTAAAGAAAGACAATGAGACCGTCATAGTCGTGATCATATAGTAGTTCGATTTCAACTACCTGTGCAATCAGTGCCTATCAACACTAAAGTTGTGAGTTCAATCTCCGTTCATGGCGAGGTATACTCGATACAACATTATATGATAAGCTTGTCAGTGACTTGCGACAGGTCGGTGGTTTTCTTTACCAATAAAACTGACCACCACGATATAACTGAAATATTGTTGAAAGTGGCTTTAAATACAATCAAAACAAAAACAAAACAATCAATTTGTAATCTATAATCAAGCAATTTCTTAACAGATGGTTCTCAAATTTACGTGCTTTACAGAGTTTGTTTTCTCTCAAAACGTGAGTAGAATTTACTCATGTTGACTAAAAGCGATGTCGTCATCCATAACAGGATCCACGTGATCAACGTCTCTTCCTACCCGGAAGTTTGGAAGGGGATAATATGCTCTCTTTTCATTTTGAACACCGTTCATGTTATAGTCCATTTCATTTTTGTTGACACGTCTGGATCTGACGTCTAATACCTCTAACACGCTTGGGTGATTTCTAAGCATATCAATATTGTTATCTGGATTTGTAAACACAATAGGTTTTCCGATGACTGCAAACTTTCCGTATCTTTTGTTGGGAACGTCATCAAGTCGTGAGTATATTCTAGGCATTCCCAAACATAATGACGCACACATCAATGACAGGAGACTTGTGGTCATCAGATCCATTTCCGGTTGCGGTTAAATCTGTAAATAAAATTATCAAATGTCTATAAATTCATTATGTTATACAACAGGTGTCAGAAGTTATAGAAAAGTTTGAAGATGACAAAGGGGTAATCAGAAGCCGTCGTAAATCGAAGAAGGACTAATGGCCAAAGGGAAAAAAAAGAGAAACAATGATATACAAAATATTAAAGAGAAAACAGTAGATCGAAAAACACGAATATTGCTAAATAAAAACCGGGGGAACTCGGATGCCCCGGAACGGTAAGCAGTTCCTGCTCCAAATGTGACAAGCGTAGTATTACTATTGCTGCAAACCCTTGTTAATTTCATTTGTTAATAATGTGCCTCGTGGGTAGGATTGTTGTTTTTATGAAGAGAAGTGGGCAAATAATGTTTATAAGAACATGTCCATCTTTAAAAAAAAATAGACGGCTACGGAATCGGCCGTTAACAAAATTCCCTTTTATCACTTTCCTGGCGTTTAGAATTACTTATTCCATATATCCAAAAATAATACTTCAAAGAGACACTTATTGATTGCTTTTTCCCTTCATTATAAGTTTTTGCTTATATCAAAATAAATTTTTCATGAGGCTATGATCAGGAATTACAAATAGACGGGAATGCAGCCAGTGAACACACTTGTAAGAAATCAAACGCAACCGGAGATGTAAAACCAAATCTAATTGGACAATGGTCAAATAATTTCAAGATGTCAAAAAAGAGTTAATTAAAAAGATAAGAAGATTAAATAATTGGAGAATATATCTCTGATATCTAAGAAAGGTTTGAAAATGCCAAATAGCTAATCAGAAGCCTTAATAGGTCAATACTATGGCCAAGCAGAAAAATTAAAGGCGAAAAGACAAAAAAGACCGAAAAAACACTACGCAGAAACGTAAAGATTGAGCCACACGAGCCCCACAGCGGGTGAATGAACTCAGGTGCTCCGTGAGGGCAAAGACCAGATAAAAAGAGTGTATATAAATGCATTAGAACAGGAATATGCGCTTGCTAATAAATAAAAAAGTAGAAATATAAATTAGTGCGCACGGCGCTTTTCTGGAATAGAAATCATCAGATGCGCTCTTATACTTTCCAAAGTAAGTCTGTGATTATCATGTTACGCCATCGTCTTAAACAATACAAATAAATCATATATTCTGGTGATAAAGATTTTTTTTTTTACACAAATAAGTTTCCATTTATTTGATAGCGCTTATGGTATCTTACAATTTCTTCGATGAAGTGGGACATGTGTAGTTACATTAGAACGTACAGGTTCATGTATTCATCTTTTAAGTTTTATAATAAATTACATGTATGAAATAATATTACGTATATTCAATCATACTTTATCCAACATAAAGTCACTTAAGGAGGAGGGGTGGTGTTATGGTGTTTAACGCCACATTCAACAATATTTCAGTTATGTCATGGCGATCAGTTTTATTGATGGAGGAATAAAGTAATCGATCTACGTATTTATTTGAAAAAAATATTACCACCAAGTCTTATTGTTTGGTTGCGCGCCATTAAAGAGTAATGATAATTAGGCCCAATTATGAAAGATTGTTGCTTAACGTCAAGTGAGCAATTTTACTGCTATGTTATGGTTAAAACAAGCAGCATTTGATGAGATGATGATGATTCCCACTTTATGCTACAGTCAACGGACATAAGTATTCGCCACCCTCGATTTTTTTACTATATATTTCATATAAAACCACATTTTTTCAAAAACATTTTTTAAAGCTATCTCTGGGCAGATTTTATGAAATTTATTTCAAGACACCCAGAATTCTTTGAATTTTATTTGTTTATCTGATAGTAATTTTTGTCTATGGTTTATGTTTTCTGTTGATTTAAACACAAATGTTGATTTTTCCGCTTTTATGTTGGTTAAATATATATCAAATTTGACGTCAGAAAACAAAAAATTGTCTTTAAACCATAAGAAAATAAAGCCAATCTGACGGAAAATCGTGCTAAAATAAATAAATAATCTTTAAATATTTCTGCTTCTTCTGGTGCAAAAATGATCAAAATCCGTTTAGAAATGACTTCACAGTAATTTTTTGAAAAATGTGGTTTTATATGAAATATATAGCGTAAAATCGAGGGTGGCGAATACTTATGTCCATTGAGTGTAGATCAACACGCAGCGTTAGATATTTATAATGCTAGTTCATTGAAACAACAGCCCGTGGGTAGACATGTCGCTCCACTCGGACACATTATCATGGGCCAGCTATTGTTTGTTTTAACTCCTTAATGTTGGGTGCTTACAACAACAAATACCAATTTTATAGTCTTTGGTTTGACCTGAATGGGGCTTAAACCCACGATCTACATTACACCACAGATAAGGTCACTTAGATGTGTGCCCAAGTGTAATTAAAACGTAGACATCTACTTTAGTGTAATTAAAACGTAGACATCTACTTTTAGTGTAATTAAAACGTACACATCTACTTTAGTGTAATTAAAATGTAGACATCTACTTTTAGTGTAATTAAAACGTAGACATCTACTTTAGTGTAATTAAAACGTAGACATCTACTTTTAGTGTAATTGACATCTACTTTTAGTGTAATTAAAACGTAGACATCTACTTTTAGTGTAATTAAAACGTAGACATCTACTCTTAGTGTAATTAAAACGTAGACATCTACTTTAGTGTAATTAAAACGTAGACATATACTTTTAGTGTAATTAAAACGTAGACATCTACTTTTAGTGTAATTAAAACGTAGACATCTACTTTTAGTGTAGTTAAAACGTAGACATCTACTTTGTTGTAATTAAAACGTAGACATCTACTTTAGTGTAATTAAAGCGTAGACATATACTTTTAGTGTAATTAAAACGTAGACATCTACTTATAGTGTAATTAAAACGTAGACATCTACTTTTAGTGTAATTAAAACGTAGACATCTACTTTAGTGTAATTAAAACGTAGACATCTACTTATAGTGTAATTAAAACGTAGACATCTACTTTTAGTGTAATTAAAACGTAGACATCTACTTTAGTGTAATTAAAACGTAGACATCTACTTTAGTGTCCACCACGTCTTTCTGTACTAACCTTCAATGTCAAAATATTTGAAAGCCAAATAATTTAAAAGTGTTTGGGAGCAAAATACCAAAGGGTCTAAACTGGATAGCCAAACATCGGCTAAGGTCACTATCCCTGTAAAGTTTAATAATCTTTCATGTTCATACGTATTCTTTCTCACTAATAAGTAGTATTCGTTTCACACACGGTTGAATGTCTACAAAAGATGTACCCTCAAATCTGATATATTATGTTTTATTGGTGAAATATGTTGTATATCGACATTGTAGTGTTTTGTAGATCATTGTTTACCCTTTAACCTTTGGACATTGCATTGTCTGTCCTTATCCGATTTACTGCTTCTGATTACCACTTTGGTATCTTCAAACTTTCCTTAAGCAAGTATTTGAAGGCTAAATAAGAACGTAGATATCGAATTTAGTGCGCTTGACGCGTTCCTGGAATAACCTTCATCAGTCATGCCTATTTTATAAATACTTTGAAAGCCAAACAAGTCCGCTTGACGCGTTCCTGGAATAACCTTCATCAGGCATGCTTATAAATACTTTGAAAGCCAAACAAGTCCGCTTGACGCGTTCCTGGAATAACCTTCATCAGGCATGCTTATAAATACTTTGAAAGCCAAACAAGTCCGCTTGACGCGTTCCTGGAATAACCTTCACCAGGCATGCCTTTGAAAGCCAAACAAGTCCGCTTGACGCGTTCCTGGAATAACCTTCATCAGGCATGCCTATTTTATAAATACTTTGAAAGCCAAACAAGTCCGCTTGACGCGTTCCTGGAATAACCTTCATCAGGCATGCTTATAAATACTTTGAAAGCCAAACAAGTCCGCTTGACGCGTTCCTGGAATAACCTTCATCAGGCATGCCTATTTTATAAATACTTTGAAAGCCAAACAAGTCCGCTTGACGCGTTCCTGGAATAACCTTCATCAGGCATGCTTATAAATACTTTGAAAGCCAAACAAGTCCGCTTGACGCGTTTCTGGAATAACCTTCATCAGGCATGCCTATTTTATAAATACTTTGAAAGCCAAACAAGTCCGCTTGACGCGTTCCTGGAATAACCTTCATCAGGCATGCTTATAAATACTTTGAAAGCCAAACAAGTCCGCTTGACGCGTTTCTGGAATAACCTTCATCAGGCATGCCTATTTTATAAATACTTTGAAAGCCAAACAAGTCCGCTTGACGCGTTCCTGAAATAACCTTCATCAGGCATGCTTATAAATACTTTGAAAGCCAAACAAGTCCGCTTGACGCGTTCCTGGAATAACCTTCATCAGGCATGCCTTTGAAAGCCAAACAAGTCCGCTTGACGCGTTCCTGGAATAACCTTCATCAGGCATGCCTATTTTATAAATACTTTGAAAGCCAAACAAGTCCGCTTGACGCGTTCCTGGAATAACCTTCATCAGGCATGCTTATAAATACTTTGAAAGCCAAACAAGTCCGCTTGACGCGTTCCTGGAATAACCTTCATCAGGCATGCCTATTTATAAATACTTTGAAAGCCAAACAAGTCCGCTTGACGCGTTCCTGGAATAACCTTCATCAGGCATGCTTATAAATACTTTGAAAGCCAAACAAGTCCGCTTGACGCGTTTCTGGAATAACCTTCATCAGGCATGTTCCTGGAATAACCTTCACCAGGCATGCCTTTGAAAGCCAAACAAGTCCGCTTGACGCGTTCCTGGAATAACCTTCATCAGGCATGCCTATTTTATAAATACTTTGAAAGCCAAACAAGTCCGCTTGACGCGTTCCTGGAATAACCTTCATCAGGCATGCTTATAAATATTTTGAAAGCCAAACAAGTCCGCTTGACGCGTTCCTGGAATAACCTTCATCAGGCATGCCTATTTTATAAATACTTTGAAAGCCAAACAAGTCCGCTTGACGCGTTCCTGGAATAACCTTCATCAGGCATGCTTATAAATACTTTGAAAGCCAAACAAGTCCGCTTGACGCGTTCCTGGAATAACCTTCATCAGGCATGCTTATAAATACTTTGAAAGCCAAACAAGTCCGCTTGACGCGTTCCTGGAATAACCTTCATCAGGCATGCTTATAAATACTTTGAAAGCCAAACAAGTCCGCTTGACGCGTTTCTGGAATAACCTTCATCAGGCATGCCTATTTTATAAATACTTTGTAAGCCAAACAAGTCCGCTTGACGCGTTCCTTGAATAACCTTCATCAGGCATGCTTATAAATACTTTGAAAGCCAAACAAGTCTGCTTGACGCGTTCCTGGAATAACCTTCATCAGGCATGCCTATTTTATAAATACTTTGAAAGCCAAACAAGTCCGCTTGACGCGTTCCTGAAATAACCTTCATCAGGCATGCTTATAAATACTTTGAAAGCCAAACAAGTCCGCTTGACGCGTTCCTGCAATAACATTCATCAGGCATGCTTATGCATACTTTGAAAGCCAAACAAGTCCGCTTGACGCGCTTCTGGAATAACCTTCATCAGGCATGCCTATTTTATAAATACTTTGAAAGTCAAATAAGTCCGCTTGACGCGTTCCTGGAATAACCTTCATCAAGCATGCTTAGAAATACTTTGAAAGCCAAATAATTTAAAAGGGGCCCGGGTGCTTCAATGAGTTAGGTCGTTGGAGAAGACTTCATAAGTTGGTAAAACTTGTGTCCTATCCCTTTTGTTAATTTAATAAATAAAATCATCATAAACTAGGTCGTTGGATCTAACAGCTCATACAAGCTTATCAACAATACGGCGTGGGTTCGCGCCCAGCTTTGTAAATTACAAAAAAGGGTGCACTCAACTCGAAGCCGCAAGTGATAAAGTTTACCAGTTGCTTGCCCAGGGCCGGTGGTTCTCTCCGGCTTCCTCCACCACTAGAACTGGCCGCCATGATATAGCTGAAAGTGGCGTTAAATACCAAAATTCAATTCAAGTAAATCAAAGAGCATAAACATGATAAAATCACTTATGACTGAGGGAGGAGAACCTTAGTTTTATTAATAATTACATTTTTTAAGATCTGTAAATTTCTGTAATAAATATATCTAATAAGCCATGTCAGTGTCGAAATACATCGGAGAGATTAATGGTCCACCACCTGAGGTATCGGATTGGTTGTCCAATACACTTTAATTAATGGCGGTGATCATGAAACTCGCAATGCGTACATATATATTTTGTGAATAAAGTATGTTTCAACGAACTAACCATGACCAGAATCATTAAGATTAGGTATGATATGTGTTCCTATCTATGAAAGATCTATTCTCTGAAAAAAAATGAGGAGATGTGGTTTTACAAAAAAGGATAAACGTATTTGTACAACCCGTGGTATTTTGTGTTAATGAGTGTGCGCTATATAATTCGACATTCCCTATGGAGAGAGCACTACCTATACGCATACATAGGAAGCGCTGGGTAGCTCTATGGGTTTATCCCTTGGAAACCGTTACCAATATCCAGCAGTGAAAAGCAAAAAATATAAAACACTGAGAGATATATTTTTATTTCAGCAGTCAAACTGCCCATGCAAAATAGTGTGTCAGCAAATGTTTTATAAAAAAAATAATTGACCTGAAAAAATGCGAGAAACTTGTAATCTGGCTGCAGTTTAAAAAAAGACTTAGAAAAAAGAATCTTGCTTCGGTGGGAAAATATATTCCCAAAGTCAAATGGATGGTTCCTTATAGACTTCGTGAAAAAGATTGCTCATTGACGTACATGTCAAAAAGTATCAGAGGAGCTTCGGTACATACATTTTTAATTAGATATTCTATCGAAATTTAGTTCCTAAATAATATTATTTATCAATTTAAAAACTAAGATCCATCTTCCTTTGGCAAAAGTAACATTTGTTGATGTTAGCTATTCTGCTTAAGACCTTTGAATTTTTTGTCTATAAAATTTGACTTTCAAACCTATGGGCATATCTGTTGGAATGTATCCAAGATACGCATCGAGTGCATAAAATAGTTTTTCTTTCTTTTTATTTATTTATATTAATTAATATATTTTTGAAGAAATTCCATAGAAAACCCCCCCCCCCCCCAAAATGTTCGATTAAGTTCCTGCAATTGTGATATTATATTTGTATACAAGATCTCTCTCTATATATATTATATATACATTTACTATATTGTGAAATTGTTACCTCTGTGAATGTATTTTGCGTCACATTTTGATCGTTTAATAAATGATAAGAATGATTATACACATGTAATAATAAAATAATGATAGTACTAATTACCATTAATTTGCATGAAATTTCTGTAATATTAATAAATTATTATCATTATTGATAAATATGCATATTTTTTTCTAGACATTATTATTATTTTTTTCTTATTATTATTGATATATATGTATATGTATATATAGTATGTAGACTATTTAATTTATCATTTATTCTAACAGGTTAAATTCAGAAGAAATATAAAAATTAAAATAAAAAAATTGTCTAAATATTAAATTATTGCTCACCACTTAATGGATTACTCTTCCTCGCTATCTGGAGACGTCTTTAGATATTTGTGCTTAGCAAAAAGTATATATACATACGACATACACACACACATATACGTATATATTTATTCATAAATAGGTATAGAACATTCCATTTAGAGATATGTGATATATATACGTCTGATCCCACCTTGCTTCAAGTTACAAAGCTTCTAGATATAGTATGACATGAGAGAACCCGAAACAATTTATTAAAATCCTCAACTCCATCTAACAGAAACAATTTATTAAAAATCCTAAACTTGATCAAAACAGAACTAGCTAGGAACGGCCTTTCTAAATTGAAACGTTTAATTTTCATTTGGTTGACAGTCTGCTTCTTATCTTTAGGAGAACATTTGTATTAATTTTTTTTATACAAATTCAATTTCTCTAAGGGGATGTGATTGTCGATGAAATAACATTTACTAGGAGCGCATTGAAAATTTATTATGTAAGATAATAATCTTTTGGTTTTCATCCAAATATTAAAACGGAGAGATGATTATCTTCTTTTTGGAATGGTTAAAACTTCTAACGAGGTGTATTTCCATTCTATGCAGTGTACACTATAGACAATCTTCCCTATAGCATCGGTGGTGTAATAGTTAGTGTGCTCGCCTCGAGTGTGCTCGCCCATGGGTTTGAACCGATCGGGTCTAAGCAAAGACTACAATATTGGTATTTGCTGCTTCTCTGTGAAGCACGCAGCATTAAGGAGAAAGAGCAAAGACTGGTTGGCTCGGAATCAGGATACCGTGTCGGAGTGTCTATCCGCGGACTATTGTCAACACATCGACCAGTGACCACGAAAAACACGGAAAAGTACGATAGCATTGGCGACAAAAAAGAAAAAAGCATGTGTACGCATAAAATAAGTTAAAACTGAGTTATCTATTTAACCTACGGACATTCACGTAAAACATGAAATTATACGTAGATACCCCCCCCTCCTCCAACTACAATAATAAATTCGTTTGTTTTTATGAAAATGTAACATGAGATGGGAATAATGAGAAAAAAATTAGGACGATATACAATTGTAAACATTGTATTGCAGTTGATCTGATATTAAAACATAACTAAAAGGGCACGATGTTGCGAAGAGTCAGATATATTATTTATTCTAATAATGGGAACGACTGTGTGATGTCACATGAAGATGTGTCATGGCAGCTTACACTACGACAGGAAATTCCAAATATTCAGATTTTTAATTGGGCATATTAATGTTAATAAAGGTGTTTTTTGTTTAATAATTAGTTATTTACAAATAAAAAATTACAATGTATTGAATTATAACAATTGTTCAACTAACTGGCCTTTTCCTTTAACTGTATTTAATAAATTTATGCAGATCAAGATTATAAAGAACAAAAAATATTTTTTGCGTTCTTCCGTCACCGACATTATCCGTGAAGTTCTGGTTTCAGATACTTGCACAGAAGTCTTTGACTCAAAGTGTTCGAGTGTTTAATACCAAATTAGTTTGATATTAAAATAAAATGAGTTCAAGAAAACGGAAAAAAAGCACAACAGGAGGATTGTGCAGTCTCTATAATACACAGCGCAAAATCGAACAATGAAAATTTGGTATCATGTTCGGTTTATTGCTTTGAAAAATTGTTAGACATAAAGTGGCGACGTCTTGAAAGCACAGCAGAAGCTCTTAGAATGGCGGATGTCTGTGTCCAAATCCCGTCTACTTTTTCAGAGGGATTGGGTTATCACAGGGATTGCTACCAGAAGTTCACGATGAACCTGAGTCGCTTGCCAGCACCGTCACCATCCATTGCAGGTAGTAGTGATTTTGAAAGTAGACGCCCTAGGTCTCTTGATCCTGACAAAATAATATTCAGACCAGACTGTATATTTTGTGAAAAGGAAGGAAGAAAGAAAGTTAAAGTGAAGGGTAGTAGGACGACAGAAGGAACCGTTCGGTTTGAATATGATGGTGGGGTGACTGTCCAAAGAATTGCACAGGAAAAGCATGACGAGCATCTGCTCACTAGAATAAGAGATGTTGACCTGTTTGCCTGTTAAACGCAGTACCATCCATCTTGCAGAAATAAGTACAGCCAAAACCCTGAGAAATGGAGAAGTAAAGATGCAGATTCCAAAGAGCGACAAAGTTACACTGAGAAGGCGCACAGAGAGGCTTTCGATATACATTTTTGTAGTGAAATTGTTCATTGAACGATTCGTTATTTTAGGCAAATCAGTTGTTAAATTGAATGAACCCATGGAAATATATGTCTCTAAATTAGCAGAAACGGAGTTTTCAAATCCGAATTATAGAAGCGAAAATCTCAAGGTTAATTTGGAAAAAACTTATGGAAAAAAGATAATGTATATAAAGATGGAGACCCACGAGAAATTTGAGTCTTACCTGGTAGACAAAATTGGTGATACCGCTTCTCTTCTCAGACAGGAAATTAACGATATGTTCGAGAGTGAAGGAAGCAGTTTGTCATGGCCCCCGACAGCAAAGTACCTGAACGATCTGAATTTTTCTTTGCCTGAAAAGCTAGATCAATTTCTTACTTCTCTTCTTACTGGAAAAAAATCCCGGTTACAACTCCAAAAGTTGCCCGTTTAGTTAATTCCATTGGGCAGGATATATGTAGAGGAGTAAAGCATGGACGCTGGAAATTTCCCAAGCATATTCTCTTGTGCATGGCACTTCGTCACTGGTTTCGAAGTGCTGAGATCACAACACTTCTTATAAGCTCGATCACTTGGAAACGTACTCATTTTCCCTGGAACTTGAAACTGCTATTGCCATAGCAATTGAAACAACATCAACTTTATTGTCACCACAAATTGTTAGAAATCCAAATGTTCCATTCATATTCCTTTCAGAATTTGATAACATTGATCAGTTGTTAAATGATCTTTGCGGGATGGCTTCTGTACACACCTCACATGGAATTATGCTACAAGATGTTTCTTGTTCAGCAGATCAGGAGGTAGAGGGTGATATGCCTAGCATTCCAGTTGTTCACAAGAGTGGTATTAGATCATTGAAACTTGAAACGGAGGAAGTTCCTCCTGACTGTTATTTGACCCATAAAAGGAGTCCTAGTTATGCAGTCGAGAAGACGAAATATCTGGAACGGAAGGTTTGGTTGCACTTGAATGTAAGAAAGATCTTTTGTGGGTTATGGCAAGTTATCTTAGTTCCTATTTAGAGCAGGAGTTACCTGGAGGACTGGCTGGATTTTGGTCAGTACTAGGAGATAAACCACCAAGACTGACGATAATAGATTACTATCCAGTTATATACCAACCCATTACAGATAACAAGGCAGTCTAGAAATGCCTTCGTTATTCAGAACAGGCAGCAAGGGAGGTAGGACAATAGTATGTGGTAACAACTTTTGATCTAGGTGTATGCATGAAAGCATACCCAATCATTTGGAATCAACCTAACAAGTTTGAGTATCATATCATTATGATTGGAACATTCCATGTTGTGTGCGCATACTTCAAGATGATCGGGAAGAATATGGAAGGAACTGGATTGTCAGATATTTTATTAGAAGCAGGTTTGATTGGATCGGGTTCTATTACGGGTGTAATGACAGGAAAACATTACAGCAGAGCAATGCACTATCACAAAATACTACTAGATGCTTTAGCAAGATTTCTTTTTGAGGAGTTTTGTTTTGTTTTGTTTTTGAGGCGAAGAAAGGCCAATTATGGGTCTTCCAGATGATTCTTTCGAATTACTAAAGACCCTTGTCGATGAACCAGATAACGCTTCATTTGAGTCGGCATTAAACAATGAAGACATCTCATCGACATGACGCGCACACAGGACATCTTGGAAAGACGGCACAGCTTTGGGTGTTATACATGGATCACATCTGGCTCGTTTTACAACTGACTAAAGCTGTTAAAACTAACAACTTACTTCTTTATACCAGGTGTCTTTTCCTGATGGTAATCTCTTTTTCAGTTTTGGAGGGCAAAATTATGCTCGATATCTGACGTTTTTCTCGGTGTTTTTCGCAAAAATAGAAATATCCCATCCTGGTGCAACATATTTATTAAAAGGGGCGCCATCAGCGTGGCAAGATCTTTCGTTCCAGGAAATAGATGTCCAGTAGATAAAACTATAGAGGAAACTTTTATGAAGCACTCTATATCACATGGAGGTGGCAGCGCAGGTTTTTCTGGTTTGCTGAGTAATTATGACACATATCAAAGATGGGTGCAAGCAGCCCATGAAATAGTACAGTTTGTGAAGGGAGCTTTAGCCATGGTTGATATGTTGGCGGACGATTCTGACGCAAAGACACATCGTGATCTGCGCAGAACCGAGATAGAAAGGAGTGAGGCAAATGTCGTAAAAGTTGCTGAAGCAATTGTTGGTTTCATCAATCCATTCGAAATGGAACAAAAAGACAAGTTGTACTGTATTTCATCTGGTGCGTCTGCTCCCTCAGAGATTGAACGCGACGTTATACTAGCATTCGGTGCTGACGCAAAAGTTGATTTCATTATAGAACGCTTGGAGAAGCACGAGAAGTTCTTTGATTCGATCAAACGATTAAATTTGAAAACGTTGTCTGAGTTGACAAAGAAAACAACAATCAAGTCATCTCAAAACAAAATTATCGCATATCGCCAACAAAGTAACATTGCATTTCAGCTTCTTGTTCGTTCACAATGTGATGATCTCAAGATGAATTTGAAGGAACTTCTAGCATATACCCTCACTCTAGTTCCATATAGTATTGCGACTTCCGATGGTTTTCTGAACAAGACATAAATCCAAAGGCTATCAATTTTTTACTAAAGATGTGGAGGAGTTCCACCTCCTCCAGATGATAAGACGCTAGTGATAGAGGATGGCAATGCGGCTTTTTACTATCTGAAAGATTTGCCACCCAATTTCAGAGACATTTGTGCCAGACTCTGATATGGTAGTCAGAAAGTCGGATATTATCTTTAGCACAGACATGTATCTAGAAAACTCCATAAAGTCGATGGAACGAAAGCGCAGAGGTTGCAGTGAAAAATTGATTGTTACTGGTGAAAATACGGAAAAGCCAGCAGACTGGAAGACCTTCCTTGCCAACGAAGACAACAAAAAGCAGCTCAATGAACTTCTTTGTCGTGTTTGGAGGACGGATAATTTCGCCCCTAAGCTGTTGGACAAGAACGTAATAACCGTTTCTGATGGGCATGCCTTTCATATTACAAGTTATGATGGTACCAGCGTATGTCGCACAGAAATTAAATCAATTGAATCGACACAGGAAGAAACTGATTCACGAGTTGTTCTTTATTGTTTCTATGGAAAACAACAAGGATACAGAAATATTAGAATTCGTAGTCCGGATACCGAGATATTCTTTATCTCCCTTCACTACGCGTTGGAATTTCAAGGAGTGACAATTCTCTTTGATACTGGAACTGGAAAC